>CM034406.1:17526887-18126887 GCA_019925095.2 Dendrolimus kikuchii | reverse complement strand
TTGCCTCTTTGACATTCATAACTCTTGTCATGCAAGCTCGTCTGTTCTTAAGGCTCCTGACATCACCTTCTGCTAGTACACGATCAATTTGATCATGGAAGGTGTGTCGTGGTCTTCCACGACTTCTGCATCCATCCACTTTTGCATTGTATATCTGTTTAGTCATTCTTTCCACATGCCCGAACCACCGGAGCATTCCTTTCCTTACCTTCACCCCGACACTTTCTTTCAGACCAACTCTCTTTCTTACTTCGGTATTACGAACGCGGTCCGCGAGCGTCACTCCGCAGATTTTGCGCAGTGCTCGCATCTCGACCGCGTTTGTGTTTATTGTGTTTTTAGTTAGCTATATTGTGACGAAAAAGATTCTTTCCATCGCCTATGGACATTTGCAACGCCAAAGGTGCTACATATGCGCTGCTGCTCTCTTAAGGGAGCCTGGAACCTGGTCACTAATGCCGGAACACAAATCAAGGTTGTTATGGCGACATACTCTAGACCAGGAGTGGTAGCCATCCCGTCGGGCAAATGCCGTACCACCTGGCAGTTGCTCGCTAGCTCGAGTGTTCTAACAAACTCGAATCCGTTAGGTCTAAAGTATGTCGCCATAACAACCTTGAGTTGTGTTCGGGCATTAGTGACCAGGTTCCAGTCTCCCTTAAGAGAGCAGCAGCGCATTTGTAGCACCTTTGGCGTTGCAAATGTCCATAGGCGATGGTAACCGCTTTCAAGTGGGCCGTCTGCCTGTTTTCTGAACACTTGCAATAAAAAAAAATTCTTAAGTGTCATTGAACGCCGTCGTCTCCTTTTAATTCTGCACCTTTCAACCAAACTGATTCAATTTAGTTGATCAGTCTAATATCAGCATTACAGCCGTCTGTGACTGACTAATACAGAAACGATGTACATTAGACTGGCACAGTCACATCTAAAAATAATTAATGCGTAAATGTCATCCTATTTAGAAAATGATTACCGACTCTATTGCGTTATGCATCTCAGCAGACAAGACATTAGCATGCTATTGTTCTTTCAAGAGATTCGTTGTAATTCGTACATAAAATCTATATATTAATACGTGAATCAACATCTTTGTACCCCGTTTTACGAAAATTACGCGGACGGAGGAGTATGAAATTTCGCACACATAGTATATATAGAGAAGAAGAGACGAATGCTAATATTTTTTAAATTATTATTACGACCGACAAAGATGAATTCACACCTGCATTTTGTTACATTTCGGCATTTGGACTTCTTTTGTTTGCTTTGTGTTTAAAATTTGTGATTATAAACGGCCCATTGTGTATCGTAATGTTTTATGATAGTCATGTGTGATTCTAGAAAATTCAGTCCACGCGGTCCTGCAGACATATTGCATTTGTACAGTATAAAGCAAAGCCCTAATTGAGAGATGAGGCAGTCGAGCGATAATCTCATGCGAAGCAACACATTCGGTAATCTATATAGTGGCGGACTTTGCGCGTGTTATTGAATTGTGCATTACGTTTGGACTGGTTTTGTTCAGTTATATTTTTACCTGTGTTATACGTGTTTGTATAGTTCTAATTAACTCTATAATAATTTCAACGGCATTTTAATTCGAGTCCTGCAACTCGTAACATTATGTATAAAAAAATACATTAAATCAATAAAAAAACATTACACACACACGCATACATACTCTTTTGTTTATTGTTAAAGTCAAATTAACAGTGTAGCCTTGGCGAAATCTGTGATTATAGAAATATAGTCTTTGACAACGAATTATTATGGTCGAATTTCGACCACGTGCGACCACTAGTATAAATAAATACGAAAGGAACTAACTCTGTTATAATTAAAATTTCGTCTTAATATATTTAAACTTCGAAACACGAAATTCGAACTATTAACGAAAAACTTCGAAACATTTCCAACTCTATGTATATGAGCATAGGGTTTAAATTGTTAAAAATAATTTAATTGGAAATAAAAGTAATTACCCAACTGCCGTTTTAATTTAATAATTTCTTGATGTAAAATTGCAAAATATGTGATGTCACATTAAGGAGGGAGGAGGCTCGCGAATGTGACCAGCTGTGACAAGAACGGCGGAGGGGTCAAATAATTATGAAACTCTGTGTAATCAAGATAATGACTCTAGTGTGGATCTACCGCGTTAATGAATAGCAAGACAAATGAACGTTTAGTAAGATATGAGAATTAGCTCTTGAATACCTCTAGATGTCTGTTCAAGCCTTGATAAGGACTTATTTAAAACTTAACTGACTACATAACTAACGCAAATGTAGTAGCTGAAGAAATAAAGACTTACGCATATGTATTTGTATAATTCTTTTTAACCTAAACAAAACCGACTATAAACTAAAAAGCAAAAATAAAGCTCTCGATTTCCCTGGGATCCATTCATCAGATTTTTTTGACCATGGGGCCACAGCAGTATAGACAGCTGAATAAAAAAAAATGAAAATCGGCCCACAATTGACGGAGAAATCGCTTAACAAAGAAGTAAACGGTAGACAAAGGTCGAGGAATTCTCCCGATTTCCCTGGGATCCACTCATCAGACCCTAACACGGTGACAATGGGACCAATTCGGCAGTGTACCCTTTCAAATAAAAATAAATATTTTGATAATCGGTTCACAATTGACGGAGAAATCGAGTATCAAACATACAGACGAACTGAGAACCTGCTCTTTCTAAAGTCGGTTAATTATATTCTAGATCACTTTGTTTCGAGTCACGATGTCTTGATGATATCGAGGCTAAATAAATATTAGTTGCAGCAAAAACGTGACTTATGAGCACAGAGTGTGAGGAAGTGTAGACGATGAGTGTTCAATTTGTACCAATTTCACCAATCAATGTCAGGGACTGCAGAGTTCAATAGAGTCGGTCTATATTAATGAGAGCTGTAGTCTCGTAACTCATTGACCCAATGTTTAAGTCTTGGCCTTCTAAAGAGAATCTCGTAGTCACTCTTTTCCGCCAATTACAAACCTGAAGCGCGCATCAGATCAGCCTCTTAGTTACTCCAGCGGAATCTGTGGCGGAAGAATTATACACACACACACGCACACACAAATGTGTGACTGGCCTACGAATTATACACACACACACACACACACACACACAAATGTGTGACTGGTCTATGAATTACACACACACATACACACGCGCGCGCGCGCGCGCGCGCGCGCGCGAGTTTGTGTGTGTGTGTGTGTGTGTGTGTGTGTGTGTGTGTGTGCGCGCGCGTGCGTGCGTGCGTGCGTGCGTGCGTGCGTGCGTGCGTGCGTGTGTGTGTAATTCATAGGCCAGTCTTTTGGGCACGTTTCCGACTGACAGCGGTCTGGTCCTAGATTTTACAGTTTAATTCTAGTTTGTATATATAGTGTATTTTTAGTTTAATTTAGTTTATATTTAATTACTACAGACAAATGTTATAGATAACAAAGCCACATCTCTGCTACGTGTCGGAATATTGGATTACTGGCGTCATATCCATGAGGTATAATGTACTACACGTAGTACATATACCATAATGCGTCATGTGGGGTTGAAATAAACTGAGTGGTGCGTCTATCTTGGTTACCCCGTTGTATGGAGTGACGCAGCACTGGCTCAATCGCCCGAGCGGGGTGTATAAAATAAGACGACGAGTTGTTGTACTCTTGCAGTATATTAATTTCTTCCTGTTTTTAATTTAACTTGGACTATATATACAGAAACCTCATCGTTTACGCGATGTGCACACCATTATTCTAATCAATCTATATATATATATATATATATATATATATATATATATATATATATAAATCGATAGCTGTTCGTTAGTCTCGCTAAAGCTCGAGAACGGCTGGAATGATTTGGCTAATTTTGGTTGTGAATTATTTGCGGAAGTCCAGGGAAGGTTTAAAAGGTGAGTAAATATGAAAAAATGTTTGGAATATAGTAAAAACAACAATTTCGCTTTCCGTTACAAACTATTCCTACCTGTCAAACATTCTAAAAGTCGTTCAGAAATCCAATGAAATTTAAAAGTGAAGTTTTTTTTCATTCATCTGGTTTTGAATGTAAAACGTTGGATGTTCGTCCTGTCGTTCAGAAATCAACGTTTTTTATTTATTGATTCTGAGGCGGTACGAAGTTTGCGGGGTCAACTAGTATTAAATATTCTATTTACACGTTTATTATATTGGACATTTTGAATGATTTAGAAAAATGGCAATTTTTTTGGCAGCTCTAACAGCGAATCATCTATCTCTATTTACATAGCATCACGTTCATGTATTAACTATAGTCTTTAACTGTGCTAAATTACCTATATATGAGGGTAGTTTTGAAATGAAAGTCGGAAGTTATATAAGTTGTTTATTAACGCCACGGGCTTATATATAATTATCAGGTTGTACGTCAGCCTGTCTGTTATATTCAGCAGTAAATGGACAACACCATTTAATTGAATAAAATTAGTAAACATTATAATAGGTTGGGGAAAAAGTCTTTTCGCATATATGAACTTGTAATAAGATCTCTTTGGCTGTACCATTTGTATCTGGCTGGATTTGGTATCATTAAAAAGTTTTCATTTTAAAAATCAGAGGCCCCAAAATTTTTATAGCAATGGGACCACGTCCCTACCTTTAGTCAAATATAAATAAACTTTATAAAAATACCTTTTGAATTTTTAATTAAAATGCGAAGAAACTTTTTCCCCAACCTAATATAATAGGAAGTCGTGGTAGCGTAATGGCTAGCGCACTGTTGTACCGGTCCCCAGTATTTAGAATTAGCTCACCTCATCCCTTTTTCGCTACATCAACATTTCCTGTCTTTAGTTTTTTTTAATTGCCTGAGGTACTCAAACAGACAGACGGCCCACCCGACAGAAAGTGGTTACCGTCGCCTATGGACGCTTGCAACACCAGGGGTGTCGCCAACGCGTTGCCTACCTCTAAGAAATTTCATAACGCCCTTCTTAAAAAACCCCATGCCGTAGCGCAAAGGGAAATCCGCGGCAAGAAGTTCCCTCCAGATCGTTGTTGTACGCGGAATAAATGTTCTAGAGTAATGTTCCGCAAAGTATGTACCGCGGCACATTGGTGTACCGTGGTCATTAATTGATGTGCCTCGGAAAAATAAGGTTATGCTGCAATTTAAACTTTAGGTTTGTTGATTAATAATTAATGTTGGTGTACTTCCAAAAACTTTCCTAAAGAACCGTTGCGTAGTCGAGCGTGGGAGCTCAAGGAAATGGGGGTGAATATCCCGTCGCTGGCGAGCGGTGCGGTTGTAGAAGTGAGGCGTTGGCACCAGATGAAACAGTTCCTCGGAACACTCCCCGTTATACAGGCGGTATAATACGCGATACTCTTTCGATCCCCATTCACAAGGCAGTTCCATCCAATCCTTCGTCGCGAGCGTTTCTAGTTCTTTTTTAAAAAGACTCCCCAGTGTCTCTGTATGTCAGCACGCGTCCCAAACTCAAAGGGCGCGGGTTCGAATGCTAGCTGGAACGTATTGTAATACTTGCAACAGCTCAGAAGGGTTTATGGTAGTAAAAGAACAGCAACTGGTCACATATTTATAAACAGAGAACCTTAGGGTTTTAACACATTACAGACACTAACGTTTTACTCTACAAGCATTTTAGAACACCTCGCCATCCCTTCAACAATTTTACAAGTACGTGTACAAGTGAAACTTAGCAATTGGCATAACCGATAGCGGATTGAAGTCATTGATAAACTATTTTAATTAAAGTGTTATGAATGAAAAGAATTTAATACGTTACTGTTTGGAAATTCCAGATAACATTTTATACAAGATATTATATAAAACAGTATACTTAACACAATTATTAGGTACCTACGCTCACGTATGGATGCGAGAGTTGGGTATGGAAGAGAGAGCATGAAAGTAGAGTAAACGCGGTCGAGATGCGAGCACTGCGCAAAATCTGCGGAGTGACGCTCGCGGACCGCGTTCGTAATACCGAAGTAAGAAAGAGTTGGTCTGAAAGAGAGTGTCGGGGTGAAGGTAAGGAAAGGAATGCTCCGGTGGTTCGGGCATGTGGAAAGAATGCATGATGAAAGAATGACTAAACAGATATACAATGCAAAAGTGGATGGATGCAGAAGTCGTGGAAGGCCACGACACACCTTCCATGATCAAATTGATCGTGTACTAGCAGAAGGTGATGTCAGGAGCCTTAAGAACAGACGAGCTTGCATGACAAGAGTTATGAATGTCAAAGAGGCAAGTGAGGTGTGAATGAATAAGCCTAAATGGCACTCTGTTGTTCGTGCCTACCCCGCAAGGGAACTGGCGTGAAGTTATGTATGTATGTAATTATTATAATTAACACAGTACAAATCTATCGCGTCTGTTAACATGAAAACAAAATGTAGTGAATATCATCTATATACAATTGAGAGATTTTGAATTATAATCTTTACCCATTACTACATATTAGAGACGAATACTCCTAATTAAAATTTATGTTAAATTATAGAGAATTACAATACAAAACAAGCGCTAATCACCGAATAAATAAAAATATAATATTATTCAATTAAGGAAATGGCCGATTGTATCGTTTAGAAATAAGAGGGTACATAACAAAATTAATTATTAACCTTAAATGGAAACATGACAAGATTATTATTTACATATATATTTTATTTCCAATTTTTTTACATTTTTCTTATAAAAAATACAAATTTATTTATAAAAAAAATATAAAAAACTGATCTTCGCCGGCAGTGGGGCCTAGGGTCCAGGCTACCGGTGGTTAAGGCTCCAGACACAGGAATCTCCTCACAATACGGGCCGTGTCCAACAGAGCTGCCTTCTGCATCCGACCCATCAACCAGATACCAAGCGAGAGCCTTTCAAGGTGGCGATCAAGGCTCTTCGCTATTAGTCCGCTTATTATTTATTATTATTATTATTAAATATTCTGTATATCTTTGTTTCAGGAAGTGACAGATGAGAGTGACGGATGCGGCGCCAAATTCTCGGTTTTAATCGTGTCTGACAAATTTAATGGGAAGCCACTTCTTGCCAGACATAGGTGAGTGTAATATCATTTAAAAAGACTGTTACGAGTCGTGAGACTCGAATTAAAATGCCGTTGGAATTATTATAGAGTTTATTAGAACTATACAAACACATATAATACATACATACATATATAACTTCAGGCCAGTAGTTCCCTTGCGGGGTAGGCACGAACAACAGAGCGCCATTTAGGCTTATTCTTACACACCTCACACGCTTCTTTGACATTCATAGCTCTTGTCATGCACGCTCGTCTGTTCTTAAGGCTCCTGACATCACCTTCTGCTAGTACACGATCAATTTGATCATGGAAGGTGTGTCATATATAATACAGGTACAAATATAACCGAACACAACAAATCCAAACGTAATGCAGAAGGTCGTAAGTCCATAAAACGCGCAAAGTCCGTCACTATTATATTCCCGATTGTACACATGTCTCGCTTTGATCGTGGTTCTCACTCGACTGCCTTCCTCTCTCCATCAGGCCGTCCTCTTATGCTCCACGAATGCAAATGCAAATGTATATTCGCCCGGCAACGCCGCCACAGTTTCCTAGAATTAGCTTGTAACACCTGGCTAATGATGATAATGAGCGAGTACAATAGGACAATGATGCGTATGCCAATAAATAAGTAAACAAAAGAAGACGATGATAAAATTATTACAAATGGTTCAAATGCCGACAGGTAATAAAATATCCTTAGTGGAATGTCTTTGGGCTAAGTTGTAACAATACATAGAGAACAAAATGCAAGCCAAAACATGACTGAAGTACTACGAATGACAATCACCTATTAAAAACTCCTACATAACTAGATGGCGTCACAGGTCATTACAACCTACACTACATAGATACAAACTTGTATCATTCAATGTCCTTATTACGCTATAAGTATAAACCTTTGTTTCTCAACGAAAAACAATGGTTTATCTTATACTAATATATAAAGTTGAAGAGTTTGTTTGCTTGCTTGAACGCGCTAATCTCAGGAACTACTGGTCTGATTTGAAAAATTCTTTCAGTATTAGATAGCCCATTTATCGAGGAAGACTATAGGCTATATATCATCTCGCTAAGACCAATAGGAACCGAGCACCAATGAAAAATGTTTCAAAATCGGGGTTTTTTTTAACTATTCCATGCGGACGAAGTCGCAGAAGGCAGAAGCTAGTAATGTAATAATGACATTGAAGAATCTCACAAAAAAAACAAAACGTCAAGTAAAAAGTCAACGACCTCTTCACTTCAAAATTGTAATAATATTTTAATTAAAAACTTAAAAAATAACTTGAATATTGAAATAATATACATGAATTAATTAAGAGTTGGGTATGGAAGAAAGAGCATGAAAGTAGAGTAAACGCGGTCGAGATGCGAGCACTGCGCAAAATCTGCGGAGTGACGCTCGCGGACCGCGTTCGTAATTCCGAAGTAAGAAAGAGAGTTGGTCTGAAAGAGAGTGTCGGGTTGAAGGTAAGGAAAGGAATGCTCCGGTGGTTCGGGCATGTGGAAAGAATGCATGATGAAAGAATGAATAAACAGATATACAATGCAAAAGTGGATGGATGCAGAATTCGTGGAAGGCCACGACACACCTTCCACGATCAAATTGATCGTGTACTAGCAGAAGGTGATGTCAGGAGCCTTAAGAACAGACGAGCGTGCATGACAAGAGTTATGAATGTCAAAGAAGCAAGTGAGGTGTGTAAAATAAGCCTAAATGGCGCTCTGTTGTTCGTGCCTACCCCGCAAGGGAACTGGCGTGAAGTTATGTATGTATGTATGTAATTAATTAATACCTAACACTGGCTAAATACACAAAACATGCATATTTGAAAAAGTAAAAAATGTTCTATTATAATGCCCGGGCTTGACCTGCGGTAATGTTTTTTTTTATTTATAAAACTGCCTCTCCTCTTTCATAGCAAGAAAGAGGGTCTTGTTGCCGTTTTTATATTTTCGTCTGTTTTGTTTTCTTTCTTTTGAAACAACTCTTATGTCCAATACATTTTTTACATTATGCTATTCATACATTTCATCCGTGCAGGAACGGAGAAAGAATACAATTTCCTGCGGCCGGGCGGCCTGTCGTAAGAGGCGACTAAACAACCCACAGCTAGGTGGTAGGGCATTTGCTCGACTGGATGGCGAACACCCCTGGTCTAGAGTATGCCGCAATAACAACCTTGTGTTGTGTTTCGGCATTAGTGACTAGGTTCCAGTCTCCCTTAAGAGAGCAGCAGCGCATTTGTAGCACCTTTGGTGTTGCAAATGTCCATAGGCGATGGTAACCGCTTTCCAACAAGTGGGCCGTCTGTTTGCTGAACTCTTGCAATTAAAAAAAAATACATAATATTTTTACATTTCTTATTTCTAATACAGTTTTCTAATGTTATACTATAAATTCTTATGAAATACTTACTCTTCTAATATATAAATCTTTGATATCTATTTATTATATTCCTATTCCTGCGATAATGTTATAGTTATTGATTATGGTCAAATGTGTCTTATTTATAGAGTTAAAAATAACGCCGTTAACGCGCCACATTAGTGTATATACATACGTGATCTGACACTATGTAACGTCGTTAACAATTAAAAACAATATCGCATTACAAATAACGCATTCCACCCATCGCCAAACGGCCTATAACTGTAACATATTCCCAGATGTGGCCCCACCTTAAGAACACAATATTTACCAGAGCGTTAAGATCAACTGTTACAATCCGTTTGTTCTAGCTAGACCCAGCATTCAAACGTGCTTGGCCTAGATTCCTAGACAGTACAGCTATAATCGACACTGTTATTATACCCCTCAATTGCTTCATTGTTATTGAATCTATTAATTGAGAATATATGAGACCAAAATCACGTAGGCTAATGATAAAGAAATATCGATCCTATTTATTCATTCATACCACGGAATAAGAGTACTGTAAGACTAACAATCGCCGAGGTTAAGTGTAACAACACACCTGCCGAAAGTACGTTGCCGACACTTCGGCGACTGAATTATCGGTCTCAATATTCGAACGCGCCGAGCAGACGCAATTACATGACGTGTAGTTCAGCGCGTTACGCGATGGAAGGTAGTACGGTACGAAAGGTTCCTCCCAAAAGTGTATTATTATATACATGCATACATAACTTCACGCCAGTTCCCTTGCGGGGTAGGCACGTACAACAAAGTGTCATTTAGGCTTATTCTTACACACCTCACTTGCCTCTTTGACATTCATAACTCTTGTCATGCACGCTCGTCTGTTCTTAAGGCTCCTGACATCACCTTCTGCTAGTACACGATCAATTTGATCGTGGAAGGTGTGTCGTGGCCTTCCACGACTTCTGCATCCATCTACTTTTGCATTGTATATCTGTTTAGTCATTCTTTTATCATGCATTCTTTCCACATGCCCGAACCACCGAAGCATTCCTTTCCTTACCTTCAACCCGACACTCTCTTTCAGACCAACTCTCTTTCTTACTTCGGTATTACGAACGGGGTCCGCGAGCGTCACTCCGCAGATTTTGCGCAGTGCTCGCATCTCGACCGCGTTTACTCTACTTTCATGCTCTCTCTTCCATACCCAACTCTCGCATCCATACGTGAGCGTAGGTACCAGCACCGCGTTGTGTACGTTGTGTATTATTATATACCTTCCTATTCCTTTAAAGTATTAATTTTATTCGTGTAGACAGTATGAAGAGGTGATATTTATGTATGTAAAATTGTTCAACTACGTTTCGCCGAACTTTCGGTCGCGTAAAAGCTTATTCCCATTTGTCGGATGTCGGACGCCGTATTTTTTTTTTTTTATGTATCTAGACTGTAATCGGCAGGCAAACACACACATTGTATATCCCCCAAATTAAGCAAGTTACGCTTGTGTTATGGGTAATATACAACGGACTACTCTGGGGCCGATCCCAGACACCCAGACCATAGTAAATAACGGGGAAAATACGTTTTCGAAATTTATTATACCAGGAATCGAACCCGGAGCATCTGCGTTGCAGTGAGGTAGGCCGGCAAAGGCTTAGCCCGCTCAACCACAGAGGCCGTCGATTTTAATCGGGTGCCGGCGCCTCTATTGACACTAGTCGGTTGTTGGACCCGATCGAAGCTGGAGCCAATTGTCCACTCTACGCGAAACGATATGTGTGTGCGCGATCTGCGACAGAGAGCAACTAACCACGGCCGGAAGAAGGGGGAGAGGGTTGCCAGGCCCGACATCCGACAAGTCTTGTGAACAGTAGTTATACTTACTCGTAGGTAGGTGACGAGGTGAGGTCGACGTAGGTGGCTGGCAAATACCCAACATTTCGTGTCGGTGCCGACAAAAAAGCGATGTGAAGGGTGTAAGTGTGAACAGCTTCATATAAAATGATCTGCCACTAAAGCAGCCGATTTTTTGCCGGCTCGACACCCGACTAATGTGAACGGGTACTAACGCGTCGCATGATGTGTTGATTGCTATTCAAAATACATTGAATGCGTAAAACAGCCGCTAAAAGAAAAGTTCGGCGACTTCGGCGTTACGCCGAACGCTTAATACGTAATTTCGGCTGTGTCATAACTAGTTTACTTGAAAGACACTGCGAGCGTATTTAGCTTAACTTTCTTAACGTTCTTTTTTCAAGTATGTCGCCGTTGACCCTAGCAGGGCTAGTTTATATCCCAGATCAGAACTTAGGATACTTTCGTCTTGATAAATGACGTCGTGTCCGTATAAATAGTCGATTATAGCGAACGAAGTTTTGCTGTCGTATGCTAGTTATTGATAACATTGGTTTTATATTCATCTCACATAAATTCTTTGTCACAATACATAAAGGAAATCAAAACGTATTCAAGTAGCATGTTGAATTTTTAATAGTTGCCTTTATATAAATTTTGCATAGCAGGGTGTACTTGACAGATGAAACAATGGAGACGCTTTTTATCATCTGAGAAAACGTCACAGCCTCGTTCGTTTTGTAATGATATATTGTGTTGTGACGTCATAATTATAATGAGTCAAATAGGTTATTAATTATTTTTAATGATACCAAAACCAGCCAGATACAAATGGTATAAGTCAAAGACATCTTATTACAAGTTCATATATACCATATGCGAAAAGACTTCCCCAACCTATTATATATATATATATATATATATATATATATATATATATATATATATATATTAATCGATTCGGTAATGTGTGACTTCCTACATCGATTCCAATTTCGAACCGTATCATCATCGATAGTTTACGTAACTACTAAAATCAGTTTGATAGATGCCAAATGTGGCTTTATAGAGAGGCCGAACTATAGTCGCGAAAACTCCAGAACAATTAATTTAAGAGTTTTTCTTTTTATGGTATGAATATTATATTCACACGAATAGTGACGTATGCAACTAGCTTGGCGATAACGATCAGTGTTGTAATTTATCGATAAGTTATTCTTGTTTTAAATTTTTAATAAGATTTCTATTTTCTTATATTTAAAAGTAGGTACATTGATATACGAGTTATAAGTAGGAATAAAACACGTGTTTGATATCAAGACAATGGTAGCATAAGTTTTAAATTTAATTACAACTTTAGGATTAGATAACTTTGAGATGTTATAACAATTTTAAAGAATATCTTAAATTTATATTATAATATTTTGTGTATTATTTATATCTATCTGTCTTAATTTTGTTCTCACCTCCACCCCTGACTGTTATATAATCGGATTTTTTTTGCTCCAATTTTTGAAGTGGTAACTTCTTATGGGAGGGTAAACCGCTTCGTTACGTAACGTGTTACGGCGCCAGTCTGTCTGGCTTCTCTTTCTCTCATGCATACGGCAGCGGTAGGCAGGCTCCTCCTCTCACACTCTAACCCACAGCGTATTCGGTATCCGTATTTCGGTAATTAGATTAAATAATACATACATACATACATAACTTCACGCCAGTTCCCTTGCGGGGTAGGCACGAACAACAGAGCGCCATTCAGGCTTATTCTTACACGCCTCACTTGCTTCTTTGACATTCATAACTTTTGTCATGCACGCTCGTCTGTTCTTAAGGCTCCTGACATCACCTTCTGCTAGTACACGATCAATTTGATCATGGAAGGTGTGTCGTGGCCTTCCACGACTTCTGCATCCGTCCACTTTGGTATTGTATATCTGTTTAGTCATTCTTTCCACATGCCCGAAGCACCGGAGCATTCCTTTCCTTGCCTTCACCCTGACACTAGATTAAATAATGATACTAATAATTTATATATATAAAATTGTAATGTATTTTTTTTTTTGGATTTTATGGCTTGGCAGCTAGGCCTTTAAGCCAGATCTTAAATTCAATGTAGTTTCTTCATTTTCTTAAAGCTATGCGTAGCACAGCTGAACTGTAGGTTATCAGTTAGTGCCGTCCAACGGAGTTCTTGTGACAACTCAAAAGGCCACATTTGACTTTACAGTTCACACTTCTCACAAAACACATAATTACTACTTAAAAACTACTGGCCCACTTGATGGAAAGCGGTTACCATCGCCTATGGACATTTGCAACACCAGAGTTGCTACAAATGCGCTGCTGCTCTCTTAAGGGAAACTGGAACCTGGTCACTAATGCCGGAACACAACTCAAGGTTGTTATGTAGACATACTTTAGACTAGGGGTTGTAGCCATCCAGTCGGGCAAATGCCCTACCACCTGTCGTTCCCGTGATAACTTCGCTGGGTGTAAAACATTTTTACTTTTTTGATTATTAATCAAAATGAAATATAGCTTACGCCACTCAGGAATAATGTAGCAATTTGAAAACCTGTCCGTAAAACTTTGTTTTACGCCCAACGAAGTGAGCACGGGAACGCCTGTCAAATAAAGTGCATCTGCTATTTTGAGCGAAATCGGTGATGACGAGTAGGCGCCCCTCTCCTTAGTAGTAGATCCAGTGGCGCTCTCGTAAAAGTGCAGGAGATGGGGCGCAGGTTTAGATTTAGTGGGTAGTCTGGCGGATTGAATTCCCGCGACTTTTTTTTTTTTATATGAGTTCAGCAGACAGGCAGACGGCCTACTTGATGGAAAACAGTTACCATCGCCTATGGACATTTGCAACACCAAAGGTGCTACAAATGCGCTGCTGCTCTCTTAAGGGAGACTGGAACCTGGTCACTAATGCCGGAACACAACTCAAGGTTGTTATGGCGGCATACTCTAGACCAGGGGTACCACCTGGATGTGGGTTATTTTGTCGCCTCTTACGACAGGCCGCCCGGCCGCAGGAAATTGTATACTTTCTCCGTTCCTGCACGGATAAAGGAAGGACGGACTTCTTCTGTTTCGTCACAAGGTAGTGTCGAATGCATAGCGTGGACAGTATCAATAGTGTGGATAGTGGCGAAATGCATACTCCATGCGTTATCAAAAAAAAAAAATTCGCTGAGCTTAGTTTTCACATATTATTTAGTTCATCGTTCAAGTTAGCTGGCATCTTAACACATGCAAATCAGCGTAATATAAAACGTCATTCAAATTGCATTGACGTAATAAATGTATGTATGTATATAAATAATAATAAAGCAAAAAGCGGTCATGACATGTTATCATGAAATCTGAACTCAAACCTTACAACTCTTTTAACTAAAAATCGAGATAATATAACAATATGTTTCATTGTATTCATGCTTAGATTTATATCGTCTCAGATATTTCTAAACAATTCTTTTTTGAATTTAAAAAAGGTGTTGTTAAATTGAATAACGGGCGATCAGGTTCCGTGGGTTGAATTGACACTGCACCAAAACTTAAGCCATCGAAGTTCATGACGGTCTTTATGGTTGAGCTGACGGCCTTTGTGGTTGAGCGGGCTAGGCCTTTGCCAGTCAACCCCACTGCAACGCAGAGGCTCCGGATTCAGCGTTTAAAGTGTAGTGGAATATTATTTTTATTTATTTAGGTTTATGGCTTGGCAGCTAGGCCTTTAAGCCAGATCTTAAGTTACAATATAGTTTCTTCATTTTCTAAGCCTATGTGTAGCACAGCTGAACTGTAGGTTATCAGCTGGTGCCATTCAAGGGAGTTCTTGTGACAACTCGAAAGACCACATTTGACTATACAGTTCACATTTCTCACAAAACATAATTACTACTCAAAAACTATCAATATCCTACAACTATTGTTCATTTTAGAGTAATTTTACACATTTTTAGAAAATAAAACTGCACAGCACAACATCCCCTTTCAGTTCCCGCCAAAAACTCCTGTAGTGGAATACTTAAAAGCCAATATATGGCGCTGTGCAATAATTGAAGTCGCAAACGAATCCCAAACCTAACAAAGTATATATATATTTATATTTATTGCTGGAGATCAGCAGACAGGCAGACGACCCACTCGATGGAAAGCGGTTACGATCGCCTATGGACATTTGCGACACCAAAAGTTGCTACAAATGCGATGCTGCTCTCTTAAGGGGAACCGGAACCTGGTCACTAATGCCGGAACACAACTCAAGGTTGTTATGGTAACATACTTTAGACCAGGGGTGGTAGCCATCCAGTCGGACATATGCCCTACCACCTGGCTGTGGGTTGTTAAATCGCCTCTTACGACAGGCCACCCGGCCGCAGGAATTTGTATTCTTTCTCCGTTCCTGCACGGATAAAATAATATATACAAACTAGCTGTGCCCGGGACGTCGTCCCCGTGGAATTTGTTTTCAAAGCCCCCGATTTTGAAACATTATTCATTGCGGCTCCGCTCCTACTGGTTTTAACGTGATGATATACAGCCTATAGCCTTCCTCGATAAATGGGCTTTATAACACTGTAAGAATTTTTCATATCTGACCAGTAGTTCCTGAGATTAGCGCGTTCAAACAAACAAACTCTTCAGCTTTATATATTTGTATAAGATTTCCAACAATAATAGATTAGGGATTAGGGTCATTCCTCAAATAGGGATTAATGTTGTCCTGTGTTAACTTGAAATATACCTAAGCCAGCTCCGTGTTGATTTGAGTTTCATTTAAATCCGTGCACATCATGCCTAAGACACAAAAATTCTGAAAGGTGCATTTGCAAAATCTGCTGGTCCGAATAAACAAACCCCATTGATTTTTGTAAGCTGCGTGCAATACTCTAGTATAAAACATTCGAGAATAAACTAAAGAAGTGAAATATTGAAGCTTATACGGTTTTATGGTTATAAGGTTATGGTCTTTGAATGAGAAGAAACCAGAACGAATGCAAGGATAATGGTCGATGATGTTATGCTGGAGCAAGTGAATGAGTTTGTATATCTTGGATGTGCTTTTAGCAGGGATGGAAGGTACACCGCTGATATAGAAAGAAGAGTGAATTTAGGGAATAGTTTGAATGGAGCGTTAGGTAAACTTCTAGGCGCTAAGAACCTCAGCCAGAAGGCCCAGCTCGCCGTACACAACGCGGCGCTGGTACCTACGCTCAGGTATGGAAGCGAGAGTTGGGTATGGAAGAAAGAGCATGAAAGTAGAGTAAACGCGGTCGAGATGCGAGCACTGCGCAAAATCTGCGGAGTGACGCTCGCGGACCGCGTTCGTAATACCGAAGTAAAAAAGAGAGTTGGTCTGAAAGAGAGTGTCGGGGTGAAGGTAAGGAAAGGAATGCTCCGGTGGTTCGGGCATGTGGAAAGAATGCATGATAAAAGAATGACTAAACAGATATACAATGCAAAAGTGGATGGATGCAGAAGTCGTGGAAGGCCACGACACACCTTCCATGATCAAATTGATCGTGTACTAGCAGAAGGTGATGTCAGGAGCCTTAAGAACAGACAAGCGTGCATGTCAAGAGTTATGAATGTCAAAGAAGCAAGTGAGGTGTGTAAGAATAAGCCTAAATGGCGCTCTGTTGTTCGTGCCTACCCCGCAAGGGAACTGGCGTGAAGTTATGTATGTATGTATGTATGTATGTTATACGGTTTTAGGTGTAGGGGCAAATGAATTAACCCTGGAGTAGATAAAGTGTTTTTAGCAAGCATATTAAAGAAATCTGTCAAGCCTATTAGATCGGCAGTTCTACGTAATGGTCGTCGTCAGCCAATCGCAGTCCGATAGCGCTATAAAACAACTTAGATAGATACTACAACATTTAAAGCACGACGTAGCGACAGCTCTCCAAATTCCGCCTTTCGGCATGCATATGTATAAGTATCCTGCTTACAAATTCTATTATAATATATTTATCTTATTATTTATTTAATTATTTACCTAATAAAATGTCAACCAACAAATTATAAAATTATGATTATGTCAATTAAAATTCATACAATTTATATTATAGTTTATTAACAATTTATATTATCCGGTATCTAGGAACGGCCAAATCTAATACAATTTCCTAAATGGCGGGGTAGTCCACCCCTAATTTTTATTTTATTTTTTAGACAAAATTTTTAATTTCTAGGTTATAGGGCAACTTACAAAAATACATACAATCCTCAATTTTCACCCTTCTACGATCTAAAGTATGTTTTATTGTTAATATAAACTTAAATTTTCCCGCAAGATTAGTAACCTTATTTGGTCAGTAGAGTCACAAAGAACCGGCAGCAGCGCATTTCTGGAATCCTTTAATCACCTGGAGCGATTTTGGTGATTTTGTGTGTTTGAGTGGGTAACCGGATGGCTTAGATTCGCAATTCAACCGGTACATGGCTGTGGGATCGTCTAGCGTTTCTTAAAGGCCGGACAACGTCTCCTGCTAATAAATTATAAAATTGTGTATTAAATATAATTATCAATAAAATTCATACAATTTATATTACAGGCTTGTCATTTAAATATTCATCGATACTGTAATATGCCTTATCAGTTAACATCTTTTTTACACGATTTCTAAAAATGGCGATTGATAGTATTGATTGAAATTCTTCTGGGAGGGATTTTTGATTTTTCCATAATCATAGGGAGCCCTAAAATATAACAATTGCTAAACGTATATAAATTTTCTTTTACAGATTGGTGAATTCAGTACTGCAAGAGGAATTGAAAAGTATACACGCGTTCACACAGAAACCTCTAACCGTGGAACAGTGGAAGGCCAAATGATTTGTAAAATTGTCGAAATTATTATTACAATGAATAGATAGACAATTTTACTTGTAGTTTTATTAGGTTCCTTAGTAAATTTCCGGAATTAATCGGAAAATTAAAACTAAAATTACTATATGCATCAATAAGGTCGAGGATTGCTCGTCTTCAAAAGATCAAGAAGTCCTCAATAAAAGAATTTGCGTCATCAATGTAATAAACTGAATAATACATGAGATTTAAAGTAAAGATATTTATGGCGGCGTTAAACTAGGAAATCCAGAAGTATCCTGCTCGAAGGACCAATTTTACTGCGACAGTGTAATAAAATAGTTACTATACTTGGCTTTAAAGTTGTAAGTGTAATAAAATACGCTACAAATATGGAGTTTAACATGTATAATGGGATGGACAATTTGTATACTGTGAGCGTATCGGCGCCGGGCAAAGTTATTTTGCATGGAGAGCATTGTGTTGTCTATGGGAAAACTGCGATAGCTGTCAGTCTAGGATTAAGAAGCTCTATTGTCATTAAGGTAAATATTTTAATATTACTTGGTGGTGGTTTATAGTTTATACAGAGGAGTGCAGAATTCTAATACTTTTTTTAAATTATGCATATAAAATACAATAAATCAATAAAAAAATATTACACACACTACCATGTATTTGACACACACACACGCATATATACTCTTTTGTTTATTGTTAAAGTTAAATTAACAGTGTAGCCTTGGCGGAATCTGTGATCATAGAAGTATATATAGTCTTTGACAACAGAAGCTTAATAGTGTTCAAACTTATAATTTAAATTAATTATTATCGAATTTCGACCACGGGCGACCACTAGATTAAAGAAATACTGGTAGTGATTTAAAACAAATCAACTCTCGTCAAAATCGCCGGACACTATGGTCTCAATCGTAGGTTTGTCTGATTTCAATAGTCTGTCAATTTATTTATGTAATATAATAATATATCAATCAAGTTTCCACTAGAAAATAATTTATATAATGAAAATAAAAATTGGCTCAAATAGTTAAATACAAAATATATATATTACAATTATACGAAAATTAATTAATTAATAAAAACAAAAAAAATGTCACCACAATAATCTATACATATGATAAAACTGTAGAGGTCAAATTTCTGTACAATGAAAAAAAAATGCTAACAACCGAGTCAGGGGGATGTAAGAAGTGAAATAGAACTAATTTAGATTTTTTTCAATTTTTTTGTTTCTCAGTTTCTGTGTTTGTCTGTCTGTTTGTACCGGCTAATCTCCGAAACGGCTGGACCGATTTAAATGAAATTTTGTTGGGTGGTAGCTTATATCCCTGGTCAACATATAGGGTACTTTTGATACCGAAAAATTAAAGAGTTCCCGTGGGATAGTTAAAAAAACTTTAATTACTTAAACAGCTTTGAAGGAATAATAAATACCACGCGGGCATCAGCTAGATACTAATAAAATAGAGATACAAAAAGTTTATATAATTATTCTAAAAATTGTAAGTCATTGGATCATTCTGAATTATAACCCAATCCCAATGATATGCCTGTGATATCTTTATTAAAAAAAAAAACAAAACTCGCGAAATAAATGTTATAAATTTTGGAAGTGTATCAATGTTAATTTTGCATAACGCCGTTTCTGCTAATGAAAATACCATTTTCTACTATTATACCGCCACGACGATATCGAGAAGATATTATAGATTTAGTAGAATACGAATATTTAACACTAGCGCAACGGAGTCGTACTTTGAATATGTTCGCAACTCAAAGATATTGAAACAACAGAATCGGGCTCCAGCAGATGTCTCTGCTAAAGACCGAAGTACTACTCAGATTCGTTTTGCTTTAGATCATAATATGTGATCGTTGTTCATTTTCATGATTTGTTTTATGGTTTAAATATATCATTTTTCTCAATTTCAATGTAAAGTACTCAAGGACATGGTTAATGCTCCTTGGTACATATGATCAGACGATATACCGCTTCGGGGGGCTTTAGCTATCAAGGGAGCAAAGGATTCATCACCCCCGCTAACGAAGTGAATGTGTTCTGATTCCCGGGGCACATTCAGGCACTTTTTGCGCTGGATCGGAATGGGCTTAACTACGTTCTAAGTCTCAGTCTTTCCTACATAAAAAGCGCGGGGCAAATTGGAGGAGGGTGGTTTTAGTGGATAGTGGTTGTTGCCCGTGCAACTTCTTGGAGTCTACACACAAGCTGGCTTGATTACTGTTTGGATTGCCCATTATTAAAGGGTAAAGCCTCCATGATCAACTATGGTCTAATCCCTTGCCAAGGACCCAGTATCTCCACCGAGACTCAAAAGTGGAACTCATCATTAACGTAATCAAAAATACGCTGAAGCCCACCAGCAACGGCTTCATCACCATGAAAACGTCCAGGCCATCCAGCTCCTTGATAATACAGACTTATTAAGAAGACTCAAAAGAACGAAACCATTTGAGTTAGTGTTGTAATACTTTCATAATAATAAAGTGTAGTGCTATCTGCTAAGCATTAACAAAGAACACATGAACAAAGTGTCTTCTCCTTAATGAAGACAATAGGATATGTGTTATTGGACACATTCTTAGTTTAAGTTATATCTAGTTATTTTAGGTCAGATTTAAATTACTCATTAGTCTTACTTCCTAGATTAGATTGTAATTTTAATGTTATATCACTAAGGCTACGTTCCGCCCGCGAGTTTTCCCGTTCCACTTGCTTCTTGGCGTTACAATCGTACACCCAAGTGGAACGGCTATTCGACCCACCTATTGACATGGGTCGTTGTGAGCGTTGTGTGATCGAAAATGATGACGTCATTAGCGACGTTTTCGCCACGACCACAACGACCGCGGTCGCCTTGTGGTACGGCTAACTGAGCGTTTTGGGCGTTGTGAACTACGGAACGCCCTGGATGATACATACATACATACATACATACATACATACATACATACATACATACATACATAACTTCACGCCAGTTCCCTTGCGGGGTAGGCACGAACAACAAAGTGCCATTTAGGCTTATTCTTACACACCTCACTTGCCTCTTTGACATTCATAACTCTTGTCATGCAAGCTCGTCTGTTCTTAAGGCTCCTGACATCACCTTCTGCTAGTACACGATCAATTTGATCATGGAAGGTGTGTCGTGACCTTCCACGACTTCTGCATCCATCCACTTTTGCATTGTATATCTGTTTAGTCATTCTTTCATCATGCATTCTTTCCACATGCCCGAACCACCGGAGCATTCCTTTCCTTACCTTCACCCCGACACTCTCTTTCAGACCAACTGTCTTTCTTACTTCGGTATTACGAACGCGGCCCGCGAGCGTCACTCCGCAGATTTTGCGCAGTGCTCGCATCTCGACCGCGTTTACTCTACTGGATGATACATCATTTATGAAAAAAAGGTTTTAATGTGAAGAGAAGAAAAAAGATGAATTAATTAACAACATTAAGAAGAATATTTGAGTTTGAAAATGATAACGTTGTAGGATATATTAGAGGTTATGCATTGTTTTTCTTATAAATGCATTAAGTTAATAGCATTTCATTTTTAAATTGAAATTATTTTTACATACCTTAAAACACATGAATTTTTAAAATTGTTAATTAGTGAACTGAATTAAAAATATAAAAACGACTTTCAGATACTCGTCGTACTTAGAATCATCTGATTCCACAAAAAGTTTTCGAATGTTTGACAGGGAATACACGGTCTTTGGCCTGTAGTGGTCCGAGTGTTAGAACACTGAATTCATGGTTATGACAATGAACTTTCCATTGTTTACTTTGGTCTGGGTGTTTAGGGTCGGCCCCGAAGTCACGCAGTTAACTACCATTCACCTACAAACAAAATACATAAGAAAGTCTTAGCTAACTAACTCCGTTGGCTTAGCAGCCCAAAATGAGTCTTGGCCTCCGGAATGAAAACACGCCACTTTCTTCTATCCTTTAGCAGCAGCGCATTTGTAGCAACTTTGGTGTTGCAAATGTCCATAGGCGATGGTGACCGCTTTCCATCGAGTGGGCTATCTGCCTGTCTGTTGATTTCCTGCAATTAAAAAAAAAACCTGCACAGTACTTTGCCAGTTTTAAGGTTGAAGTTCGGTCATGTCAGATTGGCTTTTTTTATTGCCTGAAGCAGACGAAGAGGCAGACGCCTCACCTGATGGAAAGTGGTTACCGTCATGGACGTTTGCAACACCAGGGGTGACGCCAACGTGTTGCCGACCTTTAAGAAGTTTTATAACGCCCTTCTTAAAGAACTCCTTGTCGGGAAATCCGCGGCGGGAAGTTCCCTCCAGACCATTGTTATACGCGGAATAAATGTTCTAGAGAATTGTTGCGTACTTGAGCGTGGGGGCTCAAGTATGCTGCTGTTCCCAGTCCGTTCCTCCTCCTTCTGTTCTACGTCACCGAGCTAGCGGAGACGGTAGAGCTTAATTATTTTTTTATTGCAGGAGATCAGCAGACAGGCAGACGGCCCACTTGATGGTAACCGCTTACCATCGCCTATGGACATTTGCAACACGAAAGTTGCTACAAATGCGCTGCTGCTCTCTTAAGGGAGACTGGAACCTGGTCACTAATGCCGGAACACAACTCAAGGTTGTTATGGCGACATACTTTTGACCAGGGGTGGTAGCCTTCCTGTCGGGCAAATACCCTACCACATGGCAAACTTACGTATGCGTAACTTAAGCAGTATATTAATCATACACAACTATTACAGGAAGTAAACACAATTAACGAACCAGCAGTACGTATCCATCTACCATGTGTAGATCTGCAAGAGACAATCCCACTCGAACCAACAATCAAAAGTCTATTTAATCCCAAACTAGCTCCAGGAATTACAGGCAAATTCTCCTGGAGATTGCCAGATAAGATAGACCATGAATATCACTTGAGGAAGGTCGATGAATTCCTTCATCTCATCAAGCCAAACTTCGACACTTTACCTAACAACCAGAAGAATTCCCTGCGAAGTTTCTTGTACGTGTTCTCTGGAATTTTTGGGAGTACGTATCTACCGGTGAAGGCGATGGAGATTTCGATGGGTTCTGAGTTGACTATTGGGGCTGGTACGGGCAGTTCTGCGTCCTTCGCCGTGTGTTTAGCGGGTGCCTTGATCCAATTGCTGAAACTAAAGAACTCCACGGGAAACTATGACGCTTTCTACGATCAAAGCAGTGATGACTTCAGCATGACCGAGAGGGAAATTATTTCGGAATGGGCGTACAATTGTGAAAGGATCATGCATGGAATGCCTTCAGGTGAGTTGATTTTTTTTTGGTGATGATATAATATTGAAGCGAAACTTCTATATAGTCTTAGGATTTTTCTGTCGCGAAAAAGCGTTACGTCCGCGTGGAGCAGCGGCATAAATTTAGACTAGACGTGGTTCCTCACAACACCAGCATGTAACAGATACACTCTACATTAGTATAAGTTTAGTATTAAAACTAGAATACATTAATATAATAAGTTTTTCGTAACACAAAAATCAATAAATTAATGTCACACACAAGAACCAAAATACCTAATAAGAGTGTAAAATTAAAAAAAATTGAATCTAGAAATTAAGTTGTAAAAAAGGGTACGGAACTCGAGTCCGTAGAGATACATACATACATACATACATAACTTCACGCCAGTTCCCTTGCGGGGTAGGCACGAACAACAGAGCGCCATTTAGGCTTATTCTTACACACCTCACTTGCTTCTTTGACATTCATAACACTTGTCCGTAGGGATGTTAATAATAATTAAAAAAAAAAGACTAGACGTGGTGAGAGGCGACATAATTTTAGAGTAGACTATGGATGCGTTTTTTGGTTCCGGGTCGAATTCAGTTTTTTCGTTTAATAAAATATGTTTAAATAAAAAATGCATTCATTAAAATGTACCTTACCTAACCAAATCATAATTTGCGAAAAATCGAAATGTGTGCTGGGACATAGAGTAGAAGTGAAACTTCAACGGACAAGTGGAAAAACGAATGGCAACAAAATTTTAACTTGAAGTTTTACGTGCAGATTGTCCAATTTAAAAATCTGCCCGTAAAACTTCAAGTTAAAATTTTGTTGCGATTCGTTTTTCCACTTGTCCGTTGAAGTTTTTGTCTTTATGCGCAGCTCGTCGCACATATAATATACTTTGTTCTACGCTGATGGTGTGAGCAATACCTTGGTCGTTGTAGGGGTAGAAGTTAAACACTGTTAGTGGTGAAAAACTTGTAGTAAATCATTTTTACATTACAAAATACGTGCGCACTCGGCTGCAACCAAAATGGAAGAAGAAAGATAAATTTTCCATTTAATGTTGTCTATATGCTTCATCAGCCATATAACAAATAGGTTTTTTTTATTGCTCGAGTTCAGCAGACAGGCAGACGGCCCACTTGATGGAAAGCGGTTACCATCGCCTATGGACATTTACAACACCAAAGTTGCTACAAATGTGCTGCTGCTCTCTTAAGGGAGGTCTTAGGTGGTAGGGCATTTGCCCGACTGGATGGCTACCACCCCTGGTCTAGAGTATGTCGCCATAACAACCTTGAGTTGTGTTCCTGCATTAGTGACCAGGTACCAGTCTCCCTTAAGAGAGCAGCAGCGCATTTGTAGCACTTTTGGTGTTGCAAATGTCCATAGGCGATGGTAACCGCTTTCCATCAAGTGGGCCGTCTGCCTGTCTGCTGAACTCCTGCAATAAAAAAAAAAAAAAAAAAAAGGGAGACTAGAACCTGGTCACTAATGCCGGAACACAACTCAAGGTTGTTATGGCGACATATTTTAGTAGCGATCCAGTCGGGCTGTGGGTTGTTTTCTCGCCTCTTACGACAGGCCGCCAGGCCGCAGGAAATTGTATTCTTTCTCCGTTCCTGCACGGATAAAATAGGTTGCGCGTTCGTCACCTCTACGAACCCTTAAACATGCGTGGGCTATTTAGAGCTCATAAAACAACACGTGTCGGCGACACATGCGATCCGATTCACAATCATGATATTTATAAATGAAACGTGACATAGCACAATTGAAATGTTGTTCATATAATTGTTTGCTATTTAGGAATTGAAATCTCTGCTTTTTAGGGTTCCGTACCGTTTAGGTAAAAGCGGATCTGGGTCAAACTCAAGAAAGTTTAATATATCTACAGATGCCTAATTATTTTTTTGCACCAGTTCAGCAGACAGGCAGACGGTCCATTTACAACATATTTTTAACATACGTCAGTCATAAATTGAAAATCATTTCCAATATTATGAAATTCATGAAGTTTTCGAAACTGAAAAAGAGAAAATCAGACCTTTGAGTCTGTAAGTGTTACGTTTTTTATTGTACAATTTCGAATTTTAATGCATTGAAATAAGATCTAAAATAGTATTCATCGATACATATTGAAATACAATCGTTCTTAAGGTGTAAACCTGAGTCGCGCGTCGGAGCTGACACAACGTTTTTAAATACTAAAACGTAAAGTGATTGTAGTGTGTTATAAGTTACTTTTTTTACTGAACAACTATTGTTGTGTTTTGTTGTTCCATGGCTTTACATTTTCGGACACTAATCATCTTTTTTAAATTTATTGTCCAATATGCTTACATTCATCTATATATTAATACGTGAAGCAAAAACTTTCTACCCCTTTTTACGAAAATTGCGCGGACTTATTATATAGAGAAGAAGCGATGAATGCTAGTATTTTTTTTAAATTATGCATAAAAAATACATTACATCAATAAAAAAAAAACCATTACTCACACTACCATGTATTTGACACACACACGCATATATACTCTTTTGTATATTCTTCAAGTCAAATTAACAGTGTAGCCTTGGCGAAATCTGTGATTATAGAAGTCTACTCTTTGACATTAATTATTATGGTCGAATTTCGACCACGGGCGATCATTAGTATATGTGCGGCGCTGTAGCCACGGATAATATGGTTCGATAGTTATGGACTGTATTGGGAGAGATATGAACCTGATCCTTGCACTAGAAAAGCAGAAGCTCCACCAACCTTGAGATCCGCCCTCTCCTGGCTTGGTTCAGGTTGCAGCACACAGAAGAACACTGCACGGCACCAACTTCACTATGGAGTGATCACTTATTTTGATCGGTATTGCACAACAAGTTCTTGGCACGGCCAGTAATTAATAGTTAGCGTAAAATATGTTTCAATCAAAACGCACGGCACGATCTTCCTTTGTCAAAATGTTGTCAGTCAGTGATCAAAATATGGCTGCCTTGGCCGTCCGTGTATTGGCCGTCGCCTCACTCAGAAAGAGGGTAGACAGTAAAATTGATGGAGCGATATTCTACCTACATTATACTAGGCAAGGACCGAACAGTATACATTAAAACACAGTCGACCGTGGCACAGAAATCTCATGGGTTTATTCCTGCCGCAGAGAGTCGTGTTGATTACATTAGGTTAGGATACAGCGCCATTTAAAAAAAATGAATTTACATTGTTATATCAAAAATAGGAGCAGAGGCAAGGTATTATTATTATCATTCTAGTATGTTTTACTCCCAGGTCTGCACATGTGAGCCTGGCATTGGGAATCAATATAGAAACTTTTCGAATTATATATATATATATATTTTTTTTATAGCAGGAGTCCAGCAGACAGGCAGACGGCCCACTTGATGGAAAGCGGTTACCATGGCCTATGGACATTTGCAACACCGAAGGTGCTACAAATGCGCTGCTGCTCTCTTAAGGGACACTGGAACCTGGTCACTAATGCCGGAACACAACTCAAGGTTGTTATGGCGACATATTTTAGTAGCGATCCAGTCGGGCTGTGGGTTGTTTTCTCGCCTCTTACGACAGGCCGCCCGGCCGCAGGAAATTGTATTCTTTCTCCGTTCCTGCACGGATAAAAATATATTGATTGATATTTGATTGATTTTTGGTTATTTTTGTACATTGATTATTATGATATTTCTCAAATATACACGTATAATACCTGCATACTAATAAAAAAGATAACCAATAAAAATATACAATATAATATAAAATATACTATCCTTTACTGCTAAAACATATAAATATAATATCCGGAAGAGAAAGCAATTTCAATTAAGTCTACCACGAACAAATTATGGTGTTGTAGTGGAACACTTACAAGCCAATAGATGGCGCTGTGCAATAATTGATGTCACAAACGTTTCCCGAAACATACAAAGAATATATACAAAATTTCAACTGTAATAGATGGGCCTAGGCCTACGAGGAACAACATTAGCCTCGCTGGAAGATCTTCCTTTAAGACGGAGGAGCATTCCATCTCGCTCCTACACCCTATCGGGGCTCACTCTTCAGTGTTACGAACTCTTTCGTATATTTATTTTAATTATAAGAGAATGACATTTTTGTTTATTAGTTACCAAATATATGTATTTTCAACATCGTTGTCCAGCGTATTTTTTCAGTATTATATCTAAATTCATACAGTCCCTAACATATGGGTTTCTTTTTTCAATTTATTTTCAATAAAAAGTTATAAGATTATACAAACAATTACATTGCCAAACTGCAGCGCAGTTTGTTGGCAACATAAATAACATTATGTTTGAAGGTGTTATTAGTTACTTATTTAATAAATTGCCAAACGACTTATAAAAATGTTTTTTTTTTTTAAACTTAAACGAAAAATCCTTTTATTATAATAAATATAGAATAATAAACCGCCACATTTAACAAAGACTGCATAGCACCACATTAATAAGTGTTAAAATTTATATTATATTAACGGCCCCGGCAGATGTTGCCTTGCTCTGAAATAATAAAAATCTAGGACCCGATCCCTGCGCCACCTACCGGTTTCAATTGTGGATTGAAACCATCCGGGACCCCCACTCAAACACACAAAAACAAAATCACCAAAATCGGTCCAGGTGACTAGGAGGATTCTAGAACCCGACCTCAGCACCACCTACCGGTTCTAATTGCGAATCTAAATCATCCGGGAACCCACTCAAGCACACAAAAACAAAATCACCAAAATCGCTCCAGATGATTAGGAGGATTCTAGAACCCGATCTCAGCGCCACCTACCGGTTCCAACGGGATAAAAAGTATCCTATGTCCGTCTCCCGGTTCTAAGCTACCTCCCCACCAATTTTCAGCCAAATCGGTACAGCCGTTCTTGAGTTATAAATAGTGTAACTAACGCGACTTTCTTTTATATATATAGAGTAGTTAATAATTATTTTTAGTCTCATTGTAAGTCTACATATTCTTATCTGTACTAATATTATAAAGAGGTAAAGTTTGTGTCGTTGTAGGGGTAATCTCTGGATCTACTAAACCGATTTTTAAAATTCTTGTACTGTTGGAAAGATACGTTAACAGGGAGTGTTATAGGCTATATAACATGACGCTATATACCACGGGAGCGGGACAGAGCGCAGGTGAAACCGGTCAGGTCGGTAGTGGGAAATAAAGTTCTTTCCAACTTATTGCAGATCCTCTGGGAGATCATTTACAATGATTGGTGCCATATATTCCTCGCACCTTGTCCCATACACGTTATTATACTTATACATAGGAATAATATATTTACACGCGTTAGATCTTAGGTGATGTCAGGAGCCTTAAGAACAGACGAGCGTGCATGACAAGAGTTATGAATGTCAAAGAAGCAAGTGAGGTGTGTAAGAATAAGCCTAAATGGCGCTCTGTTGTTCGTGCCTACCCCGCAAGGGAACTGGCGTGAAGTTATGTATGTATGTAGATCTTAGTTTCATGTTGTTAGGTCTAGTCCTTTTAACTAATAGTTCTGGTTTCTTACATTCATCTGAAGGCATAACTCTTCATTCTCCTTTAAGGTATAGACAACGCGACCTGCACCTTTGGCTCCTTAGTCTCCTTCAAGAAAGGCAGTAAACCCCGTCATCTGGACATCAGGATGGATCTGCGGGTACTTCTAGTAGATTCTAGAGTGTCACGGGAAACGCGTACCCTCGTTATGAAGGTGGCTGCAGTAAGACAGAGGAATACGGCTGCCGTGGACCATATCATGGACGCGTGTGATCACATAGCTCACACCGCTACACAGGTACTATTTGTTTTTATTGCAGGAGTTCAGCAGACAGGCAGACGGCCCACTTGATGGAAAGCGGTTACCATCGCCTATGGACATTTGCAACACCAAAGGTGCTGCAAATGCGCTGCTGCTCTCTTAAGGGAGACTGGAACCTGGTCACTAATGCTGGAACACAACTCAAGGCGGCATATTGTAGACCAGGGGTGGTACCCATCCAGTCGGGCAAATACCCTACCACTTGGCTGTGGGGTTTTTTTTCGCCTCTTACGACAGGCCGCCCGGCCGCAGGAATTTGTATTCTTTCTCCGTTCCTGCACGGATAAAAACTGCCTGTAATATTATATAATTCTAATTATGCCGTGTCTGTACATTGAAGCACTTAAAAAAAAAAGCAAGTGGAATAGATGATGCAACTTTTTTTAGATTTCTTGTCTGTTTGTCTGTTTATTCGGGATTCACGTAAAAACTACTGGACCCATATCGATGCGGTTTTCACTGATCGACAGCAAATTCTTAGACTTAAAATCCGCGCTACTTTTTATCCTGGAAATCCCACGGAAATTTTTCCGGGAATGATTTAAAATGCCAGTTCAAAAAAAAAATTGAATTTCAATGTGGTTTTTTTCACTGATTGATAGCAAATTTTATGTAATAAAATGCGTGATATTTTTAATCCCGGGAAACCCGCGGGAATTTTTCCAGGAGCCGTTTGTAGTTGTTCGGGTGCATAGAAACTAGCTTGTTCCGACACAGTTTTCACTAAAATGATATCTTACATTCGTTTTTAAGTGCTGCGATACTTTGTGTCTCGGGAATCCCGCGGGAATTTCAAGTCGAGTGTAAACGAAGTCGCGGGCATATCCTAGTTATATATTTTTTTTTATTGTCTACTAGCAGACCCCTTCGTCGTCCTGAAGCCGTGGTAGCGTAATGGCTACGTCATTCCCCGGTGACATAGAGTATATTTGATTGTGATTAGTAAAGCAAAATAGCAAAAATATTTTACGCCCAACGAAGTTGGCACGGGAACGCCTGTCAAATTAGTTACAGCAATAACGTTCCACGCAAGAATTGCGCACATGTTTTCTGCGTTTATGAATTAATCAAAGGTTACAGAGCTTAATTAAACCTCGATATGCGTGCGTGAAGTCGTAGTAGCGTAATGGCTAGTGCACGCGTCCCGGACTCAGAGGGCGCGGGTTCGTTCCTGTGCGGAACGCATGCTCGCTTAGGCAGTTTTCTGACCTAATGTTCATGTTGTTACAATTACCACGTGCTAACAACGGTGAAGGAAAACATCGTGATGCAACCTGCACGTCAGATAAACGATGTGTCAAACCTGCCAAGCCTATTTGGACAAGCGTGGCAAGTATACTGTCGATTCCCCTACGGTGGGAGGCCCGAGCCCAGCAGTGGGATAGTTATGGGCTGTATTTATGTATTTCCGTGGCTGGCGGGAATACATTGATATCTCGACATACATCTTTTTTTTTATTCGTTTAGACGCTTCTTACGCCTGTGTTTTTATAGGAGAAAAATTGACAGTCCGAAATATTCATAACTTTTTAAGATTTTTCCTTTGGTAGTAATAGAATAACACGATTTATCATTACTAGTCAAACTTTAAAATTGCGCCCCTGTAAAATTGACATTTTGAACATGTCAACATATTCACGCCAGCCACGGATTTAGGCCCCTTTGCCCATCCCGCATTGCTTGAAGACTAAAGTACAGTAAACACTGATGGCAGGATTGGACCACAAATTCGGAAGTCGCTTAACGAATTAATTGTCTAGGTTTAAGTTTATGATGAACAAAAGTTCAAGTTCAAAATCTAAATAATTGAAGTATCTTTAATTCAGACGGCCTCTGTGGTTGAGCGGGCTAAGCCTTTGCCGGCGTACCTCACTGCAACGCAGAGATTCCGGGTTCGATTCCTGGTATAGTAAATTTCGGAAAACGTATTTTCTCCGTTATTTACTATGGTCTGGGTGTCTGGGATCGGCCCCAGAGTAGTCCGTTGTATATTACCCATAACACAAGCGTAACTTGCTTAATTTGGGGATATACAATGTGTGTGTTTGTCTGCCGATAAAAAAAAAAATCCAGACTTAATAACAAAAAACATAATTAACCTATACTTAATAATATAAAATATCTGACTCTTATAATAACTCTTAGACTTGATGACTATTTCAGGTTTTGGAAAAACTTTCGAGTGGCAAATGTGAACCAGATACAGAGGCGGACTACCAACATTTAGCAGTAAGTAATATACTAATATTGACAACAGACCAGTAAAAGACGTAACTATGAGTTAAATCCTACATGACTAGATGGCACCACATTCTAATTGTGCCTAATTTTTTAAATTGCTCCACATTGCATGTTATTGTATAGCCGTATCTTTGCAACAGCTTGCTACATACTGCCATCGCTCTAAATTGCTTGATGTAGTCGTGACGCTACAGTTGACGAGGATTGACCTGGATTGAGCAATTTTAGTTGCTCATGTAAGAGCACCTTTACAAAGAAACCGAATAATTCGAACGTTACGAAATATCTACACAGAGCCAAAGAAATTCATTCGTTGGCTAATGACTATCCTTGGCCCTGTGTGTACTCGACATAATACCGTTTCATTGTCCTAGGAATTGTGGGACATGAACCACTGTCTGCTATCGGCGTTGGGGGTATCGCATCCAGCTCTGGAGGTGATCCGAACCGCGGCTAAGGCCAAAGGGCTCGCGTGCAAGCTCACCGGCGCAGGCGGAGGGGGGTGAGTCAATATCACACTTTAATTTAAAATCTTTTATTCATACTGAAGTAAAGCGCGGTAGGACGCTAATTCATATCCGGCTCGAAGGACCATTCACCAATATATGAAGAGTAATGAGTCAATATCACACTTTTTTTGTGTATTCAGATACGAAAAAACAATGAAACTCAAATACACTATGTAGCAGATCACTGCCAACGGGGCCCGTGCCCAGAAGGCTGGCTGCATTTCCAGTATGCAGCTGTATGGCAGTACTTATTTGTTGTACGAAATAGTAGTAGTGTCGGAGAGTACATATGTCTTTAAAGAAACTGTTAGCCGACGGACTCCACGGGCCTAATGTTTCAACCCCAAACGGCACAAATATGTAACCTTTTCCTAAGGCTCCATATTTGTGCCGTTTGACGTGTTCAGCTGAAGCGGCGGCGTTGCCAGCCCCTGACTCGGTCACTTATCACACTTAAATTTAAAATCTTCTATTCGTACTTAAGTAAAGCGCGATTGATCGCTGGTTCATATCCGGCTCGAAGGACCAATATATGGAAAGCAAGTTGACTGTATATAAATAAATGTTGACATGGAGTAATACGTGAATTTTCTTATTATATTACGGTCTTATTCATAGAGAGATAGTGTAACTTTGAACGCTTCTTTAAGAGCCATAAAAAAGCGTTCAAACTTACACTAACTCTCTATGAATAAGACCGTTAATGTTTATTTAATAACAACATATTATGCTACTGCTTCATCTGTGATAATCTTATAATTATTGACCATTACACGCACATGTAGAGATGAGTTTAATATGTTATTTGATGCGGTATTGTGATTAATGGTTAATGACGTTAAATATTGACAGATAAATTATGTATATTGTATATACAGTAGCTATTCAACGATGGTATTATTTTTAACGCTATAAATAAGACATATTTAGCCACACTCACTAATTATAACGTTATGCAGATGCATGCAAGGAGATAACTAGATCCAAAAAAAATAATACAAAAGGATTATGACAAAAAATATCTACAATATTATGTTTCGATATTTGTCGCTAAAGTAAACTAATTATAAGAGGTTGATTCAACAATAAATTCCACTTAAAAATATTTTTTGAAAGTTATACATATGATTTGGTATGAGTATAATAATAATAATACTAGTGTTTTTTTTTTCAAAATTAATTGTTTAGTTTTCTTCAAAATCGGCCTCGTGACTACGTTCCACAAGAGACTTACAACGACCACATATACGACCGCGATTTTTCCCGTTCCACTTGCTTGCGGGCGTTACAATCATAAACTAGTGGAACAGATTATGAAGCGTTGATGGCATTAGCGACGGAATGTCATTGGTTGATTTGAAAGTCGCGCCTTTTTCAATATCAATCGATAGAGAGAATTAATGCTCTGTATTCAACGCCCACTTCGACCCAGCTCTTGACACGGGTCGTTGTGAGCGCTGTGTGATCGCAAATAATGACGTCATTAGTGACGTTTTGGCCACGACCATACCATCCGTGGTCGCCATGTGGAACGGCAGACCAAGCATTTTGGGCGTTGTGGGATACATACATGTATAGTTTGAAAAATTCACCTTGTAAATATTTAAAGTACTATTTTTTTAATTTTTTTTTATTGCAGGAGCTCAGCAGACAGACAGACGGCCCACTTGATGGAAAGCGGTTACCATCGCCTATAGACATTTGCAACACCAAAGGTGCTACAAATGCGCTGCTGCTCTCTTAAGGGAGACTGGAACCTGGTCACTAATGCCGGAACACAACTCAAGGTTGTTATGGCGACATACTTTAGACCAGGGGTGGTAGCCATCCAGTCGGGCAAATGCCCTACCACCTGGCTATGGGTTATTTTGTCGCCTCTTACGACAGGCCGCCCGGCCGCAGGAAAATTGTATTCTTTCTCCGTTCCTGCACGGATACTACGTGTAATAATGTGATATACTTGATACAGTAATCATCAAATAATCAACACAATTATTTTTTTGTTACAGCTACGCGATGGTTTTAATACCACCGTCTACTCCCCGTTCTGTGGTGGATTCCCTAACGGGGCAACTCCTAGAGAATGGCTTTAGGGTGAAAGAGACCCGGTTGGGAGGGTCTGGAGTCTCCATTGAGATGTGACAGCGGCCCCCGAACAAAAGGACCAAACTAGCATAGCGGTGTATACGTGAGCTTGTGTCACGACTTGTATATATTGATTTAAGTTTGCAAAAGATTTTGTGTGCTCGGTGTTTTTACGTTCCACTTGTAGAATGTCGTATCTAAAAATTGTTACTTTTATGTCAATAATTAATTTAAATAATTGTCGACTTTTGTTTCTTTCGGCTGTTGGTAATTTGTCAGCCCGGAGGTCATGAAATATACTCTCTGGGCTATAGCCTATTTATAAAGTTATCATTTATAGTCGAATGTTAAGAGATGTTGAAAAATATGTTTTCCTTAATACATTGACATGACACATCGTCTAGCTAAAAAGTTTTTTGAAAAGAAGTGCCCGGTTCGTTTATTAATTTATGCGTACAAAAGTACAGCTGCCTGTATTATAAACATTATGATAATTTTTCAATTTGCACGATAAGTTTAGCTAACCGACGATGAAATCACAATTTTGTATATACGACAGTGTACACTGTGGTCGTGGGTTCATAAGAAAATTTTGAGTCGGGGTTGTAAGGCCTAGTTAAAAGAAGTAAAATATGTATTGTTATTATAATATTTTTCTTGGGATGAGAAAGGGTACACGTGAAATAGTCTATTATGGCCGGCTCCTATATCTTACTATTCATTCACTTTTGTTTTATGTTTGCTTGTAGGCAAACTGGCAAACGGGTCCACATGATGGCAAGTGGCTACCGTCGCCCATGGACATCTGCAACTGCACTTGCCATAACATCGGTTGAAATTTGACATTACATGTACAAAATTTACTTTAACCGATAGTAGCATAAATGAACGCTTAGTAAATATAGGAACCGGCCATTAGTCCAATGATGCCCCTTCTAAATCTGCGTTAATGTTACACTGTTGAATTTCTCTCGGTAAGCAATCGTACATGCATGAACTAAACTACTCTGCGGATTATGCCTGAGTTATTTGCCCACTATTATACATGTGTCAAATCGATTCTCAAGTATCGAATAAAGTTAGCCCTAGAAACATCCACGACTCATAGAACTGTATAAAGTATCGATTATTAATTATAGTTAACATTACTTATTTTATAATACTACCTCCAATTCCAAAACTCGCCATGTATGGGCTAGCAACAGCCGTACATTGCCGTGTCAGCGGTTTACGCCGACACGTGCTGTTTAACATATCATTCGCATCAGTACTAGTTTAACACCGTACTCGGTCAGTCGTCAAAACAGCCATTGATCTTAGCATAATCATTTCATTACCATAATTTAAGCAATAAACAATTTACATCTACAAACTTAAAATCATATGTAGGAAAACACCCTACATAATCCGGCTCGAAGGACCAAATTATGTAGGGGGGGTTTTCCTACATAGGATTTTAATGATAGAAGTTTATTATATATTATTATAGAAGTACGGCTGTTGCTAGCCCGTACATACCACATTCGCCTTTTGCTAAAATTAGGCTTGTGGTAAATGGGTTTTAATATAAATATTAGCATTTTAGTTTTTTGTCATAAGATTTATAAAAAGAAGCTTACATGATTCATCATTCAAAAATAAAATGTACACAAGCAATTGTTTGTTGAGAGCCAAAAGCGATTGTCATTTTTCTTTTGTTTGTATTTTAATTTATTCATGAAATTGTGAAATAATTGTTTAAATTCTATTTATTTCTTAATTATACGTAATGTTTAGTGTACCCACCTGTCTTTGTAATATTATTATTTATTGCATTTTAAACTGGTAATTTTACCAAGATTACAATATACATGGGAACATAGACAACACTATTTGCTCACTAAAATAACAGATACAATATTTTTAGACAAAGAATAGCAGGCAAGTAATATATTTCTGAGTTGGAATATGATTTCATTTAACACTTTTCCAAACTTAGTTTCTAATTTTGATTGCATCCCATTTTTCAAATAATACGAGCAATTTAAGATTTTTGGCGATATTTTTAATGAATTTTTAGCGTTACCATAGATTTTTGTCTATGGTTTAGTCTACTTATATACCTACTTACTTGTAATTATAGTGTTGTACTTATTTTTACTTTTTTGACTAAAAATATATGGTTATATACAGTGCGTTCCTCTTGTAGCTAGCTCACAACATTCAAAATGCTCCTTCAGCGGTTCCACATAGCGACCAGCAGCAAAAATGTTACTTAGACGTAATAATTTTCGAACACGTAGCGCTCACAACCACCCATGGCAAGAGGATTGAATAATCTGTTCCACTTGAGTTTACGACTGTTACGCCCGCAAACAAGTGAAACGTGAAAAATCGCGGTCGTGAGCGTGGTCGTTGTGAGCCTCATGTGGAACGTAGCCATTATGTATAGTATTTATATTATATTCAAATTCAGAACTGCTCGCTTTTTTAACAATTAGATTATATATAACAAATGAATTTGCATTTCTAAAGTATATTGTTTATGGTCTATTTTGGGAATCGAATAAAAATTGTTCTCTATGGTGATGTTGCCATCAATGAAATGCTTTTATTTATTTTAATTATATTTTCTTATTAGTTTTAAAATGAATTGTATTGTTTTAATTTAATTTATGATGTCGTGTATATATAGAAAAAGTTCTGTAGGATTATGTTTTACAATTACGTGCAGCTACAGTTAGAGCTTAATAATTAATTATAATATCCACTTTTTATCATCTATCTTGCTGTATGATCAGAAAAATGTATTATAACTAATAAAGCCCTCATACTTGAAAGCGGCTCTTCTCTTAAAGGAGACTGGAACCTGACCACTAATGCCGGAACAAGGTTATTACGGCGGCATACCCTAGATCAATGGAGGTAGCCATCCAGTCGGGAAAATACCCTACCATCTGGCTGCGGGTTGTTTTGTCGCCTCTTAGGAAAGCCGCAGGAAATTATATTCTTTCTCAGTTCCTACACTGATGCAATCTAGCGTTGCATACGTCTATAGGCGACGATAGAACTATTTTCCATTCGCAGGCCGTCTGCCAGTAAATTATTAGCTTCGCAACAAAAGAAGTCTTGAAGCCGCAGAAGGTTTGCCGATGACTACTTACTATTATAAATTTAACATTTAACTTACAATGATAAATTTAATAAAGTAATTATGACGAATGCAAATAAATGTATACACTGTAATCTTCCATGAAGTCGGTAAATAAAGTAGTCGGTGTCGATAATAATTGTGTAGGGTAGTTTTTTTTTTTTTTTTATTGCAGGAGATCAGCAGACAGGCAGACGGCCCACTTGATGGAAAGCGGTTACCATCGCCTATGGACATTTGCAACACCAAGTTGCTGCAAATGCGCTGCTGCTCTCTTAAGGGAAACTGGAACCTGGTCACTAATGCCGGAACACAACTCAAGGTTGTTATGGCGACATACTTTAGACCAGGGGTGGTAGCCATCCAGTCGGGCGAATGCCCTACCACCTGGCTGTGGGTTGTTAAGTCGCCTCTTACGACAGGCCGCCAGGCCGCAGGAAATTGTATTCTTTCTCCGTTCCTGCACGGATAAAAGTCTGTAGTCTGGAGGAGATCGCCTTTGGCGATAAGACCGCCCATTGTACTTTAATGTATGTGCAATAAAGTTATTCAGTCATTCATTCGTTCATATTACTGTATAGACTTATGTAAATAAATTTATTGCAACAATTATTTATGTAAACTTTTTTGTCAACCCTACTGAACATCGACGCGTGACATCATGGGAGTTTTTGGCGGGAACTGAAAGGAGATGTCGTGCTGTGCAGTTTTATTTTCTGAAAATGTGTAAAATTACTCTAAAATGAACAGTAGTTGTAGTTTTTGAGTAATGATTATGTGAGAAATTTGAACTGTATAGTCAAATGTGGCCTTTTTAGTTGTCACAAGAACTCCGCTGAATGGAAACGATATTGTAATTTAAGAGTGGCTTAAAGGCCTAGCTGCCAAGCCATAAACCTAAAAAAAGCGTGACATCATGAGGCTATCGGCAAACCTTCTCCGCACGGGTAGTAGGATCTAAAGTCTCAGTTCGCTTGTCGACGCGTCGGTCCCGTCTGTCCGCAAGACAAAGTCTCAGTGTGACCATCTCCAATAGTTCTAATTCCCTACTTTTTGGAAAGACTATTTACTTGCAACATTATGTGTGCCTTTGTGTACATGTCAGCGGAAACAATTACATGGCGCTCACGCACACATCGACTGGTTTTGTGCTTCAACTTTGAATATAATTTCGTAGGAAACTGTCCGACAGGCAGACAGACAATTTCTAGTTTCAATAGTTCTGTGTAAATATAAAGATGTGTGGATCTTCTATGTACAAAATATTCTTATATCTGATTATACTTGATCGTGTATTATCGTCTTTAGAAATTGAAAAATCTTGTCTTCCTTAATATAAAATATTAATTAATGTATATATGATGTTATGTATATATGTATATATGAGTTGACTACCTTTTGGAAACCAATCGTTGAGAGGAATTATGTGATTGGCTTAGCGGTTCGTATATGCATGAACTGAACTACTATGCGGATCGTACCCTAGTTATTTGCCAACTATGATGTCTCTGCTTCACCTCGTTCTTGCTAGTGACTGCGTCTAAATGCGTCTTATACCGTTAAAAATATCGTTGTTACTGATTAATTACATTAGTGTATATGTTAGAGTCAAACATAGAAGCTCTGGCGTTCCTAAGTTTGACTAGTCAAACCTCAGGTCTGACATAAAGTCTGACTAACGAATTTATGTCTAACTTAGGAGACACTAATTTATATTTTGACGGCCTCTGTAGTTGAGCGGGCTATTTTCTCCGTTATTTACTATGGTCTGGGTGTCTGGGATCGGCCCCAGAGTAGTCCGTTGTATATAACCCATAACACAAGCGTAACTTGCTTAATTTGGGGATATACAATATGTGTGTTTGTCTGCCGATTATTATTGTTATTATTGTATGTCTTTCAAGACCACGGGCCATAAAAATGGCCCGCACATTTGGAGGGCTTGCATGGGGCCATGGGAAGGCGAACACGTAGAGGCCCCTTGACAAAATTAACGTAAATGTGGCGTGACACTGACCGGCGATTATCCCCGTCTACACCATATAGTAATGCACCCAAGGACAAGCCCCGGCCAGTGTAGGACTCTTGTGGAAAATGAGGACAAAAAGTACCGGGCTATTGTGGTGAACTGCTAATGGTACTAGAGGTCTGAGAATATGGGGACTATGACGTCTGCCCATCGCAATGTTCGGGGAACATGGAAAAATGGGCAGACGGTGACTCGCCACTCCATGCATGGGCCCCAAAAAATGCCATAAAGACAGGAGCAACATGGGTGTCGAGAGGTGGGCTGCAGGTTCACCGAAGCTACTTCCGACGTTAGGCCATTTATCACTTCCACCCCTGGAGCTTGAGTCTTAGCTCTAGCGATCTCCACTCCGTGCCGGCTGGTTAAGGCAAGCACGGAAGCGGGGGCCTTGTCTTGGCCCCCGGAGTCAGGTACGAGGTGTCGCTACTCACCTAAGGCTTCGCCACAAAGCCCCCCTGCGGGTAATAATTGTTATTATTATTATATAGTCATTAAACATGTAACAAGTGCAGTACGAATCGACGTTTGGCCGAGACTGCCATAGTGACTTCTAAGATCGACTAGGCAAAGCCCGAAACAGTTTATATTCGTTCAACGTTTGATTAAAAAGTTAAGTATTTCTAGGTTTGACTAAAAATATTTCAGTCAAAGGCCGAAATTGGAATTTATTTCGGGTTTTGTCGAAAGGCTTTGATCAAACCTAGGATGGACTAGTCGTTCCGGGAAGAGACTGTCGACCTTTGACTATAACATATATACATATCCATCTGTTAATGTTTGCCATGATTAAAAATATGGCGTCTCAAATAACACATTAAACAAATATACATCTGCGTGACACAGTCACTAGCAATAATATGATCCCGGGTGTAGCAGGCGCTATAATAAAATAACCAATTAAAGCTTTATAGATAAATTAGCTTTAGGACGTTTTTGCGTTTGTAGTAGTGTACCGTCAGCACATAAATATATAAACGAATACTTTTATATATTTTTATAGGCAGGTACTTAATATGAAACTAATAATATCGAGCCTCTACCGCCATTTTATTATAAGCGACATTTGTAAGTAAGTTTTTTTTTTTGCAAAATGTATTTAATTTGTCTAAAAGTGTCAGTTTTTTATTTAGTAGGGTCTAACCTAACTAAAACTGAAAGTCTTAAAACTAAATTATAGTTTATAATACTGTTACATGCCGACAAAAGTGAATGCACACCTGCCTGCCATAAAGCACAGTTTATTACCTTCCCGCATTTGGACTTCTTTTGTTTACTTAGAAAAACAGCCTATTGTGTATTGTACTAGTTTATGGCCGTTCGCAGGAGTAATTAAGCAGGTGTGCGGATTACGTTTTCTGGGAAATCGCGTTGACGCTTGGCAGGTAGACGTATTGTATTTGTATAGTTTAGTATAAAACAATGCCCGAACCGAGAGGTGAGGCAGTCAAACGACGATTACGATACGAGCAAGACATGTGTACATTCGATGAGCTATATAGTGACGGACTTTGCGCACGTTATTAAATCCATCACGTTTGTACTGGTTGAGTCCAGTTATATTTGTACCTGTGTTATACGTGTTTGTATAGTTGTAATAAATTCTATAGTAATTCCAACGGCATTTTTAATTCGAGTCCTGCAACTCGTAACAATACCTTTTACAACAAAAAATATAATTAGTTCCAATTGTCGGTTACGACAAAATGGCGGTTAAGGCTCGATATTAAAATAATAAATACTAAACATAATTTTTAATACTAAATTTTAAGGTTAATTTCAAGTTTAGAAGTCCAGTAAATATACAAATACTACTACAAATGCAAAAACGTCTCGAAGCTTATTTACTTGTACTTATAATTTGATTTTTAATTACCTTACTAAAATGACCTGCGAACGACTTTTCTTATGTTGCAAGTATGGGGGGTAGAGGTAAGAAGAACCATCTCTGTATATGAAGAAGTATCCATCGAAATGCATTAAATTGGGGTGGCGCCACTTTGGCATCAGGGTGAATTTTAAAGAAAGCGCCAAAAGTTTTTAGAGTATTATTATAGTGTTTTTGTTTTATAAAATTAAATATTACAAAATAACTAAGCGTATTATTCAAAATTCACGAAATAAAATCACTATTCACTTTTTCACATAACAATTCTTTGAGGTTATATTTAGTCAATTACTTTGTACTACGTAAATAGTTGACGTTTTATAACAGTGTACTGTCACCAACTACTCTAGTCGCCAAAGATATTATTTTTTTTAACTCGGCATACTGCGATTCTTCTACAACAGCTACATTCATGCCATACTCTTTGTCTACATCAGCGCCATTGTGGACGGTTTTTGAACTGTTATTTACAGCTTACAACTGGACACTTCTTCAACTATTTTCCTATATGAGATGATTATCCTTACCTCTATCCTCCATAATTGCAAGCTTGGAGCATAGTGTCGTAGTTATGGCTCATTCATAAGTGAGTTGAGAGTTTTTGACGGGAACTTAAATGGGGACGTTGTCCCGTACAGTTTTATTTTCTAAAAATGTGTAAAATCACTCTAAAATGAACAATAGTTGTAGGATATTGATAGTTTTTGAGTAGTAATTATGTGTTTGTGAGAAATGTGAACCGTATAGTCAAATGTAGCCTTTCGAGTTTTCAGAAGAACTCCATTGAATAGCGTCGGTTGTAGCCTACAATACAACTGCGCTACTATACGAAGACATCAGAATTGGTTGTATGGATTAAGATTCCTTTGCCTGCCTTTGTGGCGAATTCTACTACTACTTATAAATGAGTTCTTCGTTTTTATCATATATAAAATATCGAATTTTTTCTCAGTTATTAGTTTCTGATTTTTTTTTTTTTCAAATAATCATTAAAAGTCCTATACTAACTAGGCTTGGTAGTCAATTTTCATAAATGTCGTTTCAATATCGTCATCTCTAACTTTCCTACTCAATGTAACGAGTTTTGTATGCAGTAATAGAATAAATATTGCTTATATTTAAGAAAATATATTAAGAGGTGTATACACTATGCAATTGGTTCCACGCGAGTTGACAGTGACGGTCTGTATATCGTTATCAAGAGTTATTTTATGTACATATGTAGAGTTGCACGACAGTGCGTATTCTAAATTTATCAAGTTTTTTTATGTTTGGAGTAATATACATTGTTAATGTGGCGTACTACATAGTTCTGTAAATGTCAAGCATTAGCATATTCAAGTTTTTAGCAAACTATTGCGTATCGTAATGACAGCACGTTTATGCGACTATACAGCATAGTGGAAAACACCCCTTAAATGCCAACGGATATTATGACATAAAATACCAAATGATATTGTCGAAATTCTTATTACGCTGTTGTAATATTATGTCGGGACTTCTAATAAGTCAACGAGCGTCTATCGAATATATTTATTGTAAAACGTACGATATATTGTCACTAGAAACCGCTTCTGCTGTGTCGCTCTTAGCGGATGTTGTAAATAGAAAATTAGTGAACATTCCTGAAAAAAAATCAATGAATATGAAATGATTGCATGCGCCCATTAGAAAAAAATGCTTAATATTTAACAAAAACATTCACTTACAACAAATATATGTTAAAATTAAAATGTTTAGTGGTTAAAAGAGGCACAGACTTGTTTAATTTTATATGGCAACATTTAGCAGAAATATTTTGAAAATCGAAAGTTTATTTAAACATTTGAAAATCGAACGTATATTATTGTGCATAATTAAATACTTATTCTTATCCTCGTTTACATTGTGCCTAGTTCCACGGCAGCGAGCAAGAAAGTGAGAAGTGGACAGCGCGAGTATACAACTCATTTAAACATTCGATACTTGCATGCTCGTTTCCGTGGAAGTGGGATATAATGTAAATGAGATATTAGGAGGTATGATTATTGGGTAATGTTTAAATATTCTGCCATTAGTGTCTCATGTGAGTTAAGCGCTTTTTTTCTACTGAACGCATCTATTGAAATTTATTTAATGAAATAAATGTATTTATGTTTAAGTAGTGTTGAATGTTGCGCTCAATAGTGTTCGGTGCTAAATTGTGAATTGAATAAATTCGTTATAAATCAAAGGTTAAGTTTATAGAACAGATTAAATGCTGTTTAAATATTGTTATGTGTTTTATTCAATAGTTTTTTTTCAATAAAAATACTTTAACAACACTACAGGGAACATGTAGAAATGTAGTAACTATAGGTGGCAACACAAGAGCCGAAACACGGATAAAAATAAATTATCCCAGGCTTGACATGGTGTGATACATTTTTTTATAAAAATGACTTTTCTTTTATTTAAAAAACAGTCTAACTACCGTTTTTTTTTTGTACAAAATGTAGCGTAGTGAGTCCTTACTTAAAAAAATTTGAATATACCAGCATCATTTGCCACATATTAAATAAATCAAAGAGTTATTAGCCACCATAAGTTAAGAGAAAAACAAATTGGTATACAATATTAAACATGCAAAAAGAGACTACGAGATCGCAAAGCCAGAGTGGAACCCATACATAATACACTAATTCACTATATACAAAAAAAAATATAACGCAGAGGAATGTCTTGCGACACATATTCGCGCTATAGATAGGAGAGAGACCAAATGCAGCCTAATGCCGCCTGCACGAGTGCATGTAGGACTCTCAGGGAACCGGATCCCGCCGGGGGCGGAATCCAACCTAGCTACCCACTAAACCTAACCTGCGTCCCACACTCGCACTTTGTGGGACGTTACGAGATATAGAACATGGTTACTGCACCGTGATTTTATTTAAGTTTATGGCTTGGCAGCTAGGCCTTTAAGCCAGATCTTAGTTTACAATATAGTTTCTTCATTTTCTTAAGCCTATGTGTAGCACAGCTGAACTGTAGGTAATCAGCTAGTGCCATTCAACGGAGTTCTTGTGACAACTCAAAAGGCCACATTTGTCTATACAGTTCACATTTCTCACAAAACACATAATTACTACTCAAAAACTATCAATATCCTACAACTATTGTTCATTTTAGAGTAATTTCACAGAATTTTAGAAAATAAAACTGCACAGCACAACATCTCCTTTCAGTTCCCGCCAAAAACTCCAACTGCACCGTGACGTCCTCGTGCACCATAGATAATACACTACGTGGAACCCAGTCACGGTCCGAGATCAGCCGTAAAGGAGACGCTAATTGTCAGACCCTGTAGGCAATTGGCATTAGAGCTAAACGAATAGAATAGTGGAAAACCCCTGGTCTAAAGCATGTCGTCAAAACAACCTTGAGTTAGGTTCCGGCATTAATGACCAGGTTCCACTCTCCCTTAAGAGAGGAGCAGCGCATTTGTAGCACCTTTGGTGTTGCAAATGTCCATAGGCGATAGTAACCGCTTTCCATCAGGTGGGCCATCTGCCTGTCTGCTGAACTTCTAAAAAAAAAAAATAGAATGAAAAAATATCACGTAATACTTAGCGTAACGTCTAACGATATATCACTCCCACATGCATTTTCTATTTTATTCGTTTAGCGCTTATGCCAGTTTGTACATGTTAAGCATGAAATAAAACAAAATATTGTACCTAAAAGTGCATTTATTTCTTTATTAATTCAACACAATACACTACAAATTGCGTATCAACAATGTGTATCCGATCATATAAAAGATTTACAGCAACCGAACATTAATACTGTTTAGTATAAAACAAAATGAGTAGGTAATATACGAAGCTCTTATGCAAGATATTTCGAGAAAATGACAGTTTTATAATATGAGTAAAATATATTATAATAACGCCGAGTTTCTTTTACGAGTTTAATTTAAAAAAAAACTCATTTTAAATCCAATCCTTCAAGGAATGTAAGACTACTTTCTAAATACATCTTGCATAATAACTTCTTTATAATTATACTTCATAATGACTAATTGAATTAATTCACTGGCCCATTAAATTGGTGTTAAACTTAATTGTTAAATTAATAAAATTTCTAAAAAAGCAGGGATTTAAAATTTAATAGGAAGACAATAATAAATATTTTTTCAATTAAAAATGTGTTCTTCTAATAAACACTAAATAAAGGAGCATTGAGATCTATAAGTTGATAATCGCGAAGTTTACAACCCTTTTAAAATCTTTAAGCAAGTTTATGACACGAAGACTTAAAGTAGGTCTAAAAATCATACTGTGTGAAGACTCCTGCGACAAATTATTATCTACTGCTCTTTGATTTCCTGTTTTTTGCCTGTTCAATTTTAAATAATAAAAAACGGTATTTTTCTTTATTTTCTATTAAATTTTGGGTTAACACGTTTAGTGTATACCACCAATGTCAGTTGTCATAGGGTTATAAAATGCGCTTTTATTTAGTGTTTTGCCTATTTACTTCATTAGCGTTTGAAGTACAACTTTATATAAAAGAAAGAAATTTAACAACACATTTTCGTACAATATGATGACCCTGCATTCCATTACACGATTTATACTTCTAACACGCGTATTACATTTTCTACCCGGTGTAGAAAATATGAACGGTTAACTTATGTTCAATATATTAGAGATATATGTTAGATTAACCGAGTTTAATTCCAGCTATCAAAACTTCTCCTATAACCAATTTCCAACGTTCTAACCTTTCATCAAATAAATTGCCGCAATGAAAGAAAGTGACAAATAGCCTTTATACTCGTACCATAATTTTTCCAGTAATGCTATTTCGCACACGCTTTTCATTAATTCAAACGCTGAGTCCGCAGTGAAATTGATTTCTAAAATTACTTCGATGCTTGCATGAGTAAAGTCAATACCGACTCTTCAGGGATATTATTATTAATGAAAACAGTTTGCAAAATAGAATAACGGTATTGAAAACATCGTTAAATTAATGTTTTACATTTCTGGTTGCGACGCCATTTTGTTATTAGTGTTGGGCGACATCTTATATTTCCTTCACCGTATATATGTATAATAGTAACAAAACAATAGGAATGGTTAAAAACTGTAAATAATTTTTACACCAATTATATATTACACAAGCGAAAGCACCATTTATATATTTTTTATGATTTTACATCCTAACATACTGATGTTAGGTGAATTCTTTTTACAATATTTACAGATAAAACATTAGCGCCGGAAAGAAAAGACAATAATAGGTACGAGATGAATCGATGTAAACAGGTGAAGTCAAATTCCGTGACGCAAATGGTTTCCCCATATATATTTATGAAATGACGTGATCATTATTGGCATATATGCATAGTTTTACACGTTTCAAACTTTAAAAATAATGCATAAATATTTTAATAATGTATTTAAATATCGTTAAGTAATACTGTAGTCACAAAATCATATAGACAAAAATCACAAAATGTTGAAAAATAAATAAAACATGCAGGTTCTATAAAATGGTCCATGATTATTATTATAATACATTTATTTATCACATCAAGAACAACAAGACTACTTATATTATTACTAATAATATTTGTTCATAAATATCATTCAAATCATTTTATAAAGTAGAAGAAAACCGAAAAGAAGAGGTCCTATGTAAACTGGTTCGTCTTTTTTTCGGTTTACAAGCACTGTTTAAAACCCGATTAATGGCAAAGAATTATGCATAAGTTGGGTATTTGACAGCTAGTCAACAATGATACTCTTTATCGTCATAGAAAACTTCATAACGTCCCGATTTTGTATGGATTTACTGCGTTGTGACGTCATAATTATAACAAGTCAAATAGGTTATTAATTGCTGTTTAAAGAGGAATTAAAATTATTTCTTTGACAAAATTTTGAAAGTAAGACAATAACAAGGTATTTAAACTCCCTTTTCTAAGGATATTGTTTTGTAATTTATTGTAATACGTGTCAAATAGCCAATTGACTGAAATAAAGTCAGCAGTGTTTAGAACGCATTTATCTTTTGCGTTGATACTTAACAAAAGCATAAACTAGGAATTTATATAGCAGATCTAATCAACTTTCATATCTGCTAAAAGCTTTTACCAGATATAAAATATCTACTAGAACTGTAGATAATTAAGTATTTTTACTTATAAACTACGAAGGCATATAATATTAGTAAAGTTCTTGTATAATATCATTTGTTTTATATAATTAAATTCTACGGTTATTTATTTGACATTTATTTATAACTATCTTATTATGTACTATTATACGCCGAACCAAATACTACTCGATATTCAGGCCAGTATCTAGTTAAAAGGAAATATTCTTATTTTAAAACAACAGTCACTAATAATAAATCACGAAAATTAAAGTTATTGGATGTTTTTAAATGAAATATTTACGCTAGACGAGATCCTTTAAATATTCACTCATTTATTTAAACGATTCTTTAGATCAAAATAAAATAAAATGTGAAATAAGCGAGGCTTATATTTTCACATGAATCTCTTTAAAATATTATCTATTCCCTATAATATATTAGAATGTACTTAAAATAAGAAATAAATTACACGCTTTGGTAAACAAATACAACCAGGTGTTAAATATGTATAAGTTTAACGTAAAATAAAATCGCGTAAATAAAAACATGGCATAAAATAAGTATTTCGATCTATATATTTGCTTAAAATAAATACTATAAACAGTACACGTATGCTATTTCACTCGCACAAAATATTTAATTGCATAGAGTGAGATAGCATGATGAATGATTTAAAATTATTTTACAATTCAAAACAGGTTTGGTGTAAAAGTTTTTTGTAACCAAGGTGTTAAAAAATTATATAACTTATAAAGCCCTAAACAAATTGTCGGACACGGACGTCGGTAAGCCGCGGCTGGCAGCCACGAGTGATAAGTGAGCACAGTCGTTTTGACAACGCGCTGTGTCAACTCCTGCAGAGCACTAGGTTTCGGGATGTATTTCGAAAAAATAGCAATAAACACATAGACAGGAATAGATAAATTTCTTTATTTTGATGTCCTTGCATAATGCGTTTTCTTTAACGAGAGTTGGCAATGCTGAAAACATCCAAGTTTCTATCCGCACCATGTCCACGACCGCATCAGGTATGATAGTCGCAATGACAGCCTAAAATAAGGTCCGGCAGTATGTAGAATTCAGTGTACGTTCACCATCCAGATACTTATAAGTCGCGACTCTCAGCCGTCACCGTAACCCGAGTCTAACAATATGTTTGCGGCTTTATAAAATTTTGTGACAAATTCATAAACATATAAACTACATTAATCCGTTAAATGTAAATGTTTTAAACATAAACATTTCTCAAAATTAATGTAAATTTCACTGAGTATTTAATGATTAAATAACAGAAGAGTTTTTTAATTCGTAATAAAAAAAATCTTTCAAACAATATCTATCACAGATTCTATCTTAACTAACACGCCTTGCAATTTTTATTTCACTGGTTTTTTTTACTAAATCAAATGACACAATGAAATCATTAGATTTTTTTTAGTCTATGATGTCTATAAGGAAGTATTTTTTGTTTGCGTAAGTATTGTGGCAAAATACTGCGCCTTAACTAATTCAGGGCTGTTGTGTGAAATTTGTTGGCGAACCATTTGTGGATTACTAAGAGAGATTATACAGTTCGACGAATTAACAATATTTTTAGCTACTTTATGCTGTCTTAACAAAATCAAAACCAATTCGTATAGAAATTATAACATTATTAAATATTTCAACAGCAACCCCATTCATACACTACTCTTGCAGTTATTAGGAAAGTTTCTTATAATAACTGGAGAAAATAGCTGCAAAAAAGTTATCTAAATATTGTTATAAATAAGTTACAAAAATATTAAAGCAGGTATACTCACACCATACGCGCAAAACTTAATTACCTTCTTGAAGATAGGTACGCGTCATTGCACAGAACAACAAGGTGGCGTATACTGAGCTGAGCTGAGCTGCTCTCTCATTCGCTCGCTACCCGGATTCGCATGCCGTCTCTTTCACACTCCACAATAAAGGTCAATATTTATGTACGGTACCTGTATATTATTATTCATGCACTTGCCTTACCATCGGTTGAATTTTAACATAAGATGTATGGAGCTTCTGTCAAATTTTAACCGATAATAAGTCAAATGAACGGTCTGTAAGATATAGGAACCGGGCCTTAGATGACTAGAGTTGCCCAAAGTCGCGGAACATACCTCGCTCGAGACGCATTTAAGCATTGCGCGTAAAAAATGCAATAAATCACATTTACGTGGTTATTGGCCAATCAATTATGCCAAAAAGCAACTCATAAACAAATAAATTATGAGTTAAAGACACCAAGTGATCAGAATGGAACAAAAAGATCCATTGACATCAGATACATATGTATGAATGAATCTACACGTATGGAATAATTTATTTAGGGTGAATTCCTAATGATTTATTTTTGCCAATAATATCAATTGTTGGAATGAGTTTCATTTACATACTCGCGCTGCCCACTTTCCTGCTTGCTGCTTTTGAAGTGGGCATAAGGTTAACGAAGCATTAAATTAATATATTAAACCTTAAATACTCCAAGTGAATTATTACTTCCCCAAAAATCACTTGAGAACACATGCGATCACATTGATAGCCCAACCTAAAAACACATGCAATCATGTTAATAGCCCAACTTACAGAACCGGAAAACATGCGATCACGTTGATAGCGCAACCTACGGAAAACATGCGATCACGCTGATAGTCCAATCTACGGAACACATGCAATCACGTTAATAGCCTAACCAACGGAACACATGCGATCACGTTGATGGCGCAGCCTACGGAATACATGCGAACACTTTGATAGTCCAACCTACGGAACACATGCAATCACGTTAATAGCCTAACCAACGGAATACATGCGATCACGTGAATAGCGCAACCTACGGAATACATGCGAACACGTTGATAGTTCAACCTACGGAACACATGCAATCACGTTAATAGCCTAACCAACGGAATACATGCGATCACGTGAATAGCGCAACCTACGGAATACATGCGAACATTTTTTTTTTTTTTTTTTTATTGCAGGAGCTCAGCAGACAGGCAGACGGCCCACTTAATGGAAAGCGGTTACCATCGCCTATGGACATTTGCAACACCAAAGGTGCTACAAATGCGCTGCTGCTCTCTTAAGGGTCACTGGAACCTGGTCACTAATGCCGGAACACAACACAAGGTTGTTATGGCGACATGCTTTAGACCAGGGGTGGTAGCCATCCAGTCGGGCAAATGCTCTACCACCTGGCCAACCATGTTGATAGTCCAACCTACGGAACACATGCAATCACGTTAATAGCCTAACCAAAGGAACACATGCAAACACGTTGATGGCGCAACCTACGGAACACATGACATCACGCTAATAGCTTAACCAACGGAACACATGCGAACACGTTGATGGCGCAACCGACGGAACACATGCTATTACGCTGATAGTATCAACTTACGGAACACATGCAGTCATGTTAATAGCTCAATCCACGGAACACATGCGATCACGTTGATAGCGCAACTTACGGAACCTACGGAACACATACGATCACATCGATAGCCCAACTTACGGAACCTACGGAACACATGCGATCACGTTAATATCCCAACCTACGGAACCTCCGGAGTATCTCCGGCAATCATATCCTAAACCAGCCCATCATCCACCTGCGCAGGTACAATCATAAAGTCTTGAGCGCGTCCCAAAGGAACACAAGTCTGTTGTAGAGTGCTCCGTGGATTATGTTCTACAATTGGTCCGCTGGCCGCAGTTGGTGGTTGGCCTCCGTCTCCGGTTGGTGGATGAGGGGAGGGGCGAGAGGGTCCTCACTTGACGTCAACGTCGTCGAGGGGGGTATTCCTAGGAAAAGTAGAAGATAATACAACAAGAAGCAACATTGACTGCTAAAAATATAGGTTGATTGAAAGATTTTATTGGGGTTTTCTATAAAAACAAGAAGGGACTGGTGGCGCCAAATGTGATTGCAGTTTATTACGAATTACGTTTTTTACTGGGTGAGTGTCACTTCTTAATAGTTTTCTTCCTTGATTCTGTAGATATAGGTTGCTAATTCATATCCGGCTCGAAGGTCCATGTTTAAGACTTATATTTGTAGCAAACTGTAATTTTTTGGGCTGGTGTATGCGTGTCTAACCACATAATAGTGCATTCTCACTTCACTTGGACTATATTTTGTATTAATTAAATATAATATTTCACATCAACAATTCAATAGCAACTGACAATTTTATTAGACACAGGGTCTTACTGTAAAAAATAAGGCTTCCAAACAGCCATTGTCTATGTAGATTTCCTACAAAACCAACAAACTTCGATTTTTGGTTAATTAGCTGCGGAACCATAAAAAACATTCGATCGAATAAATTCCATACCTGAAAACTACTGAACCTATATTATTTTTAAAGCTATAACTGGTGGACACAATTTCAAGTCTTTGGGAGCTTAATATATCGCCAACTATCGACTTAAATAAAAAATAGGCGTTAAAAAAAAATTGCGAATTGCACTATTTAAGTATTAGTTTCAAACGTACCTTCATTTTCGTCTTCGTCTGCCAGCCACTTTTGGATGTCGGTCTGATACATCCTTCTCTGCAGCACTTCCTTAGTCCTCGGCCGGGACCCGATGAATGTCACCTCGATACCTGGCGGTAGGTACGGTCTGAGTTCGTCTGCGAGGTCCCCGCTCGCCCCTAACCTCTGGGCCTCTTCCCAGCTTGTGTGGACTTCCTCGTGTAGAAGTTTCTCCTCTGGAATAGTCATTGTATTAACCTCAGTACATCTATGGTCAACTCATAGAGTAGATAAATGTCAACTGTCAAATGTCAAGTCTATTTTAAGGAAGACATTCAATGAATGGTTACTTAAAAAATTAAGTTAAATTTTATAATGGTTTTTATTTACACAAATCGAAAAGGTTAAAATAAAAAATTGTCATTAAAAGCCTTTGAGTTGTTAAGGCGTCTCTTGCAGACAAACTTTCAGTTGTACACACAGACAAAAATTCCAAAAACGGTCATTTATAATTAGACATTATATACATAACAATTTTTATTTGAACTCAGTCAATTTATTATAAAATCAAAGACAGACACTTTAATTTTGTTTATTGATTTATTTGTTTTGGTTATTAATATATAAAATACATCTGCAAGTCTTGTGTGAAGCATATAGAAATATCTAAGGGTATCAATGTGAATATAATCTCTTACCATCTCTCTTGGTGGTGCTTCTCTTGTATTGTATCCTAAACCTGAACGCTTCCAAGACGCTGGCGACTACTATTGTTAACACTACCATAGTGAATAGATAGAATACCTAAAACAAAAAATCATCATGTTAAACTACCAATATGCATTTATTCCATATTTTAATCAATTATTAACATTACAATACTATGGAAGAGAGAGCATGAAAGTAGAGTAAACGCGGTCGAGATGCGAGCACTGCGCAAAATCTGCGGAGTGACGCTCGCGGACCGCGTTCGTAATACCGAAGTAAGAGAGAGAGTTGCTCTGAAAGAGAGTGTCGGGGTGAAGGTAAGGTAAGGAATGCTCCGGTGGTTCGGGCATGTGGAAAGAATGACTAAACAGATATACAATGCAAAAGTGGACGGATGCAGAAGTCGTGGAAGGCCACGACACACCTTCCATGATCAAATTGATCGTGTACTAGCAGAAGGTGATGTCAGGAGCCTTAAGAACAGACGAGCGTGCATGACAAGAGTTATGAATGTCAAAGAAGCAAGTGAGGTGTGTAAGAATAAGCCTGAATGGCGCTATGTTGTTCGTGCCTACCCCGCAAGGGAACTGGCATGAAGTTATGTATGTATGTATGTATGTACAATAGTTCCCGGCACGATTCTTGAGCGGTCACTTTGTCCCACGGACATATTGCGGTTCTTTTTCGAAGTATTGATCATTTCGAGTAAAGGGACAAAAACATAGTATTTTCAATATGTCGATAAATAACATCACATTGGCTACGCTCAATGCGTAAAGCGATTTCTATTATACCGCTGACCGCTTAAGATCCGTGCCGGAAACCATTAATAGTTATAAAATTATAACTTTAATAAAAAAAAAATTGCACCAAAATAAATAAATTAAAACTTCAATTAAATCAGGTGATTTAAACACCGCCATCTTGGTGCGTTTTCATACAAAGGTTAATGACGTTATACAACAACAATGACAATTTGTAAAGTATAAAAATACCCCGCAAGACGCTTTTGATACCCATTTGACGGTGTGCTTGACGTCACAATAAGACTACCGCATTTTGGACGTCCAATTTCCAACTTAGTTTAACAAAATACTGGTTGAATAGTTGGCAGACACTACTAAAAAAACACTAGAACTAGAGTCTAGTGTAGTTTTCTGTATCAAAACAAAAAAAAAACTTATGGCTATATTAACAATTAGTACATACATACATACATAACTTCACGCCAGTTCCCTTGCGGGGTAGGCACGAACAACAGAGCGCCATTCAGGCTTATTCTTACACACCTCACTTGCTTCTTTGACCTATTAGTGCCCTATATAAGGGCTTAAAGGCTCTTTCAAAGTTATATTTTGTATTGCTCTATTGTTATTATTAATCAATTAAGCAGTTCACCTCGTTTAAAACTCTAAATAGCACAAAACTGGGTAACATTTATAAAAATAATCATGGATAACCTTAAAAAAATAAGAACCGTGGGTAACCTTAAAAAATAACCATTGGTAACCTTAAAAAAACAATGGCCATGGGTAACCTTAACAAATAATACCCATGGGTAACCTTAAAAAAATAACCATGGGTGACGTTAAAAGAATAATAACCATGATTATCATTAAAGAAAGTTAATCAAGTTTAGCATACCATAAAGTATATCCGACTAAACTGTCCAGCGACTGTTGCATACGCATTCATCAATATAAACCAGTTGTTGACGACAGTCAACTCGAACAAGGTGACACCACTCGTGACGATGTTCTCGAAGTTGTTCAAATAGTAGTACCCCAACGCCGTTGAACTGTTTGACGAGTACTTGTAGAAATCTTCTACTGTTGTGTTTCTGGAATATATTAATACCACAAACTATAGACCAAGGATCATTTTTATGCTAGTAACTTATACCTACGTCTAATATATTTTTTGTACATTTTTTTTTTCATTAAAAAGTACAACAATTAACAACGCTGTTGGCGTTATGCAAGTCAACGAGATGCTAGGCAAAGGCAAATTATAGATCTGGGACTGATGCCAAACCAGCAGCGCGTTCCTTTAGTATCTCACAACGCTCAAAATGCTCCGTCTGCCGTTCCACTAGGCAACCGTGGTCGTTAGTCGTGGCGAAAGCGTCACTAAAGATGTCATGATTTTCGCTCACGCAGCGCTCACGACGACCCATGTCAAGAGGTGGGTCGACTAACCGTTCCACTTGAGATTACGATTGTGACGCCGGCAAGCAAATTGAACGGGAAAAATCGCGGTCGTGAACGTGGTCGTTGTGAGTCTCTAATGGAACGTGGCCAACGTAGTTCTTGTGCAACTCGAAAGGCCACATCTTACTAAACAGTTAAGATTTATCACACAAAAACACAATGTTTGCTTAAAAAATATCAATATCATACAGCTTACCATTTTAACCAAAATTTTAAACTTTTGAAAATAACCATGAATAGCAAAACTTAACTGTCCAAGTTCCTTTAGAACATAAAATAAATTACGGCTTGAAAGGCTAGCTGCCAAGTTGTAGACTAAAAAAAAATAACGCCAACATTCTACAGCTAATTTTTTGTCTATGGATCAATGTTGCCAGAATACAAAAATTACTAATGACTTAAGTCCGATAAATTATTTTTCATGCTTGTTACATTTTCGACTGTAAAGAATATTTTTAATCCATTGTAACACTCCAAAACCACAAAAATACTTACACACAACAATTTTTCAGCTCATAAGTGGCGAACAACTCCATGCCGATGATCGCGAAGAAGTAGTACATGACCAGCATAACGCATCCAGCAGAAGACATCAGCGGGGACAAAAGGACCAAAGTTCCAAACACGTCACGGTAACGCTTCTTCAGTTTATACAAACGCATTAACCTGAAAATGTCGTTCGTTAAATTTCGTGAAAAACATGTATTTATAGTCTTTTAAAATTAAAAGAAAGAAAGAAAATTATTTATTTCCAACACAACACAAATTAGTACTAAGATATCAAAGTATATGTAGGAAACGTTTTTTTTATTATAAAATAACCATATGACGGAAGTAGTCAATAACCGGATAGTGTTCTTTCATGTAGTAATTGGAAGTTGTTTAACCGGATGTCAATGTAGAAGCATTTATTTATTAAGCTAACAGATATCGGAAATGGAGTAACCGGATGTTGGAAGTTAATACGTATGGCGGAAGTTGGTTTTATGAAGGAAGTGTAACTGAAGTGGCGTCACAGCATTACCAGATATTGTCACTGCGGCGCGCTACGAGCACCTGTTAAATACGCGGTGTTCGGGCAGAGGAGGGGCAGTCTTCAACCGACAGTATACGAGTCTACAACGAGGTCTACGACCGACAGTCTGCATTAGATAGTCTTGGACGAGGAGCACATAATATATTGTGGTCGATAACTACTGCTTGATAATCGCAGCATTCTTGGAGGGCAAATTGCTGCTCGACACCTGACAAGCGTGGATGCAACTCTTGGAGTTGTCCTAATATATCTGTGTATTATTGTGCAATATTTAATATCGTAATTCTGATAATTCTAGTGTAATCAACTTTGATTATAATATTTCAGATTATTATTGTGTTATTCTCGGAGCGTCATTCGTTCGCTCCCGGCGTGAACCCGACATATATATAAAATTATACAGAAATTGTATGCCGCAATTTGAAAATGAGATTGGCACTCTGCAGTTTGCTGTGCCGAAACGTAGTCCGACACAGCGCTGATTTTCAGTGCCCACTTCCTCAATCACATATGACAGGCGACCCGTACTAAACATATTTAAAAAAAATACTCTAGTGACTGAAAGATTTAGGCTTCGGCCACACCGCAAAAGGCACGCTTATGAGCAAAAGGTTAACCACGCGAACGAACGCGTCGGTTATTTGCTTCTATCACTAGGATGCAATGGAAGAATTTTCGAACATGATCCCATGTTCGACAATTTGGTTAAGTGAAGAAAATTTGGGGGTAAGGTTTTCTGTCGGAAGCAATTTTCTAAACAACTTTGAGGGAGACATTTTACTACAACAAAATACACGTCTACAAACATACAAGATTGACAGGTATGACAGCATGGCAGCTATCAGTGTGTTCACCAGGACTTGAGGTTCTAAGCTACCTCCCCACCAATTTTCATCCATATCGGTAAAGCCGTTCTTGAGTTATAAGTAGTATAACTAACACGACTTTATTTTATATATATAGATTACCGGGATTTTGGAAAAAGATATTGCCATACCGGTATATATCTTTACCGTTACTTGGTAACGTTATACGTATCGGTAATTTTTACGTTATTTCAAGGGACGTTGTCATTTTTAAGAATTGACTTTATTACGACTGCATGTTACCGAAACAATCGACAAACACAACTCTAAATATTGCGCGCGCTCTTAGCACAGTGCTGTTTAACAATCTTTGTGAGTGAAAGAGAGCGACGATGGCAACAAAACATAGTTATAACGGTAAAATTACCGATAAATATAGTAATAACGTTATACCTTTTACCGGTAAAATGGCTAGAAATAACGGTAAGTTTTATAAGGATTTTTATTTTTTACCGATATCTGAAAGTAGCATAAACAACGATACCACAGTTTTACCGGTATTTCAAGCCCCGGTAGCCAATAGGTATCGAAGCATTTCGACCGTCCAGCTTGCCTCCTAGTTAACCTTCAAGCGTGCCACTTGCGTTGAGGCCGAAGCCTTAGAGGAAAATTAGAAGAGTAAGAGTGAGAAGAATAGAGGATGAATGGGACAAAGATAATAGTGATCTAATGAGAACATTCAGGATTCTGGAATGTAAGATATGACAATCGAACAATATTTAACAATAAGCAAAATACTTTTTAGTTTCGTATTATTATGTGTTAATATAAGTTAATATAATAATATATCTAACTAGCTGAGCCGGCAAACTTCGTACCGCCTCAGAAGTTTCTAAAGGAAAGCGAATTGTTGTTTTTACTATATTCCAAGCATTTTTTTCATATTTACTCACCGTTTAAACCTTCCCTGGACTTCAACAAATAATTCAAAACCAAAATTAGCCAAATCAGTCCAGCCGTTCTCGAGTTTTAGCGAGACTAACGAAGAGCAATATATTTATATATATATAGATTATTTAGATACATTTCGACGTATATATTAGGTATTGTATAAATGTATCGGGAATTATGTATGTATTTATTTATGAATGTATTTATTTATCTGTCCGTGCAGGAACGGAGAAAGAATACAATTTCCTGCGGCCGGGCGGCCTGTCGTAAGAGGCGACAAAACAACCCACAGCCAGGTGGTAGGGTATTTGCCCGACTGGATGGCTACCACCCCTGGTCTAATGTCGCCATAACAACCTTGAGTTGTGTTCCGGCATTAGTGACCAGGTTCCAGTTTCTCTTAAGAGAGTAGCAGCGCATTTGTAGCACCTTTGGTGTTGCAAATGTCCATAGGCGATGGTAACCGCTTTCCATCGAGTGGGCCGTCTGCCTGTCTGCTGAACTCCAGCAATAAAAAAATAAAAAAAAAGCATTAAACTTACAAATTAGTGTAAGTATGCATATTTAAATTACAGAATTCTGTCTTATTTTCTGCTCCACCTACATCGCCCGATGATTTCTTTTAAGCTAGGATGCCTGGAAGAGATGGCTTTTAGCGATAAGGCCGCCTGTTGTTTTACCAAGAAGTATTTATTGTACAGTATTACACAAATTAAAATTCCGATGAACAATTTCCGTTTGAGCAGATCGATTTTCGACACGTAAATAATTTATATTGAACTTTATTCACTAGCGCAAAAGACAGAGTGTTGCTCGCTATGCATTCTTAGCCGTGTCCCGCTTACACAATTCGTACAATTTAGTTGTCTATTAAAATTGGTCTACTGCACGGGCATAGCGGGAGGAATTATTAGTTGACCAGTAATTTTATATTTTTTTTGTAATTGTTTATTCTCGTGAGCAAAAAAGTGCTATTTATGTGTTTTGATACTGACATCAATATATGAATTGGCTATCGAAGAAATAGGAGCTTGTCTCAAGCTACGGCCGCTCCTCGCGAAATGTCATTACACAAACTAAATGAAACTCACCTCAAAGGCCTAAATATGACCACAATGAACAAATTAGGCGCAATGGTGAGTAGTACTGCTCCCATAAGCGCCAACAAAGTGACGCTCAGATCGAAGACATTCCATCCACTTTCTAAATATGGACCCAAACCTGACGCCATCATACGTAACGCTGCCTCTATCAGGAACACTGGAAAAGAGAAAAAAATATAGTAATAATTGGTAGACAAACACATACATTGTATATCCCTAAGCTAAGCAAGTTACGCCTTTGTTATGAGCACGGAAAAGTCTGAGGCCAATCTGAGACACCCAGACCCTAGTAAAGAGCGGAAAGTACCTTTACGAAATTTATCTTGCCAGGAATCGAACCCGAAGAAACCGGGACCTTTACGTTTCCGTAAGCTAAGCAAAGGTTGACACCACTAAAACACAGAGGCTATTAACTTAAATGAATACATATATAAAAATGTGATTAACAAAATTTAACATACATGTCAAAAACAGCCATGTATCCCACGAAGAGCAAAGCAGTCTGGCACTATCCTGAAGATCACCAGCCGCCTCACAGACCCTCAATACCATAGACACTCCGTTACCAATTATTAAGGCATCTGAAAAGAATTGTTCATTATCAGTAGTCCATGGTCTGAATTAAGCCACCAATATAAAATACCTACCTATTCATTCAGAAAATCACTCATATAAAGAGTAATATAATAGTAGTACTCACTCATAGAATGAGTAGTATAATAATACTGCTCACTCACAGAATAAGTCGTATAATAATAGTGTTAACACATAGAATGAGTAGTATAATAACACTGCTCAGTCATAGGATGAGTAGCACAATAATACTGCTCACACACAGAATGGATATGATAATTATACAGCTCACTCATGTAATGAGTAATATAATAATAGTGCTCACACATAGAATTAATAGTATAATAATACTGCTCAGTTATAGGATGGGTATTATAATAATATTGCTCACTCACAGAATAAGTCGTATAATAATAGTGTTAACACATAGAATGAGTAGTATAATAACACTGCTCAGTCATAGGATGAGTAGCACAATAATACTGCTCACACACAGAATGGATATGATAATTATACAGCTCACTCATGTAATGAGTAATATAATAATAGTGCTCACACATAGAATTAATAGTATAATAATACTGCTCAGTTATAGGATGGGTATTATAAAAATACTGCTCACTCACAGAATAAGTCATATAATAATAGTGTTAACACATAGAATGAGTAGTATAATAACACTGCTCAGTCATAGAATGCGTAGCACAATAATACTGCTCACTCATGTAATAAGTAATATAATAATAGTGCTCACACATAGAATGAATAGTATAATAATACTGCTCAGTTATAGGATGAGTAATATAATGATACTGCTCACTCACAGAATAAGTAAGCATTGAAAATTTTGATTAAATGGGGTAACTTTTTATATATAATTACTAACACAACAAATTATTAATTGTATGGAAATGTGCAAAGTGCAAGCTCCTAATGTGTAAGTAATCTTTACTCTATTAATATTCGACCTTAACATAATGAACGAAAAAGTTTATGTGTGAAAAGCATATACATCTGAATAACAAAGGCTATTATTTATAAAGATAGTATAAATTAACGCTATTAAGAAAATAAAATATCGTACTTTTTTATATTTGGTGAACAATTATTATTATCATAACTTTTGGCAGTTGATAGAAAAACAACTTACATATTAAATACTCGAAGTAAGGCCACCTAACCGCAGCTGAGGCGGCTCTACCAATGGGCTCCAGTGGCGAGTGGGCGTACCACGGTGCCCTCGAATGCTGCGCGGCCCATCGAAGAGCGAACACCTCGTACACGTTCGAGAACTCGACCCTTGTTAGGCCCCCCGATCCTGATTGGTTCAGCTGCTTGAACATCAGGTACACGTCTAAACCACCTGTGAAAGGGATTATTATGTTAAAATTAATATCACAGCAAAGCCGTGAAGGAGCGGACAAAGAATACTTAAACCTTTGCCAGGTGGTAGGGCATTTACCCGCCTGGATGGCTACCACCCCTCGTCTAAAGTATGTCGCCATAACAACTTTGAGTTGTGTTCCGGCATTAGTGACTAGGTTCCAGTGACCCTTAAGAGAGCAGCAGCGCATTTGTAGCACCTTCGATGTTGCAAATTTCCATAGGCGATGGTAACCGCTTTCAATCAAGTGGGCCGTCTGCCTGTCTGCTGAACTCCTGCAATAAAAAAAATAAAAAAAAAACCTACGGCTAGCGGCCTGGCGTAGTTTTACACAAGTAATAATTCCTCCCAATATACCTACACAGTAGAACAGTTTTAGTAGCGCAGGACAGTGTACGAGTCTTGTAAGCGGAACAGAGCTATGAATACATACCAAGCAACACTGCAATTTCTGCTTGGGTATAAATTTAAATTTATACTAGGATATGCCCGTGTCTTTGTCCACGCTTGACTTAAAATTCCCGCGGGATTCCCGGGATAAAAAGTAGCGTAGACTTATTCTAAGAATTTGATGTCGATTAGCGAAAACCACATCGAAATCGGCCTAGTAGTTTTACGGAATCCCGAACAAACAGACAAACTGGCAGACAGACAAAAATCTAAAAAAATCTACGAGGTTCGTAGTCTCCGTAGTTTTTGTAGTCTATTTCAGTTTTTTTTTAAATGGTTTCTAATCACAAACGCTGCATGTTTAGCATTCTATAATATTACTAGCGTCCCGGCGCGATTTCACCCCCCACTTTGTCCCGCTCCCGTGGTATATAGCGTCAAGTTATCCAGCCTATGACACTCACTGTTAACGTAGTTTACTAACAGTAAAAGAATTTTTAAAATCGGTTTAGTAGATCCAGAGATTGCCCCCTACAACATCACAAACTCACAAACTCTACCTCTTTATAATATTAGTATAGATAGATAGATGATTAGGTTTTACGCATGTCGTGGTCTCCAGTAATTGAAGGAGCACATTGATTTTGGAGATTCTAATAATAATAAGCTTTTTTAAAAAAGTTTTCAAATACAAGCTTTTGAGATCCTGGATATCATGTAGCAGCAGAGTGCTAGCCAAGACAAGCAAAACGAGCCCAAACACGACGGGTCTATCTAGTTTAGTACAGGAGTTCCTATGGCCACCTCCCGAATAAAAAAAAATATAACTTATGAGTTCTAAATGTCCGTCTTCGGTCAATAAGTAAACTTACTGTAATGAGGAGCATAATGCCTCATGAGGCCAGAGAAATGGCGTAGCTTGACGGCAAGTGGCGCCCTCCTCGACACGAGCAAGCGGAACGCGTGTCTCGTGGCCCTACGCCGGTGGAGGAGCAACGCTCTGCACTTCTCGCGCTCGATCCTCGTGAACGTCTCGTATACAACGGCCAACATCTGCAACGTATGAAAACATAACGCTTAGAGTTATTGAATCTAGAATTTGTATTAATTGAAAATATATTTAAAAAACACGAAGAGATATATGTGTATGTGTGTGTGTGTGTGTGTGTGTGTGTGTGTGTGTGTGTGTGTGTGTGTGTGTGTGTGTGTGTGTGTGTGTGTGTGGGCGCGTGGGCGTGGGCGTGTGCGTGTGCGTGTGTGTGTATGTGGGTGTGTGTGTACACATAATATTAAGGAATTATATATATGCCGTGTCTGTACATTAAAGCTATTCAGAAAGAAAGAAAGAAAAACTTTATATGAAGAAATAGCGACGTAATTACATTCCTTAAACATTATTATACACAGAGCATATTTTGAGAATTTGTACGCCATTGTATTAAAAAAAACCAACTGGAATAGACTATATAAACGATGGAGAACACGACGCAATTTTGGTTCGTCTGTTTGTTCGGGATTCACGTTAAAACTACTGGGCCGATATCGATGCGGTTTTTACTGGTCGACGGTAAATTCTTAGATTTAAAATCTGTACTACTCTTTATCCCGGGATTCTCGCGGGAATTCTCTCGAGAGCGGCTTGAATATGTTTGAGTGCATAATAATTAGCTAATTCTGACACAATTTTCACTAAAACGACAGCTTACTTTCTTTTTAAAATTCTGCGGTACTTTGTGTCCCAGGAATCCCGCGAGAATTTTAAGTCAAGAGTGTAAGAAGTCGCGAGTATGTCCTAGTATATATATATATATATATATGTTTACGTGAAACAATAACTTTGCACCCCTAGTTACGATAATTGTGCGGACGGAGGAGTATGAAATTTCACACACTTATAGAGAAGGAGTTCAGAATGCTAATATTTTTTTTTAAATATGCATAAAAAATACATTAAATCAATTAAAAAAAATTACACACACTACCATGTATTTGACACAAATACGCAAATATACTCTTTTGTGTATCGTTAAACTCAAATTAACAGTGTCGCCTTGGCGAAATCTGTGATTATAGAAGTATAGTCTTTGACAAGGAGTTTTTGGCGGGAACTGAAAGGGGCGTTGTGCTGTGCCGTTTTATTTTCTAAAAATGTGTAAAATCACTCTAAAATGAACAATAGTTGTAGGATATTGATAGTTTTTGAGTTGTAATTATGTGTTTTTGTGAGAAATATGAACTGTATAGTCAAATGTGGCCTTTCGAGTTTTCACAAGAACTCCGTTATAAGGCGTCGATTGTAGCCTACAATACAATTGCGCCTGGCTTAAAGGCCTAGTTGCCAAGCCATAAACATTAAAAAAAAAGTCTTTGACAATAGAACGTTAAACTTCAAACTGATAATTTAAATTAATTTTATTCAATTAAATATTAATAATATTTCGACCACTGGGCGACCACTATATTAAAAAGACATGTCGTTGGGGAGTCTGTTGTTTCGTTTCTTCTCCTTTATAAGTAACTTAAATTGTTTTGGAAGCGGTAGTAGACTCGGATGACTTTCAATAAGTAATCTTTAAGATTCCATTTTGTAATTAATACAAACATTTTCATTAAAAAGGTTAATTTTAATTGGTTTAAATTATGTAAAACTTACCAAATTCATGAGTACATAGAGCACTGTAATGATGTAAAGTATGAAGAAAAGCGCATACCACTTGGACTTGGCATACGAAGGCATCATCACGTCCGGGAAACTGGAATCAAAGCAATATTTATTTCAAAACACAAGTTACAAGACCTTCCATTTTTAAAACAGCATATATTATACTAATGGATATTATTTTTGATCTTATTACATTGTAATAAAGTTCGAAATTGTATAGTAATAAGAGCATTTGTAGCACCTTTGGTGTTGAACATGTCTTTAGGCGATGGTAGGCAGGCGCTTTTCATGAAGTGGGCCGTCTGCCTGTCTGCTGAACTCATGCAATAAAAAAGCAATAACATATATACATAACTTCACGCCAGTTCCCTTGCGGGGTAGGCACGAGCAACAGTGCGCCATTCAGGTTTATTCTTACACACCTCACTTGCTTCTTTGACATTCATAGCTCTTGTCATGCACGCTCCTCTGTTCTTAAGGCTCCTGACATCACCTTCTGCTAGTACACGATCAATTTGATCATGGAAGGTGTGTCGTGGCCTTCCACGACTTCTGCATCCATCCACTTTTAGACCAACTCTCTTTCTTACTTCGGTATTACGAACGCGGTCCGCGAGCGTCACTCCGCAGATATTACGCAGTGCTCGCATCTCGACCGCGTTTACTCTACTTTCATGCTCTCTCTTCCATACCCAACTCTCGCTTCCATACGTGAGCGTAGGTACCAGCATCGCGTTGTGTATAGCAAGCTGGGCCTTCTGGCTGAGGTTCTTACCGCCTAGAAGTTTACCTAACGCTCCATTCACACTATTCCCCAAATTCACTCTTCTTTCTATATCAGCGGTGTACCTTCCATCCCTGCTAAAAGCACATCCAAGATATACAAACTCATTCGCTTTCTCCAGCATAACATCATCGACCATTATCCTTGCATTCGTTCTGGTTTCTTCTCTTTCAAACACCATAACCTTTGTTTTCTTCGCGATCAAATGTAAGCCTCTCGCCTGACAGTCATCTGTCATCATTGTGACTAGTGTTTGCAGTTCTGATGGCGATAGGCAATAACAAGACCTTCTAATTTCAAAACACCTTATATTATACTGAATACTGGCTATAAAGTACGAAATACTTACTTGGCAGTAGTTAACAGGACGAACATGCTGACGAATGAGTCACTGATGGTCTGGAAGTGGCCGTTGTCCACGTGCTCCGAAAACAAATAATAGCCAAGCAGCGAATACGTCGCCACGAAAAACATTAGTAATCCTGGAAATTAAATAAATAATATTTACAATATACATTTAACTAGCTGTACCCGCGACTTTGTTCGCTTGGAATATTTTTCGCGGAACCCTGAAAATAAAGTAAAGTAGCCTAAGTTACTCCTTATAACATCAACTATCTGCCACAGAAAGTCCCGTCAAAATCGATCGAGCCGTTTCAGAGATTAGCCGAAACATCCAAACAGATTTTTTTTTTTTATATTAGTATCGTAATTTATAGTAAGTAAGTATATGTAATTTATATTATTTTAATCTATTTTATTATGTATGTCTTTTTTAGTTTATTATTGTAATTTTTTTTCTTCAATTACGATTGAATTAGTTTCAATTTAGTTAAGCCACCAAATATTATTTAATTTTTCTTGTAATACCTCCTTAGATACCGAGTTGCCTGGAAGAGATCGCTATAAGCGATAAGGCCACCCATTGTTCTAATTTAAATGTGTTTGTAATAAATATCTAGGTTTACGTTATGGTGAACAATAAAGAGTTTTCATTCATTCATTCACTCATACCGTATATACTTTAATATGCATTTAATAAAAAGCTGTTGTTATGAAATTACAAACAGACACTTCAATTTTATTTATCTGTATAGAAGAGCATGTGTCAGCGAAGCTTCGTTCGCGTTGCCACGACCACGACGTGTTTTTTATTGATTTACAAAGGCGCCACCAAAGAAAATGCGTTTTATAGAGATACTATAGAAATAATTATTCCCTGTTATTTGAACAGAATTTGACTTGAAAAGAACCGTTTAGTCCCTTTAACTTTGCCGGCTGGCCGTCGTGTCGAGTCAAAGACATCATAAACTACGTTTCTTGTTTAAATTTCGCCGCAGATTCTTGGAAGCCATGTTGGTTCGGATTAAGCTTAAAAGTTCGAGAAATCCAATGAACGGTGTGTATAGCTGAGTTCATGTCTATTTGGCGAATATATAAGGTCGGCTCGTTAAGACATAGTTAGTTGAGAATCCCATATCCACTGACTTGAGCGTTTTATGTTATTACTATTTTCTGCCTTCTCTCTCTTTTCTTTCACCATATCCCAATTACTTGGGGTCGGCACAATATGTCTTTTCCTTCCACACTCTTCTATTCTGACATACCTCTTCTGTCACACCGCATATCATCATGTCATCCTTCACACAATCCATCCATCTTTTTTTTGGTCTACCTTTAAATTTGTACCCATCGATCTTGTAGTATAACATTCTTTTTGTCACGTGACTTTCATCCCTCCTCATTATATGCCCATACCAACTTAATTTTCTTCCTCTCAATTTTTCTGTCACAGGTGCAACTTTCAAAGATCCCCTTATGTACTCATTTCTCACCTTATCCATTCTTGTAACACCACACATCCATCTCAACATTCTCATCTCAGCTGAGTGGAGACGTTTGTAGTTTATCACTTTAGTGGCCCAACATTCCGACCCGTATAGCATGACTGGTCGTATGATAGATTTATATATTTGACCTTTTAGTTTCAGTGGCATTAGTTTGTCGCACGTCACACCGGTTACCTGTCTCCACTTCAGCCATGCTACATTTATTCTTCTCCTTACATCCCTCTCTATATCACAATTATTCTGCAGTAGTGAACCAAGGTATTTGAATTCGGGGTTACATGGTAGTGTGACTGATTGTAGTTTAAGAGGCACAGCACTAGAGGTCCCGCCGAAATCACAAAACAGGTATTCGGTTTTGGTTCTGCTGATTTTCAATCCAACGCCCTCTAGCGCTTGCCGCCACCTGTTTAGTTGATCTTTATTTTCTGCCTTACAGTTTGGATTTTAATAAAGTTTATAACAATTCCAACGGCATTTTAAATTTATACCCCACAAATTCGTAACAATATGTAGATTATTATAGCTTTTATTATCTTAATTTATAATCGGCTTACCTAACATATCAATAATGGGTGGCAGGGATTGCAATATCTGCCTAATGAACCTCCTGACGCCCCCACAATGGCGGGTGTCGACTAGGAATATCGGCCTCAGAGCCCGCGTCACCCTGAAGTGTGAGGACTGCCGACATAACACCACCACTGCTTCTAATACCATAATTAGGAGGGTTATACCCTGGAACAGAAAGTATAAAGATAAGAAGACAGGTCTTGGACAGTAATTAACCCCAAAACGTCTGCAAGTTGATTTTTGTATACACAGAATAGGAAGTAGACACAATTTGTGTAACTTAAAAAAAATGTTTTCCAGTGGAACAGTTCGCTTCAACACTTTTCAATTTGAATATACAGTGTAAACTCTATATAACGACACTCAAGGGACGGTGAAGGGACCTTTTATGGCGTTATAGACAGTAGTCGTTAAATGGAGAGAAGTCTGTTATTTTTGTCTGACGTCTTTTGCTACACCAGTAATTTTGTTTTATTTTTTATTTATTTTATTCATATCTTGCGATATTGAGGCATCTTGGCGATAAAGGAAGTACTTAGAAATTAGGGTATTTTGGATTTTTTTTACAAATTTCAGTATGCATAATGTCGACAGTCGAGTTTATTACGAGCTACGATAATTAAGCGTTAAAAGAACGGACACAGCTGCGCAGCTTTTACTACTTTTGGCAACTTAAAAGGTACTTTTTATTACTTAATTGTTGTCGTTATTGAGAGTGGGTGTAATGCTATATAGAGTGTATCATTGTAAGACAAGCTAAACCAACCAAAACCAAGTGATTTCGACGCTTAGGGAGTTTGTCGTTAAATCGACTGACGTTACATGGAGTTTACACTGTAATTAATTTTGATGATGGACCGATTTTGATGTTTTTTATATGTGTTTGAGTCCCTGGATGGTTTAGATTCACAATTGGAACCGTTGCATTGGAGGCACTAGAATTTGGTCCTAGGTGTTTATTGTTTCAGGGCAGGACAACGTCTGTCGGGATCGCTAGTTTAAATAAAAACTCGCTCTATGATTTAGAGTTCTATCCAAAAACTTTATAAATTATAAATACGTAATATTTCCTTAAGTTTTCGCGACTTGTGTACATAATAAAATTACGTTTTAACGGTTTTAAGCGCGGTAATTTATTTGATTCACGGCCACTGAAAAGTGAACGAAACGTCGGAAAAGACAAAATCAAATAAATTACCGCGCTAAAAACCGTTAAAACGTAGTTTTATTAACTATAAATACGTACAAAAATTATAAATGGTGTTGTGCATTTTATGTGTTACACTAGCTGTGCCCGCAACGTCCTCCGCGTGGAATTTGTTTTTGAAACATTCTTCATTCGTGCTCCGCTCCTATTGGTCTTAGCGTGATGATATATAGCCTATAGCCTTCCTCGATAAATGGGCTATCTAACACTGAAAGAATTTTTCAAATCAGACCAGTAGTTCCTGAGATTAGCGCGCTCAAACAAATAAACTCTTCAGCTTTATATATTAGTATATAAGATATAGATAAGATAGGATAAGATTATTGTAGACACGTGTGACATTTAGATATACGCCAGATTTCGTATTTGTAGCCTTAGCGATTCCTGATATAATCAGCTGTCTATTTTTACCCCAAGGTATCGGCGCCCTAAAAAGTATAAGGACTACTATTCTGACTAGATTACCTACCTTAAGCATAGTTCTCTTATGCTTAAGTATTGTGCTCCATCCAATCCACTTCAACTTGAGATGGAGTTCCACTCCAATCACTGTCAGCGCCAGGAGCTCTATCGTACCGTGGGCCCAAACTGGTAACTAAAATTAATAACACATCCATAGACAACATTTTTGCATAACATGCATTGTATCCGTGCAGGAACGGAGAAGGAATACAATTTCCTGCGGCCGGGCGGCCTGTCGTAAGAGGCGACTTAACAACCCACAGCCAGGTGGTAGGGCATTTGCCCGACTGGATGGCTACCAGCCCTGGTCTAAAGTATGTCGCCATAACAACCTTGAGTTGTGTTCCGGCATTAGTGACCAGGTTCGTCTCCCTTAAGACAGCAGCAGCGCATTTGTAGCACCTTTGGTGTTGTAAATGTCCATAGGCGATGGTAACCGCTTTCCATCGAGTGGGCCGTCTGCCTGTCTGGTGATCTCCTGCAATAAAAAAAAAATAACATTCAAAAAAATACAAAAGAAATTTTAGTTCAGAAAACAATAGGCAGTTGTGTGACTACAAGTAATTTCTTCCAGACAACCTCAGCTTAGAATATATTTCTTAGTTGTAGCATGGTTGTAGTATATGTTCGTTCTTCATACACGAAGAACAAGCTAGAATCGTACACCATAGAACGAGAATTTATAGACAGGAGGTATAAAGCCAGCAATAACTAACAACGCAGCCCAGTATTAGGAAATTAGGAACTAAACGCGTATCCGAAATGACGGAGGTAGGATTGCTGGTAATGGATAGAAGGGCGACTAAACCGCGTGCCTCTGAGTTGCACTGACTGCGTGCTGATCATCAAGTCGTGAGCCTTGCAACAAATCTTCTGCCTTATCTCCTTCTTGTAGCTTACGATATTATATGTAAGTACACACTCGGCGCGGTATAACTGCACTTGTAGGCAATTGGTGGCGGAAAGCTATGCGGGTTGTCGTATGTACAAGGATCGACAGCAGACTGGGCGCGACGAGGGTTGACAACAAACTAACCTCGTAAAGACGAGCAGTATCGGTCGTAATGGAACGAAAGATAGGCTGGGAAAGGTGATTGGACAACACGGTAAGGAAAAGCGGGTAGTTATGGAAATAATTCGACAGGACAGGATTTTAAAATAAGCGGCGCGAAGATGATGAGAGAGATGGGCTATGAACTTATCTACAGTATCCCAGCAATAAAAAAACTATAAAATGATTCTACCTCAAAAGTTGGCACAGCAGGATCTTCAGTGAAAGCTAGGAGAATTAAAACTAAGGAAGCCAGCAGGTCCAGGCCGTGGTACCATGGGTTATGCACCCTGAGGTACGCCGGCAGCTCCTCCGGACTCGAAGGGTGGGAATCGAATTTCTCATTGTTCAGACCTTCCTGAAAATGAACAATTTTACTATTATTGATACCTGCAAAGAAACATGAAATACAAGACATGTACGCAAATAGTTTTATCCAACGTTCCCAAAAAAATTAAAAAACATGTTTGTGTCAGCTCCGACGCACGACTCAACTTTTTACTTTTACTTCTTAAACTATAAAAAAACATATGTACGTACGCAGCGACAGCGGCCTAATAAGTAATCAATTGCTGTTCTTTAGTCTCGCTAAATCTCAAAAACGACCTGAGCGATTTGAATATTTTATTTGTTTTGTTCCCGCCGGTACCGGGGTGGTTCAAAAAAAAAAAAACGTAACGCTTTTGAGTTAACGCTCAAAAATATTAGTCCTTATAAAATTTCCATAGCGCAATCATCAATGAATTACGTCACACTTAGAGCTCCAGAAACAGGAACCTCCTCACAATTCGTGCCATGTCCAAGAGTGCTGCCCTCTGTATCTGGCCCTTCACCTAGGTTCCTAGCGAAAGCCTCTCTAGAAGACGGTCGACGCTTTTCGCTATAAGACCGTTGACGGTGACAGCTATCGACACAATGCTCTTTGACTCCAGACGCCACATAGCGGTAACCTCGTGAGCAAGATCTAAGTATTTACTTAGTTTTTCTTTTTCTATCTTTACGAGGTTATCATCATGCGGGATACTGATGTCAACTGTTATTGCTCGTCGCGCAGATCGATCTATTATCACGATATCAGGCTTGTTGGCTACAATTATCCCGTCCGTGATAACTGATCGATCCCAGTAGAGCGTGGCAAGATTGTTTTCAAGAACTGGCTCCAGCGAGTACTGGTAATAAGGCACCTCCGTTTCCACAAGACCGTATCGAAGGGCAAGTTGCTGATGGATAATCCTGGCTATGTCTGTCATCGACGAAGTGTCGCATTTTTTGACAAGCCGTCACATTTCAACATCTAATAATATTTAAGTTTTAAAATACGAAAATTGCACTATTAACGAAAAACTACAAAATATCTTCAACTCTATCTGTGTGAGCAATGCTAAGGTCAAAGCCTTATACCGCGTAAGAAAAAAAAACTTGTCATTGACAATGACATTTTGTGTTGAATGTCTTTTTTGGCGTTTCCCGCCTCTTTTCTTCCCGCGCCCGCGCTGAGATATAATTTACATCCGCTGTCTGCTCCCGCAAGTTAAATAATATACATAAAATAATAATTTAAAGTGCGTTTTCCGCGTTCCAATCCAGTCCAGTGTGTTGCGTGTGTTGTATGTGTTCAATCATCAATCAAGTAAGAAGAAGGAAGAACAAGGGCCGGCCCAGAGAAGATCTCAGCATCACAAATAAAGTAAGTCGCACACAAAGGCTCTTCCAAACCAAAATAAAACCAGCACTTACAGTCCACCCACTTTTTACTCCATTTATGGTCCTTCGAACCAAAGTGTTTCAATTATTAAACTGCTTACGAAACTGCTGCTTTAATTTCATAATTTCTTGATGTAAATGATGTAATGTGAGAGGAGTCGCACGAATGTGATAGCGATCAGCTGTGACAAGGTGCCAATCACTGGGAGCGGGAGGGAGAAACAATGGTATAGTTTCCCCCTAATAAACCTAGATATTTTCTTTTAGTATGAAATAAATCAATATAGTCTATGTAACAATGTCAGGGGCAGTAAACTTTAGATAATTAATCTAAAACATTTTCTACTGTAATATTTAATTTTAGATGTTGCTTACGGTGTCTAAGACATTTAAACATAGTTAAATAGTGTTATTGATTGTAAAAGTCGTGTGTACGCTATACCAAAATTATCTTCTGCAGAAAAATAATGTTTCTTTGTTTGTATGTATGTTGCATGTTTTTTAACCCCTTCCCCTGGGAAGGGGTTAAAAATCATGAAATTTGTGTGACGTCATTTGTGGACGGCCGCTATAAAAAAATCAATTTTTAAGAAGTAAACTTGAAAAATGACTGACATATACAGAGAGAAGGTTTCCCCTCATATTGTGAGATAGGGGTGACCTTCGAACGTATAAAGGAAGGATAAATCGTGCACACTCACATTATCATACATATGTCATAAGGACTACAAACACACACTTTCAGGACACTAATCCTGCGCATCAGTGCCGCTGTTTCCCTTCACTGGCAGTACTTGATAATTGTAACAATATGCACATTAGGTCAGAAAACTGCTTAGAAGTGCATGCTTTTTCAGACAGAGTTCATACCCGCGCAATTTGAAAAGCGAGCTTGAGCCTCTGTTACTGCGGTTTCAAATGCTACATTACCTCTAAATAAATAGCAGCCTCATGGTAGTTCATCTCCCAGTGCTCATCTTCGGACATGTGCAGGCCGGTGTGGAGGGAAGACCGGCTGCCCATGTCCAGGGTGCCACTCTCGCCGCCGCCATCTGTCCCGGTTCTTGTGTCTAATAAAAACAACATACCATTCAGTTTATTTAATATACGTACGTAATTACATGATGATTTTATAGAAACTAATTTTATACGAGAGATGGGTATGGAAGAGAGAGCATGAAAGTAGAGCAAACGCGGTCGAGATGCGAGCACTGCGCAAAATCTGCGGAGTGACGCTCGCGGACCGCGTTCGTAATACCGAAGTAAGAAAGAGAGTTGGTCTGAAAGAGAATATCGGGTTGAAGGTAAGGAAAGGAATGCTCCAGTGGTTCGGGCATGTGGAAAGAATGCATGATGAAAGAATAACTAAACAGATATACAATGCAAAAGTGGATGGATGCAGAAGTCGTGGAAGGCCACGACACACCTTCCATGATCAAATTGATCGTGTACTAGCAGAAGGTGATGTCAGGAGCCTTAAGAACAGACGAGCGTGCATGACAAGAGTTATGAATGTCAAAGAAGCAAGTGAGGTGTGTAAGAATAAGCCTAAATGGCGCTCTGTTGTTCGTGCCTACCCCGCAAGGGAACTGGCGTGAAGTTGTGTATGTATGTATGTAATTTTATACCAGTGATTCCAACAGACGTTGTCCTGCACTGAAGAAATCATAATGTAGAACCCGAATCATAGTATTATTCATTTAAGGTATCGATTCCTTCTCACAATAAACGGCAAGTAGTCCTAGCAAGTTTGTCCTTGGTCTGGGTGTCCTTTGTCAGTTATTTGTATATTCGTCATCGTAGAGTATATTGTTCGAAGGCTTACACTCCTTCAACTCGCGATAAGCCTCATTCGAGTCGTCGTCCAAATCCCTTATGAGTGCCATTGCCTTTTTGTAAACAGGGTGAACCACCGCAAAGTATATAAAAACACCTCGCGACGCCTTATTTTTATTTTTTTACTGCACGATTTCAGCAAAATTCGGTGTAAGTTCTATTCGGAAGATTTAAAATTTTCATCCCTGTAAGAATTGAAAAAGAATACTAATTCCCGTGGCCGGGCGGCCTGCATTAAGAGGCGACAAAACAACCCACAGCCAGGTGGTAGGGCATTTGCCCGACTGGATGGCTACCACCCCTGGTCTAGAGTATGGTGCCATAACAACTTTGTGTTGTTCCGGCCTCAGTGGTCGGGTTCCAGTTTCTTCTACAAGGCCGGCAGCACATTGGCAGCACCTCTGCTAATGTCCATAGGCGGCAGTGACCACTTTCCACAGGTGAGCCGTCTGCCGTTTGTTAATTTTTGGCAATAAACAAAAAGCTATCTTTAGTAGAAGGAAAAAAGGGACATGATGGCCAAACAGTGAATTCACTAGATAAAAGGCACGTATACCATCGTACAAAGACGTAGTAGTATAATAAGACGGGCCCTGATTGGACCAGACTCTGCTGACAAGAAGCTATTGATTACATTGATTTATTATACAATTCTAGGTCGTTCCAAAGCATTCCTCCGTGTGAATTAGGTCATCGTATCTAGGGTTCGTACTTGCGTCTTTTTTTTTCAATAAGGTGGATTTGAAATCTGGTTGGAAAGAATACACTGCTCAGATAATTTTTGGGACCTAACGTGTCACGGGCTGGCAGTAAAGGAAAACTCGTGTGGAAACTTGCACATCAACATGGCAGGTGTGTTAAATCCGCCAATCCGCTTTGTGGCCAGTTTCTAAATTTGACTATTCATTCACTTACCTAATCATAAGTTGAATTTTGCGATTACTATATGGAGCTTATGACAAATTTTAACCAATACTAAAGCCAGTGAGGTTTGTAAGATATACAAGCATGGCGGGCTAACCTTGCGTTCTTCTAAAATTAGAAAAGCCATATGCCAGCAATTGGAGGTTTAAATGGCCTAATATTACTAATCTATACTAATATTATAAAGAGGAAAGATTTGTATGTTTGTTACAAAAAATGCAAAAACTTCTGGTCCGATTACAAATATTCTTTCACCATTCAAACTTAAATAATGTAACCCACAATCTAAACAAAATACTTGTAGCCTCGTCCTACGATTATGATGAAATTTTATGTGTTTTTATTGGGTCTCAGGGTGATTTATGACTACAATTAGACCCGGTAAGTGGCGCTAGAATCGGGTTCTAAATATTTCTTTTTTTCAGGGCAGGACAAGGTCTCTTGGAACCGATGGTACTTAATATATGTTATTATGTACTTTGTACATTGTAGTACCAATATTGTATTCTCCCTATCTCTTAAGTCTATAATTAAAATATTAAACATAGATCTTCTATGGGTAAGGTGCCCAGAAGACTAGTTACGTTTCCTCGCTGGATCGCCATACTGATCCGTTGTCCGAGGTAGGCACCAACCCTCTGATCAGCTGAAGAGTCAATGAGTCGTTTTGATAATTCTTGTAATCTCAAATCTCAAACGCTCAGTCCAAGCGTTTCAACAGCAGACGGCACAAACATGTAACTCTCACTGAGGGTTGCATATTTAGGCCGCTTGTATGATTCAGCTGTTTCCGCCGCCGAACCGGCTGGTCTAGACGTGTTTAGTAAATGGAATGCGGCCAAGGTGTCCACGCAGGAATAAATTTTATTTAAACATACCTATAAAACCACGGACTGTCCAATACACTGTATCATGTACATATCTTACACTGTTCACTATTTTAACAAACACGTTCACCATACTGATATTAGCCATAAAGAGCGAAAAGTAAAGCTAATTGCTTATTTTTAACTCTCCTTAATTTTTTGTGGGTAGCTTAAAAAAATGTCTAGTAAACGTACTTATAATAAGTCTACTCTCAAATTTTATGCAACAAAGATTTTAGAAGATTTACCGCCGGACAATAAAGTTATTCAGCTTCCAGAATTAGGCCCTGAATACTTTAATTTAATTCACTTTAAAAGAAATCTGTTTATAGTAAAGAAGATATTTATCTTGACACTATATCAGACACATCAGAAGAATTAAATTAACAAAAAATTCTATCAAGATCCTTACAGTTCTATAAAGTCTTAACATTGTACTGTCAGTTAAAAGATAACTCGTTGAATACATGATTAGGTAGGTAAATAAGGTACAGTTAGACAAAAAAAAAATATAGTTAAAAAAAACTTCCTGTCGTTCATTCTTTCACTTTACCAGTCGGACGAAAAAAATGGGTAGAACGTACCCCGAGCTCTCAAAGTGAAGTCGGGTAAAGCCGATCGTATCGCAATGCGTTACAAGAACTTGGTATAATAATGGAGTTATATAGTACGGATTCAGGTGGACTAGTTTTTACTAGATGCATAACTATTAACCACAAAGACGCAAAACCACATGTTTTTTATTGCTTGAGTTCAGTAGACAGGCAAACAGCCCTCCTGATGGAAAGCGGTTACCTTCGCCTATGGACATTAGTAACACCAAAGGTGCTACCAATGTGCTTTCGCTCTCTAAAGGGAGACCGGGACCTGGCCATTCATGCTGAAACACAACTCAAGGTTGTTATGGCGGCATACTCTAAACCAGGGCTGGTAGCTACCAAGACAAGAAAATACTCTACGACCTGGCTCTGGGTTGTTTTGTCGCCTCTTACGACAGGCCGCCCGGCCATAGGAAATTGAATTCTTTTCCGTTCCTACACGGATAATGTTTAATTTTTAGAGTTTAAAAAACTTCCTAACATTTATTACTATACTACTCAGACGAAAAAATGGATAGAACGTGCCCCGAGCTCGAAAGGGAAGTCGGGTAAAATAACCCGATTTTGGAATAGGAAGCCGATCGCATCGCAATGCGTTACAAGAACTGGATATAATGGAATTAGTACGGATTCAGGTCGACTAGTTTCTACTGGATGCATTACTATTAACCACAAAGACGCAAAACCACATGTTTTTTATTGCTTGAGTTCAGCAGACAGGCAAACAGCCCTCCTGATGGAAAGCGGTTACCATCGCCTATGGACATTAGTAACACCAAAAGTGCTACCAATGTGCTGTCGCTCTCTAAAGGGAGACCGGAACCTGGCCATTAATACTGGAACACAACTCAAGGTTGTTATGGCGGCATACTCTAAACCAGGGGTGGTAGCTATCAAGACAAGAAACTACTCTACGACCTGGCTCTGGGTTGTTTTGTCGTCTCTTACGACAGACCGCCCGGCCGTAGGAAATTGAATTCTTTGCCGTTCCTACACGGATCAACACGTGTATGCTACATAAGTTCATGCACACAAGTTTTAAAATAATGCTTCATTTTATTGGACGCGTTTGTTTACGTAAACTCCATCCATACTTTCCATAGATAGCCTATACGTCATCTGAGCTTTACGCCATTATTTTTTTTTCTGCTATCACTACATTTTGCTATGACGGTTTCATATCTTATGTAATTATTTATTTTTAACTTTTATTATGAGCTACCATTTTTACGTTATCAGGGTAAATTTGGTTATGATATTATTTCAACAAATATACCACCCTGTCATCCGATCTCGTGTGCGGTATTAAAAATATAGCAATCATATACAAACAAAACTAAGACTCCATACTCGTTAACATAATTGGGGCCAATCAAGTCGGAAAACTCTTTACCAGAAATTTAACTTTTGTATCAAGCCAGTCGAATGTCCAAAAATAAAATCTCGTAAATGCGTGGTTTTTTTCGAGAATCTTCCTCTGTATCGAATTGAGGAAGTTGGGGCCACTACCCACTGGTATTCGGATTTGAAGATGCTGGAGCCTTTTCCGCATGGTGACGGCTTCTCAGCAGCTCACGTTGGCCAGTCTGCGGCGTCTGGTGGCTTTCGCCGACGTTGTGTTGGCTACTTCTGCATTTAAGTTGGCCATCTTAGGCTTAAAATGCGTGGTAGTCCACGAGCTACGAAGGGTGCCGTAGATATGACAAACGTCTACTAGTTTAGTTATTGGTCTACGAAACTATAAGAAAAGGATTTAATCAAAAATACCCCAAAAATCTAAGACTACTCATCGGATGATATACTTTTCGTTGAAAGTATTTTAAATGCTCTACAATTTCTAATTTTTTTTCAGAATTTTCCACTTCGTACTTGAAGAACAATGAAGGAGATCACAATTACTACGTAATTATATAAGTTTTACTATGATTGCTACGACTGGAAGCTAATCTTCCGCTACATATTGACATGAATTGTAATGTATAATATAATAATAGCCCATGAATGTCCCACTGCTGGGCTTGGGCCTCCCGTAATAAGGGGAACGGACAGTATACCCGCTACGCTTGTCCAAAGCGGCTTGGCAGGTTTGACACATCGGTTATGTCAATGCGCAGGTTGCATCACGATATTTGCCTTCACCGTTGTTAGCACGTGGTAATTGTAACAATATGCACATTAGGTCAGAAAAGTCCCTAAGCGGTGCATGCGTTCCGGCCAGGATCGAACCCGCGTCCTTTGACTTTGGGAAGCGTGCGTTAGCCATTACGCTACCACGACTTTTTGAATAGTAAAGACATTAATTAATTGTCTCTTTAATAAAAAAAACTCGTTTTTGTAACTGCAACGTCAGATTTTATTTACCAATTAAAGAGATATAGCGCTCGAAAACCGTTCTTATAGTTTAAAAAAGTATGTCATAAACAATGAAGTAAAAAGTCGACATCCATATCTTCTGAACCAAATCAGCTGATGTAACCCACTAGAAAGAGATAGCTTAATCCAGTGATATTGACGGAGGAAAGAGAAACAGTGTGCGAGGACGTGCAAATCTATTGTAGTGAATGGAACGCTATAACTATTGTCTCGGGGGTCATAGCAAGGTCAAATTTACGTAAAACAGGGGAATTTATAAGTTAATAAATGTGCGCAGTGTTAAAACCTACGATTTCAACTTATCAGAGCACTGGCGATTTTTAGAAAAGTATTTAAATATTCTATTAAATATTTTTTATTCCTTCTGTCACTGTGATAGCGAATACAGAATTGCATCTGGCTCAGCCTAATCTATTATTTTCTCTCCTAAATTAGTACAGCTTTCCAAACTGCAACTCTGTGTGGGATACAAATGACAACGGACACAAAAAGTAGGAAACTAGCATAATATACTTTACGAGACTCACTTATTCGTAGCTAGATTTCATACTTCAGTGTTCGTAGCGCTTTTACAAGAGAAAAACAAAAACATTTTTTTTTTAATTTGTTCATGACCATAGAATCAGAGTCTTTTAGTTGTATATATCATTGTGAATACAGCTGCTCTTATTACTAACATAAATAAAGGAAACTTATCAAACTAACTTATAAATTGTGTGATTAACACTTATTCATTGCTAATATTACTTATTTGCTGTACAAGATTCATATTTTAACATTTTCCAAGTTTAAACATAAAAATTGCTCGTATAATGAGGTTTATGTTTTAATAGATCCCGTACTGGACGGGGAACACTTTCAGCGCGTTCTTTTTGTAGCTCATAACGCCCAAAATGCTCCGTCAGCCGTTCCACCTGGCGACCGCGGTCGTTATGATCGTGGCGAAAACGTCACTGATGACGTCATCAATTTCGATCACACAGCGCTCACAACGACCCATGTCAAGATGTGGGTCGAAGTGGGCGTTGACCACATAGCAAAAATTCTCTCTATCTCTTGACATTGAAAGACGCGATTTTTTGATTGACATCAACGCCCTATAGGCCGTTACACTAGAGTTTATAATTGTAACTTCCGCAAGCAAGTGGATCGGGAAAAATCGTGTCGTGAACGTGGTCGTTGTGAGTCCCTTCTGGAACGTAGCCTTTGTGGACGATCACTGTCCTAGACGAATTTGGACTGTCATTGTCGGAACCAGAAACGTCACAAGTTTCAGCTACTAACGTCAGCCGTTGTATATTGAAACTCGAACAGTGGAGAATAATGTGATCCAATTAAGCATCTATGGAGCCACAGTTGGGCAAAATAATACGGTTTAAATGAGCTGGTGTCAAACAACCTCCTAGCCGGATGCGTGTTGTCATGTTAGTAAATCTTCTGCTTAAATAAAAATATTTTGTTAATACTATAGGGACTATTTTTTGAGTCGAACATAATATACAAATTAAAAATTAAGCCTACCTCCTGTTCTATGTAGACCGCTTCGCAACGTGTCATAATTTACGTAACGCTAGCCATTAGCTGCGTCCATCTATTATTTGAAGGAGGATTTGTTCTATTTAACTGTATGTTAAAACCTATTGTTAGAATAATCAATATGCAATAACTATATACTGCAAATGCACATTATAATACTTAACCGTTATTGTGCAAACAAGGCCATACCCGCATTGACATATAAGATTTTTTTTACTATATTCCTAAATTTCTTGTAGTTATTATAAATATAGGTAAAACTCTATATCGACGCGGGTTTTGTACAGGGTCAATGCACACTGACTCAGAATCGATGCGTCAATCCAAGAATGTATACCTTGTTTTTACTTAAAATTTTAGTTATATTGAGTATGTAGATGATTGAAATAAAACATTTTACTGTAATATCGAACTTTAGATGTGGCTTAAGCAGTCTAATACACTTTAAAATCATTAAGTAGTGTTACGTGCGAGCGGGGTACGCACTTAGGATTGGAAGGTAACACCAGTTTTTAAATAACGCTTTTATTGACTTACACAGCCGCGCGTAATGCCTCTCTGTAGGGTTGCCCCTATACGCACGATACGGTGCACACTCCCGACGATAAGGTGTCTAGCTCACAATACCGTCGCCGATATTGCGTAAACCACCTCCTGCTACTGCAGTGCTCACCTGCGATATTACCGCATGTAGCTCGCTTCTGGTTCGTCTCTCGAAATACGCTACACTCCTTCACTTAACTATCCACTTAACTCGTCACTGTTTGCTATTAAACTTCTCTTCCAACCTTTTGTATCGCACTTATCGCTTCGCTGTCTTGTACTGAACTCAACTCTGAAACTGCCCGGTAGGCGCGCCTTACGCTGCTTACATACCCGGAAGAATCTTCTAGAACCCATAATTTCGTTATTCTTTTATTTACTATCTGTCCCTTTTTAAACATCTATCTATCTCTGTCTTTTTCTTCCCGAACTTTCTATACTAGAACATTCGTTCATCGTCTATCCCTTTCTAAAATATATCCGCCCTTGTCGTTCCCTTCCAGAATTTTCTAGCTTTTTCTAAAAGTTCTTAAACTAACTAGATGGTTCCACTATCATTCGCCACAATAGTATAATTCATTGAAAAATCCTGTACCAAAATGATCATCTTAAGGATAAACAATGGTTCGCTGGCAAGGCGACCTAAGGATAATTACGGCACATCCTACAATAAGGCACACATATATATCGAAATAAGAAAAATTAGTGTGTAATTATATCGTTTTATCTCTCGTTGCACTGCGATGTGCTTCGATTTTGCGTCAGCGTACCTTGCCCTTACTTCGTATTTGTATCATTTTACAAAATATAATAGTACTTACTTTAACATTATGCGACAATCATTACTTTATGTACTAGTTTTAAATTCTGTTACGCCAGAGTAAGTTCACATTCTGGAAGTTAAAAATGACAAAAAGACAGAAATTTGTTTTGAACTACCTTCGAAATAATTAGTAAGTAGACAAAAAATGAGTTCGTACATCACCTGTTAGACAGTCTATGTAAAAATTACAGCGACAGCAACATTATTTGGTAAGTAAAAATAAATTTACACAGGTACATATTATTACGTTAGAATACTTAATTATGCCCATATATAAAACCCTTGTTACACTACACTGACATGAAATCCGTACTGAGTTCATCGTAAAGGGTCGTCTGACTAACAATAAAGACTCTTTTTCATATATTATGTAACAACGACCTGATTTAGCGAAAGGGCCAGAAAATCAGCATTGTTTAACGTTAAGTTGTAAAAGAACAATTTTTAAGCCGTGTTGTCCGATCGGTGTACATTTGGACCGAGTGAACTCTGACAACAGCATTCTGGTCAGATTATACTCGGATTGTGCTCAATTGTTACCAGTTTATTAGAATAGTTTAATAGAAAAAATTGTATTGACTGGTCTGATATTTTTAATCTTCAAAATATACATGAAAACCAGCGGCGGCGTAAAACGTGGGCGACGAGGGCCTTCGCCTACAGCCTCGCACTCCTAGGGGCCTCGCACCTTGAAGACAGGACGAGTAATTTTTTTATCGCATTTAATATGTCGAAATATTTTAACGTCGTAAAACAATAGTCCTTACTGATACCAAATTTAACTCGGCGTATAAAACGACAAAAATTTTATTCGCTATAAGACAATAATCCTTACTCATATCAAATTCTTTATTTCGACTAGCAACATTCGCGGTAACCAATATGGGGGATCAACTACAGCCGGCGAGTGCCAGTATCAATTTTTTATTATTTTTTATTATTGCAGGAGATCAGCAGACAGACAGACGGCCCACTTGATGGAAAGCGGTTACCATCGCCTATGGACATTTGCAACATCAAAGCTGCTACAAATGCGCTGCTACTCTCTTAAGGGAAACCGGAACCTGGTCACTAATGCCGGAACACAACTCAAGGTTGTTATGGCGACATACTTTAGACCAGTGGTGGTAGCCATCCAGTCGGGCAAATGCCCTACCACCTGGCTGTGGGTTGTTAAGTCGCCTCTTACGACAGGCCGCCCCAACGCAGGAAATTGTATTCTTTCTCCGTTCCTGCACGGATGTTTTTCTAATCCATCTTTTTGCGTTACCTGAAGGCCTCGAAAACCGTATGTGGCCCACATTAAATTTAAGTCTTGCTTTGTCACTGATGGAAACGTACAAACAGATTGATAAAAGTAAGCTCGAATGAGTGTAGAGCACTATGATGCGTGCTATTTTTCGTTATTAGATCAGGAATGTCAAACCTTTTTTTATTATAAATAGCCTCCACGGAACAAAGGTGCGAAGTTTATACGAACGAAGCCGCGTGAATAGCCCTCATCAGAAATACAGACGTAGCCCATTCTTCATTCATTGTTTTAACAATCCGGAAATATTTGAATTGTTTTATTATTACTTCTCACGCTATTACTATCATAGTAACACGATTTTTAATTCTAAGTAATAAAGGAAATGGAAATTTCAATTTGTGTTTAGGAAGTTGTTTTAACATTGCTCTAATTTGAAATTAGAATAATATTTTATACTGTGCGAAACGGCACCATAAAAAGAAGAGAGTAGAAAAACTCGAACAGGGCGTTCCATTAGTATCTCATAACGCCCAAAATGCTCCGTTAGCAGTTCCACAAGGCGGCCGCGGTCGTTGTGGTCGTGGCGAAAACGTAACTAATGACGTCATCATTTTCGATCACACAACGCTCACAACGACCCATGTCAATAAGTGGGTCGAATAGCCATTCCACTTGGGTTTACGATTGTAACGCCGGCAAGCAAGTGGAACGGCAAAAATCGCGGTCGTGAACGTGGTCGTTGTGAGTCCCTAGTGGAACTTAGCCGAAGAAGACTCATTACAGTAATGACGTTGACGTGATATGACACCAGGTCTATTGTCATTCTCGAGCACTCTAGCGTAAAGACGTTGCGTTTTTGACGACAATTAATCTGTCGAACAAATCTAACCGTACCCTACTGCTCCATCTGGGATAATATAGTTATTGACAGTGCATTTGGCCACAGATATAATAACTATAACATTATCCCAGATGGAGTTATACAATGCAGGTTACCAGAATGACCACTGGTATACCTATATACCAAGTATACTTTTTGTCAGGTGGTAGGGCGCATTTGCCGGACTGGATGGCTACCACCCCTGGTCTAAAGTATGTCGCCATAAAAACCTTGAGTTGTGTTCCGGCATTAGTGACCAGGTTCCAGTCTAACTTAAGAGAGCAGCAGCGCATTTGTAGCACCTTTGGTGTTGCAAATGTCTATAGGCGATGGTAACCGCTTTCCATAAAGTGGGCCGTCTGCCTGTCTGCTGAACTCCTGCAATAAATAAAAAAACTTTATACCAAGTTGTCGTGTATGTGCGACTGAACATTCATACCTTTTTGTTTTTGTTAATTCAGAGGGAATGTCTTTTCTTGTGACACAAACATGGGTCTTGGATGCAAGGGAAGGCCAAGAGCGCCTTCTAGTGCCGTGCGCTTCCTGTGCGTGTGGGTCTCTTGCACCAAACGGCAAACGGGATCTTCTCCATTAAAGGAGGAGGCGGAATAAACTACCCACTAAACCTGTTTTAAATTTCCTGCGGCCGGGCGGCCTGTCGTAAGAGGCAACAAAACAACCCACAGCCAGGTGGTAGGGTATTTGCCCGACTGGATGGCTACCACCCTGGTCTAGAGTATGCCGTCATAACAACCCCGAGTTGTGTTTCGGCATTAGTGACCAGGTTCCAGTCTCCCTTAAGAGAGCAGCAGCGCATTTGTTGCAACTTTGGTATTGCTGTTGGAGCTTAACCGGTTCTACTCTGCTAGGAGGGGAGCCGCCAATACTGCAACACACGACGCCAGTCCGCCTTACACCGTCCGGCGACGCTTACGCATATAATAAACCACACATCGTTTACCTTTGTCGCGTATAATATTTGTACTGTGGTCACAATAAAGCTTATCATATCATAACAGTCCGCTGATTACTACAGGAACCCATACCAGCCAGGGAGGAGACAATTGCAAATGCCCATAGGCAATGGTAACCGCTTTCCATCAAGTGGGCCTGTCTGCTGAACTTTTGCAATAAAAAAATAAAAAAGACCTACCTGGGTCCCTGGGTCCCTGGGTATGAGAGCATATATCTAGAATGTCAGGGACGTATAATGTAGTAAAACTCTTCTGACATCCTAGTACACCGATTATCGTTCATACCTTTGCCAAGCATAGTGACGTGCATACGCACTTCACTCGGCATAGGAATGACAGCAAACATATAAAATACAATCTTGGAAAATCGGGGAGATTGACGCATGTCATGGGATCGCTAATATACAATAAACTACCGAGTAGGATAACGGAGTCACCATCCGTCGGCGCAGGAAATGGTTAGCACACCTTTTATAGTCATAAGGAGTTTATGTCCTATGATATTAACTAATTTTAATTTTATTTGCGACCATAATTATTATAGTACAGAAATTGACGTGTAACTTTGTTATGAATAAAAGATTTCTGATTATAAGGTCAATCTCATCTGGGAAGCGGCGTCCAACGTTGATTGACGCAAGACACCGCTTTCAGCATCTGTGGCATACTTTTTTTTTTTGGTCAGGGGAATTCCGTTTAAAGACTAAGCCGCGACAGGCACAGAAGCCTGGGGGGATGTTCGCGACCCGTGTGAGTGTGTGGGATTCGCCAGATTGGGGGTGGCACTAGCGTGCCCGGTCAGAGCCGGTGCCACGCTATTGCCACGACCCAGTTAGGGAAACCCCTGGGTGTTCCGTCTTGCGCCTTATGCCAAGACTACGTGAATGCGGGCTTCCCAACTCCGCGTGCCCTGGCCGGCGTGGGCCCCCCTCACTGGGCCTCTTCCTATACCAGGGGACGTGTCCCCTGGCTACTACTAGGTCTCTTTCGCGCGTGGGGCGGTCTGTAACGCGCCCCACGGGAAGAGAGATGAGCGCGCGCGGAACACTCGCGCTCTCATCTCGGCGACATGTGCGGGTGAGTGAGAACCCCTATACCTCTAGGGGCCTCACGCGCACCGCCCGCTTACGGCGGCCGAAGGTCACTATCCGACCTCCGGCGTCGACGCGTCCTCCTTTGGCGGGAGCGGAGCAGGGAATTACGCTCACGCTGCCGTTCCGCCTCCTCCTTCGCGAACATGACTTGCTCGCAGAAGGAGGAGACGGCGTCCCATCCGGTGGAGCTCCCGACCATGGTGCCGTACCACGGCCGAGAGCGAGGTGATCTGTGGCATACTAGTTTAACGAACAGTTTTTTAAACAAATGATAAACTCACATGATTTCAACAAGTACCATTGATCCCGTAAAGAATAATACACTCTGTCAGTAAAAGTTCGTACTTTAGACATTTTTCACACAAAACATCACATTTTAGTTATTCATTCTAAGATATGGACGCGACTGTCTGTGTGTCATGTTTCCAGGTGTCGTAAACAATCTGGTGTAAATTTTGTATGACACAATTTTGATAGGCAAGTATAAGTACAGATAATTATAATTTTTCATAAACGATCAATACTGTCCCAAAGCCGTTAGAAGGAACATACAAAGCCATACATTTATAAATTGGCATAAAAAAGAAAATAGCTCCAACATATGAGATGGCGCAAGCGCCACATGTTGCTCTTCTCTCAGTGCATGACGTTATATTATTTCCAAGATATATTTTTAGACCAAATCCACAAAAAAATGAAAGTTTATTTTCAGAGTTTCAGAATGTATACAATAACTTTCTATATTATGTTATGTGATACATATGTAAAGTAGAAGTGAGGTTTACCCCGCGGTTGCGCCGCGAGTCAACCTCTAGTGCCCGCTTCTTGTTTAAAGAGCAGGCGTTAATATAGATTACATTGTACTAAATTTTTATGTTAGTGCTATTTGCACCCGGAAAATTAATTTCATTTCATATCGCAAACTATGCGATCTCCCGGCATGAAAAGTATATATATCTATTTTCGGTATTAAAACTACAATTAGATAAAATTACAGCAAAACCGATCCAGTATTCCTAGCAGTTTTCCGTGATAGCTTAACAAAAAGACATATCGAGTCACTATCGCATTTTTTATAGACGATGAATTTTTATATCTATAAACTTGAGAAATGATTGGTCTCATCAAAACTGTCATCCTCTATTTCAAACTGTCCTAGTTTTATTTATCTATCCCCGTCTATGAAAACTACATAAATGACAATAATGACAAAAAGGGGAAAAAAGGACAAAAGAGCCAAAACGGACAAAAAGGACCAAAGTTACAAACATGTCCAAAATGACGAAAATGGCAAATCACAAAAAAAACCTATCCTACGTTTTGGGATAAGCTTTACATAAATCTATCCCATTATCCGGGATAAAAAGTATGCCTTGTCTACCCTCGGTATTAAAATTACATATGTACCGAATTTCAGCCAAATCGGTCCAATAGTTTTTCCGTAAAAGCATTACAAACAGAGACACAAATATATTTTTATCCCGGAAACTATCCCATTTTTTGGGATAAAAAGTAACCTGTGTTGATCCTCGGCATCGAAAATATATATCTACTGAGTTTCAGCCAAATCGGTCCAGTAGTTCTTCCGTAATAACGGAACAAACAGACTTATTTTCACATTTATAATATTAAATAAGGATTTATGAGAATCAATATCAACAATATGTAGCAATTAAAATGAAACTGTTATTATCAAAGAGAAACGGACTAATTACACCGGACCACAAAAAGTAAAAAATGGTCTGTACATTTGAGCAGACACATCTATTCTCATGTATTGCGATGCGCTGAATCCGAATCTGGGGTCAGTTTGCTCCATACACCCTCAAAATTTTGAGGATGTATTATAAAACTGACCCCGATTCGGTCTTTTGGTACCTAAACCCTCATAATCTTAAGGGTGTATGGATCAAACCCTCCCCAAATTAGAATTCAGTGGGCCAGTGTTATTTTTAGCTTTGTATATATGTAGTTCTAAATAAACGTTTTTTCTTTCTTTCTTGTAACTACTTGAATTGTTGTACCTAGCATTTTTATAGCTTGAAGCTGGCAAACAGGCAGACGAGCCCCCAGATGGAAAGAGGTTACCGTTGCCTAAGAACGCTTATAACATCAGGTACGTAGCTAAAGCGTTAGATAAACCCATATCATAGCTTAGAGGGAATACCTCGACAGGAAGTTCTCTTTAGAATTCTAGATCATTATTGTACGCGAAATAATCATTCTAAAGAACCGTTGTGTAGTCGAGCGTGGTAACTAAAGGAAATCAGGTTGAACAACACACCTTCCATGATATTAGCATTACTACTGACGCCATTTATGCGAAAGAAGTATATTGGACTCCATTAAACGAGTTTTATTGTACAAAACAATAGCCCACAACAAAGCAAACACGTAAAACATCGAGCAGAACCAAATTAAGGTCAAACTACAGCAATTAGTTGGAAGAAACTTTGCGACGGGCTTCATTCAATATTGAAGGATGACGTAGTGGGAGTCGATGATCTAATAAAATAACGAATTAAGTTTATTGCCGTCTGTGTTAAGGTGAAATCACATCTTTTGGCGTCGATTTGCATTTTAACGATTGGAAATAGTTAGTCACTATAAAGGCACTATTATTAATTTCGTAAATTAGATTCCCCACAGCGTCGCAGTTTAGATGAATATCCAGGCGACAACTATCCTATTTGTATCTCACTCATATTACAGGTAATAATAATATGGTAAGAGAGTCAAGATAACCGGTCGAAAACCGAACATATGACAACTCTACGTGTATCATCAGATATTGGGCATATTTACACTAAAATTAAAATTATTTTTAAATGTTTAAGAATCGAGATACATATTATATCCTAATACAAAAATATTGTTAATGATGTCCAGCATTTGCTAGAGGAATGTATCCAGACCAGCCTGTAGGGAGGGGCAGGTGGATGCTTTGGGCATTGACTTTATGTACGTGAGTGTCTCTCTGGACTTCGTCAATATGTGAAATAGTAAAAGCGTTTATTCATAAATATGTACTATATATGATCAGGACAAGAGGCTGACACAGTGACATCATCACTAATAGCCTCTGAATAAAGTAGACAATATCATTTAGAAGACTGAAAGAATTCCCATACAGATAAATTGACCTGGCATGAGGCCAACCATATTTACAACGCGACAATGTCATCCGGTTAGATGCGAGTCAACGACCTTTTTTGCAAATGAATAGCGACTCTCGTGAAAATCTCTATGGTAATTTGTCAGTAGCTTCACGCGTAAGGCTTAATGCCCCTGCTATATATGGGATACTTTTAGTGTTAATAACTGTGGCCAAATAAGTCTTATTTATAGCGTTAAAAATAATGCCGATAATTATTAACTACTATTAGTGTATACTGTATATGTTTAAGTTATCGCCCAATGTCTAACGTCAATAACAATGTATCTCAAATAATGCGTTAACCTGCGTAACAGTCATTCACTCTATACCAGTTGCTAATGTAGCTCAGAGCTTGACGTATTAGCTGGAAAAGCCTTAGAAGAAGCTTTTAGGACATTTCACAATATTCGGAATGATTGTTGTTGTTCATCATTATTCTTATCCCTGTTCTCTTCTAAGCAATTATGATATATCATTCCTATTGTTTCTATTCTAAAATAGATGTTAACAAATGATTAAGCAATTTCACACGCGCGAAATACATATTGTCCAATCTAGTAATAACGTCTTAATATTGGGAAAGACTGTGGGATTACAGTTTTTAGATAAAATTATTATATTCCTCATAAGGTTTCACCAACAATTGTCAACACCTGACTCTTATCGTATTTTCCTTGATAAAATCGATAAAATGCGTAATAAAATGTATTTGCAGTTATCTACTGCTCTTAATAGATAAATCGAACAATACTCAGCTTCTTACAGCAGAATCATAATTTCGGTTTAGTAATTCAGCTTCGGCCGCTTGGATTATTACAATATTAAAGCTAGAGGACCCATTATGTTTGACCGCAATATAATTGCACGTAAACTACAATTCTTTCGGTATGGGTGGGGTTTCGTTAAGCATTGCCGGTGCTATTTATGTCATATTTTATCATCGAAGTCAGCTTATTATAGTCTACTGCTGGACATAGTAGTATTTGAAGGTTAGAAATTATCTTTAGCTCATTGCATCCAGTTTCAGTTTTGCGAGTGCTTTTGCGCAGCTATAATAACATCCCATAAACTTCTCATTGCTGAGTTTGGGCCTTCCACTACAGGGGAACGGATAGTATACCCGCCACGCTCGTCCAGGGCGGCTTAGCAGGTTTGACACATCGGTTATCGTATATATATCGGTCATCAGGATGTTTTCCTTTACCATTGTTAGCACATGATAATTGTAACAATATACACATTACAAACTGCTTATGTGGTGCATGTTTTCTGCCCAGAATTCGGAGTTTGGGACACGTCACTAGCCATTACGCTACCAAATTTCAACTAAGGAGTTGATATATTAGTTTTCAAAATCTAAATGCCTACAAAGGATGAGCCCTAGATAGAGTTAAATAGATTAGAAACAGGGTGGAGAACGCAAAAAGAAAGCAATGCCAAAGAACCAGAAATAACTAGAAGACCAACAAATACAAACTACTACTGTATCCCTCTCTTATTATATTAATATAATATGTGTGCATTACTCACAATGGCGGTGACGACCAACCTCAAAATGTGCAATGTCTTGTTTATTACAAGACAACATCCTACAAAATAAGAGTACAAGACCGGTATTTGCAGTAGAAAAAAAATTTCGCAGATTTTTTAACTTTGGAATTAGACCCAGCCAGATGTTTCTTACTAAGAATAAACTATTATTTTTTGATATAAAAATATAAGAGAACGTAGTTGCAAGTAGAATCATAGTCTCTGCTTACCACCACGGTAAAAAAGTATAATAGTAATTCAAATCATATTTTTTATTGCCCTTGACAATTTATTTCCTTGTTACAAGAAAGAATACCACTTTGTTTACTGGATATATCTGGACATGATCTTGTGTAGCCTAACAAACAAGTTAATAGTCTTGGTCTGTAAATCGCACGTAGAAAAATAGTCCTTGAAACTAGGTCAATATTCAAGCACAGAAAATAATTTGAAAAAAACATTTTTATAATACTGTTACGAGTGTGGGACTCGAAATTAAAATGCCGTTGGAATTACTATAGAATTTATTAGAACTATACAAACACGTATAACATAGGTACAAATATAGCTAGACACTACTAGTACAACTGCACGATTCAATAACACGCGCAAAGTCCGTCACTATATCGCTTGTCGAATGTACGTCTTACTAGTATCGTAATCCTCGCTCGACTGCCCCACCCCTCCGTTCGGGCATTGTTTTATACTAAACTGTATAATACACAACCACTTGCGTGGGCTGGGTTCTTCCAAGAAAATGTAATTTGCACACCTGCGAGCGGCCAACAAAGTCGAAAACAATAACAATAAGGATTAGTTCGACACTAATGACGGCCATAAAACAAGTACGATAACAATAGGATGTTTTTCTTAATTACAAATTCTAAACACTAAGTAAACAAAAGAACTCCGAATGCAGGAAAGGTAATAAACTGCGTTTTACGACAGGCAGGTGTGCGCATTCCTTTGACGGCATGTAACAATACATTCTACTAATCATTTCAGCTTAATGATGAGTCTGTATAGTCGGGGATCTTTGCCTGCTCTTCAAATAATGAAGAATAAGAATACTACTTGATAGTAGCTACTCATTTGAGCTCAATTTAATATTGTATTTTCACCCATATCATATTCAAAATATGACCTTCATATTTCAGAATGGTCTCAAAACTTTTATTTTGAACATGATTTCAAAAATTATTTATGGTAACATTAATTATCAGAATAAAAGAGGATATACCATTGCGGGAGAATGTACTACTTGCATATAATTTAATGGGATATACATGTTGATATAACTTTGTGTGAATTAAAGAAAATATTATTGATCATTAAAATAAGCAAATATTTAGCTGGATATTGATTACTAGTAGTTCCCGCAGACATTGTCCTGCATTAAAAAAATAAAAATCTAGTACCCAATTCCAGCACCACCTACCGGATCTAATTGTGGATCTAAACCATCCCTGGACCCACTCAAACACATTTTTTTTACACCTTGGGTTACATAATTGAAGTTTTAGTAGGGATCCCTAATTTTTTCTAATAATAAGTATAGCCTATATTAATCTGGAATAATGGAGCATTGCAATGGTGAAAAATTTTTTGAAATTGGTCGAGTAATTTTTGAGTTTATTCATTACAAACATACATAAATACAAATCTTTCCCCTTTATAATATTAATATTAGTTATAATTTCATTAAAACTTTTGGAATGTTTGTAACAATGTTTTTGTCTATTTTAAGTGTTATGGGCTTCTGTATATTGAGTTAGGGTAAGTTTTAGGCTTTTTAGAACCATAAAAAACCCTTCAAACTTACTTATAACTCAATAATTATGAATGAGACTGAATGTAATTATAATTGAATATTATTGAAAATTAAGATATGTAAACAACATTTACCAAAAAAGCCCTCAAATATTAGGTGAAATTAAAAGATTAATTGTTGTGTTTACATGTAAATCTTTCATTGTCTCTGTTCATTAGACACATAATTGGCGAGTATACATAAAATGTGCAGTGTATTTATTCCTTATCTATTTTCTAAACCAATGCATACAACAATGCACCATGACAAATAACAATTCAATAGGTTTTGATAAGGTTTTAAGATATTACATTAAGTAGTAAGCAACATTAATTATGGTGTAGAACTAGTGCTCATAGTATATTTTACAGTGCTTTTGAAGCATGCACTAAGCAAACTACATAAGTGCGTCCTTGGGTAGGTAACAAAGTACCGCAAGCTTTCTCGTCTCTACGCGGATTTAGGTCGAGCTCAAGCGTTTTTGTTTATATATTATAAAGTAGGTTAGATTGATACCTCGTATGACTCATTGTCTGCGTCATTTATACGTACAAGGCATCGAGATGACAGATAATCGATCTTAATCAGTAAAACATTCGATAGAAAGTACAGTAAATTATTGCACTAAATAGGCAAGGAAATTAAAACAAAGTGTTAGAAAATGCATAATAATGTATTGTTAACAACAAAAGCGTACATATTTGGCAGCTACTGTGCATATTAATAATTTTAGTTTCTGTTTTACTTGTGACGTTTGAGCCGTAATTGTTGATGCTGGTGTTTGCGAAATCATCACTGAACCTTTTATAGCCGTCGGACGGCGAAGACGGGCTCCTCAGAGAAGCCATTTTTCAATACTGTACTTTTTTATTTTTATACTTTAATTGTCACTGTCAATCAAAATGTCAACATCTATGAAATTGTCAATGACCATAGACAAGTTCCATAACTGAAGGTTATGCTCTCAGAACGTTCACTAAAATTTAGAATGGTAATTTCAATGCAGTCACGTCTTGGTCGGTCTGGCACTATTTTATATTTTAATATATATAGTTTTATTTAGTTTAATTTTATAAGTAATTGCGTTTTCAGACAAAATAAATATTTACAATTATAGTCAAGCCTTATTTGAGAAACAAATATGGTTGTGTCTTTATATGTTAGGGTTTCACAAAAATATTATAAAAGTTCTTGCTCTGTCTATTTAATTATTTTATTATTTATTTTTTACCGGTACTATATCACAATACCGGTTTGTGCACATCACTATTTGACATTTGACCATAGACATAAACTGCCATTAAAATTTCTTTTTCTTGATCCCGGTTGGAATGTGAGTTGATTCAGTTTTCGTTGAAAATAAATCCAATGTAATTGTTAACAAATCCCCAAATTAAAATCAAAACCCACTGTTTTGTGGAAAAGCGTTCTTGAAGCAAGTGACTGTGTGTAATATTTTTATTTTTCATGTCCGAAAAACTTATCTATTTGAATCGTCAGATTGTTCGCGAGACAGTAGTAGTGGAAATGAAGTGGAAATAAATTAAAACAAAACAAATATTGTTTATTTAGTTTGTTAACTGGCCTTGTGTGTTATAATAGTCACTTGTTGGCAAGGACCAGTGGTTTTAATAATAAAGATCATAACCTACTGATGTGTCAGGTGGCTTTGTTTTTGAGGTTGTTTTTTGTTGTGTGTAGATTTTAAATGGCTCCACCACAGCCCAAGGCGGTGGCTAAGCCCGCCGCGGCTCCAGCCGGCGGAGTAAAGAAGGCAAAGGTCAGCAGACCCAGGAATTATGACCTCGGAAACGGTGTTGTTCGTTTCTCCAAGTCCAAGATGTTCCACAAGAAGGTAAGAATCTAAGTAATGTTTCGCAAAACTTAAATTGAACAATAAACTCTGTCATTAAAAAGATACTTCGGTTTTTTATATACCTAAATAACATATACATACATAACTTCACGCCAGCTCCCTTGTGGAGTAGGCACGAACAACAGAGCGCCATTCAGGCTTATTCTTACACACCTCACTTGCTTCTTTGACATTCATAACTCTTGTCATGCACGCTCGTTTGTTGTTAAGGCACCTGAATAACAATTTTAAATTGTTAGATCAATTTTTTAAATATTTAACCATGCCAGTTTTACATTGTAATGGATGTTCAACATCGAGTTTTTAAATGTTTAATAGACAATTCATACTTTTAGGAATTTTACTAAACACTTTAAATCATAATGTGCCAACATGGGGCTGGGGTATAGTTATATATTTATTTATTATGAACAGAACTGGACTTTTTAATATAAGTTATAAGGCAAGAGTGAAGCGAAGCAGAGTTCCTGTCTTAGCCTTGTGCCTTCATGGTTTTTCTTAATAACCACCCAAAATTCACTTTATATCTCAAATAATAAATAAATGTGCCCCATAAATTTACTGCACCCGAACTTGGTTTAAGTTAAACTTATTTAATGTTAGTTACCCACCATGTCCATTTAACATTCAAGTGTAATAATACTTCTTATTTCAATCCATTGGTTCGCATGAGTCACCTTTATAATGAACTCACCAAATTAAATGCGTACATTGATATTTTTAATTCTAGTCAATTTAAGTTTATGAATAAATGCAAATAGTTCTCTCACACAATCGGTATTAATATCTATTGTCGATTTTTCACTCATATTATTTGCAAAATAAATATGAACAACTTTCAAAAGAATATCTACTTTGTTGTTCGTTTAATTAGCACATAGTTTGGATTATGATCTAGCCCTATATATTACATTGTTATTGATTCATTTTTAATGTTTGTAATCTGTTTTGTGCTTAAATAAATAAATAAATAAGTGTACATATGTGATTTCTTGAGAAACATCTCCTTAAGGACAATATTATTTGCCCAGAAGATAATTTATGGCAAATTTCGTTATCATACTAGTCATTCACTTGTCTTACCATTGGTTGAAATTTGACATTATTTGTATGGAGCTTATGTCCAATTTAAACAGTTAACGGTTAGGAAAATATGGGAACTGGTCATTAATGTAATGGATTTCCAAAACAAAAGATAGTCCTCTTGTCCTGTGATTTTTCAATATTTGAGTGTTTATACCTGTTCTTACAGATTCCCCAAATTGACCACACAAAACTTTGTTTTTCAGGCCAAATACAAGTTTGTCGGCAAAAAGAACCCTAAGGCAGTGAAGGCAAAGAAGCCCTTAGTAGTTGTCAAGCAAATTGGTGGAGAGAAAAATGGAGGCACCCGTACTGTGTTGCTCAAACGCAGGAGATCTTTCTATCCCACTCAAGACAAGTATGTTGTTATTATTCATATAATAATATAATCTTATGTGTTACAATTTGTTCTTAATAAATGCTGACATGATCTGTATCCAGCATAATCATATATCCAGCCTATAAAGTATCAAAAATAGTAAAGTATAAGTTATAATAACTATAACAGCCCATAACTGTCCCACTGCTGGGCTCGAGCCTCCCACTATAGGAGAACGGACAATATACCCGCAATGCTTGTCCAAGGCGGCTTGGCAGGTTTGACACATCGGTTTTCTCGATTTATAGGTTGCATCATGATGTTTTCCATCATCGTTGTTAGCGTGTGTTAATTGTAACAATATGCACATTTGGTCAGAAAACTGTCTAAGTGGTGCATGCGTTCTGGCCAGGATCGAACCCTCGCCCTTTGAGGATGCGTACTAAGCTATATGCGTATTATGCTACCATGACTTATTAACTTAAAGTATAAGTATCTTGATGTATTTAAGTATGTTTGTATGTAAATGCGTCTGTATGTATACTATAAATGTTTTTACAATATTGTGCAACAAAAACCTTGCCCTAGTTTTGTGTCGTATTTCTCTCTCTTTCCCAAGGTTGTCTGGAAGAGATCACGATCAGCGATAAGACTGCCATTTGTACTTATGGGTGGGGTATAGATATATGTCACATATATTTATTATGAACAGATTCGAACTTTTTTAATATAGGTTAGAAGGCTAAGGCGGGTGCAAAGCGGAGCGCCCGCCTTAGAGTTCGTGGTTTTTTTTTTATAACCACCCAAAGTTAACTTTATATCTCAAATAATAAATAAATGTGCAAGTATAACCTGTACCTATTTTTAAACTGCTTTCATGTACTGTAATTTGTACAGTAACTTGATTGTACAATAAAGTATTTTCTATTCTAAAGTAGCTACAATATACCAAAACCAATAAAATATATATGCACAGACACCCTAGTATGCTGAGTGGAGAGTGAATAGCATAAATTGATATATTAATTCAATATTTTATAACAGTAAATGTATCAGATATCTGAAAAATATAATTATAACGCTGCTAAAGGCCATTGTAAAGTTAAAATAGGGTCTCTTTCTATTTCTTCCCATCAAAATACATTGAATCTTAACCCACGGCTCACCAATCTTCTGTAAGTCGGTCTATTTGTAAAATATAATGGATTTACAAGACCTCTGATGTTACAAATATACATAAACAACATTACGAATTTCCATCAGGTGTGTTGTAGGCCTTTGTTGTGTATTCTAGTAGTAGAAAAATGCCTAAATTGAAAAATTTTGCAACCCACAGCACATATAATATATGTATGTAGGCTCCTATAAAATAAGATTGACAATGGTCGATCTAACTGGTTTAAATTATGTACTTTTGTTGCTCTTAATCTATGTTACAACAAACATAATGAAATTAATGGTAATTAATATTGGTCAAAAACAGTTTTTATTTCATCATGTATTTTAATTTACATGTATGATCAAAATATCTATAATATATTACACAGAAGGATATTGGATTACTGTCTGGTCATTAGCATTAGCTGCTCTTCTTATGGATCATTCTTATAACTTACTAAACATTCATTTGCTACTGGTTAAAATTTGACATATGTTCTATATGAATAATGTCAAATTTCTAATAATGGTTAGATAAGTAAATGAATAGCAAGATTAACAAACCAACCATTAAACCTTTAAGACTCTTACTTATCACATAGATGTATGTTGTGTATCACATATATGTGAAAGAATGACTAAATAGATATACAATGCAAAAGTGGATGGTTGCAAGAGTCGTGGAAGGCCACGACACACCTTCCATGATCAAATTGATCGTGTACTAGCAGAAAGTGATGTCAGGAGCCTTAAGAACAGACGAGCGTGCATGACAAGAGTTATGAATGTCAAAGAAGCAAGTGAGGTGTGTAAGAATAAGCCTAAATGGCACTCTGTTGTTCGTGCCTACCCCGCAAGGGAACTGGCGTGAAGTTATGTATGTATGTATGTATGTTGTGACAGTTTCGGTCGTGCTCTCAGGATGCTTCGACATGTGTTTGGTAAATTAATTGTTGAATTGTAAAACAAAACGATTTATTGTTGTTGTCTCACTCTGTTTATATAGGATTTGTATGAAATGGGTATATATATAGGATAAAACTTTGATTCAGTCATTTGAGGTTTGCACCTGAAACTGGTACCAGGTTTTATTATGAGACAGCAACACCTATTTCATAAGGGTCTGTTTCATTAGTTCTAATATCCTCTGTTCTAAGATAGAAACAATTGGCAAATAAATATTTGTTAGTATATTAGTTATTAGTGTTATATTAGAATACTAGGATATGCTCGCAACTTCATTCACACTTGACTTGAAATTCCCACGACACAAAGTAGGTATCGCGGCATTTTAAAAACAATCTAATGTGTTGGAATAAGCTAATTTTTATGCACCCTAACTGTAGGAAACCTACATAGACACTGGCTGTATGGAAGCCTAATAATTTTTTATTTTTTTATTTATAATCGGCAGACAAACACACACAATGTATATCCCCAAATTAAGCAAGTTACGCTTGTGTTATGGGTAATATACAACTGACTACTCTGGGGCCGATCCCAGACACCCAGACCATAGTAAATAACGGTGAAAATACGTTTCCGAAATTTACTATACCAGGAATCGAACCCGGAACCCCTACGTTGCAGTGAGGTACACTGGCAAAGGCTTAGCTCGCTCAACCACAGAGGCCATCAACGAATAAACCCATGTGTCTAATAATATTGTCAGTTGCTATTGACCTGTTGATGTGAAATATTTTATCTGCAATTCAATTAATATAAAATATAGTCGTAAGTGAAGTGCAGTACACATACATCTATATAAAATGAAATTTTATATAGATGTATGTGCATACACCAGCTGAGCAAATTACAGTCTGCTGAACTATAAGTTTTAAACATGGTCCTTCGAGCCGGATATGAACCAGCGACCTATGGATCTTTAACTGCTGCCTCCCAAAGTCCACCCATGACAGAAGAGTAACTGGGAATAAAATGAAAACTGCACTTCACTTGGATTATATTTTATATTAATTGAATAGCAGATAATATTTCACATCAACAGTTCAATAGCGACTGACAATATTATTAGACACATGGGTTTATAATAAAATAATTAGGCTTCCATACAGCCAGTGTCTATGTAGGTTTCCTACACTAACAACTACAAACTGCTCCCGGGAAAATTCCCAGGATAAAAAAATCACACATTTTATTACATAAAAATTGCTATTGATGAGTGAAAAAAATCACATTGGGAGTTCCACTTTTTTTTTAATCTCGCCGTTTTCCCACATAAAAAATAGTGCAGATTTTAAGTCTCAGAATTTCCTGCGAAAACCACATCGAAATTGGCCCAGTAGTTTTTATGGAAATACCAAACAAACAGACAAGAAAGCCTAAAAAAAAATGCAGTGTTCTCCATGGTTTATATAATGTATTCCAGTTGTATGTTTTTTTTTTAATAGCTTCAATGTTTCAGACAGTATTGTTAGAATTTTATAATGAGAGTTTTTGGCGGGAACTGAAAGGGGACGTTGTGCTTTGCAGTTTTATTTTCTAAAAATATGTAAAATTACTCTAAAATGAACAATAGTTGTGGGATATTAATAGTTTTTGAGTAGTAATTATGTGTTTTCGCGAGAAATGTGAACTATATAGCCAAATGTGGCCTTTCGAGTTTTCACAAGAACTTCCTTGAATGACGTCTATTGTAGCCTACAATACAACGGCGCCTGGCATAAAGGCCTAGTTGCCAAGTCTTAAACATAAAAAAAAATTATAATGTCATTTAACTTGTAGAGGATTGTAATCTGTTATCTATAACTTTTTAAATTTTCTAGGATCAAGACCCGTCCCCACCATAAAACGTTTAGCAAGCACGTGCGCAGAACGAGGCCCAACCTCACTCCGGGCACTGTATGCATCCTACTCGCCGGCAGGCATTCAGGCAAGAGGGTTGTACTTGTTGGAGTTCTGCCAAGCGGACTTCTCCTTGTCACTGGACCATTTGCAGTAAGCATTCTTTACATATTTATAATAACAGCCCAGAAAGATTCTTTGGCCATAAGCTTCTCCACTTATTTTAAGAACTCTGCATACTTGTCCAAACTAGATTGACAAATTTGATACAATAATTATCTCAATGTGCAGGTTTTGGCACGATGGTGTCCCAGCACCATGTGGTGAATTGTTTGTATTTATATATTATTTACAACTAGGATATGCCTGTGACTTCATCCACAATTGACTTGAAGTTCCCGTGGGATTGCCGGGACATAAAGTAACACAGCATTTAAAAAATTATTTTTAAATAATGTAAGCTATCATATTAGTGAAAATTGTTTCGGAAAAAGTTAATTTTTATGCACCTGAACAACTTCAAACCGCTCCCAGGAATATTCCCGTGGGATTCCCGGGATAAAAAGTATCACACATTTTATTACATAAAATTTGCTATCGATCAGCGAAAAAATCACTTTAGAATTCCAAATGTTTTTTTCAATCTGGTCATTTTTAATCATTCCCAGAAAAATTCCCGCGGAAATCTCGAGGTAAAAAGTAGCGCACATTTGACGGCCTCTGTGGTTGAGCGGGCTAAGCCTTTGCCGGCGTACCTCACTGCAACGCAGAGGCTCCGGGTTCGATTCCTGGTATAGTAAATTTCGGAAACGTATTTTCTCTGTTATTTACTATGGTCTGGGTGTCTGGGATCGGCCCCAGAATAGTCCGTTGTATATTACCCATAACACAAGTGTAACTTGCTTAATTTGGGGATATACAATTTGTGTGTTTGTCTGCCGATTATTATTATTTTAAGTCTAGGATTTGCTGTTGATCAACGAAAACCGCATCAAAATCAGCCCAGTAGTTTTTATGTGAATCCGGAACAAACAGATAAACAGAGACAAAATCTAAGAAAAATTGCATTGTGTTCTTCATCTTTTTATATAGTGTATTCCAGTTGTTTTTTTTTTAAATGGCTTCAATGTACAGACACGGTATGTTTAGAGTTTTATAATTATAGATATGAATCAGTGGAATTTATAAAGGGGAAAGTATTACCTCTCCTTACTGTTAGAGAAGCCAAAATATTGCTTATATTTAAGAACTTACTCAGTTAACATTAGTTCTCCTTAAATAATTATGCCTAATTCTTCTTATTCTGTTAAGTAATAAAATAGGTATCTTATAAAATAGTTTAATTATGTATTGAAGTTACTTACCATCTAATGCTTCGCACCACCTACATCGCCAGATTAGTTTAATTTTTTACTTATTTATTCTTCAAGTTAGGTTGCCTAGAGGAGATTGCTTGAAGCTATAAGGCCGCCTTTTGTTTTTACCATGACAATATTGTAATCATACATTTTTTTGTTTTTTTGAATTGTTTATTTGGTGAGCAGTAAAGTATTGTCTATCTATCTATTTCTATCCGTGCAGGAAAGAGAAAGAACACAATTTTTTGCGTTGGGGCGGCCTGTCGTAAGAGGCGACAAAACAAGTCACAGCCAGGTGGTAGGGCATTTACCCGACTGGATGGCTACTAAAGTATGTCGCCATAACAACCTTGAGTTGTGTTTCGGCATTAGTGACCCTTAAGAGAGCAGCAGCGCATTTGTAGCACCTTGGGTGTTGCAAATGTCCATAGGCGATGGTAACCGTTTTCCATCAAGTGGGCTGTCTGCCTGTCTGCTGAATTCCTGCAATAAAAAAAAAATCTATCTGTATTATGGTTTGAGAAATAATGGTTTAAAACTTTTTTATTTACTATTTCCAGTTCAACTCGTGCCCCCTACGCCGTATTCCCCAACGCTACGTGATCGGCACCTCCACGAGGGTGGACCTGGGCGATTTCCAGCTGCCCCCCCATCTGGACGATACCTACTTCAAGAAGAACAAGAAGATCGCTAAACGCAGCGTCAAGCGCAAGCAGGGCGAGGACATATTCGCCACTAAGAAAGAGGTATGTCCGCCATGTATTTTTATACTATTGTACTTTTATATTTTAAGGCTTGTTAAGAATTTGTAGTGGAACACTTACAAGCCAATAGATGGCGCTATGCAATAATTGAGGTCGCAAACTATTCCTGAAAGGTACAAAGGTAATATATACAAATTCCAACAATAGAGTTGGGCCTAGGCCTGCAAGGAACAGCAATAGCATCGCTGGAAGATCTTCCTTTGAGATGGAGGAGCATTCCACCTTGCTCCTCCACCCTATATGGGGCAAACTCTTGAAATTGATAAGGTGTGAGAGCGGCAGCGCATTGGTAGCACTTGGTGTTATGGATGTCCATAGGTGATGATAACCATTTCTATCAGGTGAGCTTTCTGCCTGTCTGCTGAACTCAAACGAATGAAAGAAGGTGATATTTTGCTGTCAATAGTATTTTTAAAATTTGTATAAAATTAGCCGAGTATTGCAGACCATAAAAATTAAGACAGTTACATAAAGGAGAATGTCTACCATTTGGATAAGAAAGCTTAAAAAAAATCTTCATTAAAAATCACATCTCAAGAAGTACCTGAAGATGTTCAAATAATTCTTTTTTTTTACTTTTGGGTTTTCAAAATTTTCAACTCCATAGTTATAAGCGGATACAATTTTTACGACTTACGATTTAAGTATCTCGCTACCTATTGAATTAAATAAAAAGAAACATTAGTTAGTGCGCATCATAAGTCAAAGATTATGCATCAGCTTTTGTTACATAAATCTAACTTTCGCCTGGTGTTCGAAAACTCCAACATTCGTCGTCTGAAGAAGCTTAAGAGTCGAGGATAGGTCGGAGTAAAGCCGCGTTTTCATTAATAAGAGTTGGCTCGGACCGAGTACACTCGTACGAGTCGGCTTCATATGAGTGTACACAGATAGTGGTTTACACACGATAGTAGTGCACTCGTATTGTGGTCATTTGTCTCTTTGGACAATCAAGATGTCGTCGACTGATCTGCTGCTGCGAAGTATAGAAGTTGTAGCAGATATGTTAATAGCGGATGTTCAAAATCACGAAAGGGGGAAAAAACGAAGAGAGAAAAAAATTTGGACAAGGAAATGGATTTTAAGACGTGACCAAATGGGTGCATCAAATAATTTCCTTCGTGAAGTCGAAGAGGAAGATAAAAACACGTTTAAAAATCATTTGAGATTAAACAACGCACAATTTTTAGTTGTCGCCATTTTGTTTTCATAAAAATGATCCGAGTGAGCTCGAAAAATAGAGCAGAGTCCGAGTCTACTCGGATTAGATGCCGGCGTCCGAGTACGCTCGGATTAGGTGTTTATATAATACGAGTATCGTTCGAGTAGATATCCGAGTGCACTCGGTCTGAGTCAACTCTTATTGTGAAAACGCGGTTTTAGAGCATTATTTCTTTTAATAACTATCTAATATTTGTTAAAAATGTTTCAGAAATACGTTCCTTCAGAACAGCGCAAAACGGACCAGAAGTTGGTGGATGAAGCGGTGGTGAAAGCGATCGGTAAGAGGCAGGACAAGAAGGCGCTCAGAGGATATCTCAAGTCTGCCTTTGGACTGCGCTCCAGCCAGTTCCCGCACAGGCTGCGCTTCTAGTTTATAAGTTATGTCAATAAACACCTATGACTTAATTGCTTATTTCATTTCCCCCCTTAGGTCAATAGTTTTAATATGTTCGTTTTCTATTTTAACGAAGTTTTGTTCACGCGATATCGCGTGTTGTAAACTTCGCCAAATTGTGTTGTTCACGCGATATCGCGCGGACGTTCCTTTTATTAAGTTTTAGTTTATATATAATCCTTGTTGATTTTTTTTATTGGTAAATATTTAGAATACATTAAATCTTACATTATTGTAATACAGAATATAGATGACATTAACTTATTTTCGAATACCTAATAGAAACATCACTGGTCACCATGCAAAATTAAGTTTTTCAATTTGGTTTCAATGCAAATGGCACTTTCCAATACATGGATAAAACATAATATGGCAATGAAAGTATTACATTGACTTAGCAGTTCATACATTCACTAAACATATTGTACGGAAACTATGTATATACATACATAACTTCACGCCAGTTCCCTTGCGGGGCAGGCACGAACAACAGAGTGCCATTTAGGCTTATTCTTACACACCTCACTTGCCTCTGACATTCATAACTCTTGTCATGCAAGCTCGTCTGTTCTTAAGGCTCCTGACACTAGCAGGTGGCTAGTACACGATCAATTTGATCATGGAAGGTGTGTCGTGGCCTTCCACGACTTCTGCATCCATCCACTTTTGCATTGTATATCTGTTTAGTCATTCTTTCCACATGCCCGACCCACCGGAGCATTCCTTTCCTTACCTTCACCCCGACACTCTTTCAGACCAACTCTCTTTGTATGTATATAGTTTTGAGAAATTCACAGCGCGTTCCACTAGTAGCTAACAACGACCGCGATTTTTTCCGTTCCACTTGCTTGCGGCTGTCACAATCGTAAACTCCAGTGGAACCGTTATTCGACCCACCTCTTGGCATGGACCGTTGTGAGCGCTTCGTGAGCGAAAATCACGACCGTAACAACCGCGATTCGCCTTGTGGAACGGCAGACGGAGCATTTTGGGTGCTGTGAACTACTGAACGAACGTGCTGAAGTTGGTAGAGCTCAAAAAATACAACAAATGTCTTGAACGATATTGGTTGAGTAGTGTTGAGATATTGGATATTTTCAATGACTGGGCGTAACTATGTTCTAAATCTCAGCCTTTCCAACACAAACAAAAGCGCAGGGTCGACAGGGAGGAGGGGGTTTTTAGTGGGTATTGGGGTTGCTCGCTCGTGCAGCAACGCTCGGAGTCTTCCACACTATTCCGTGACGTCGATCGCGGACGGAGCACTGCCAAGAGCATACTATTGCTGCAGTGTTATCGCCCCCGACCGACGCGTGTCGTTCCCCTAGCAACGACCCAGTTTGTGCGTAAATCGGTTAAGCATTTTCCCTCGCCTCAAAAACAAACAAAAAAAAGCTCAAAAAATACAAGAAATGTCTTGAACGATATTGGTTGAGTAGTGTTGAGATGTTAGATATTTTCAATTTATCTGTGTCGCATTGTGGGTTGCTTGCCTTCCCCGGAATGCCGCCAGTGCGGCGCACCCGACACGGCGTTTCACACGCTAGTCGAGTGCGCGCCATGGGCGCCGCAGCGTTTCGAACTCGAGACACAAGTAGGAGCGATCGACTCGCTCTGCAGTCTGGTGAAAGCCATGCTGCATAGCAGCGATACCTGGGGGGCTGCGGTTACTTTTTGCGAGACGGTAATGTCTCTCAAGGAGGCCGCCGAACGAAATAGGGAGAGGAGTATTATTGCGCGTACTAATGCGACTCCACGCGGACGCCGGCGGTTGGCTGGCATCCGGAGACGCAGCTATGCGCATGACTTCCCACCCTGAATGATACCGCTTCGGGGGGCCTTTAGCTATCAAGGGAGCAAAGGATTCATCACCCCCGCTGACGAAGTGGATGGGTTCTGATTCCCGGGGCACATTCAGGCACTTTTTGCGCTGGATCGGACTGGGCGTAACTACGTTCTAAGTCTCAGCCTTTCCTACATAAAAAGCGCGGGGCACATGGGAGGAGGGTGGTTTTAGTGGGTAGTGGGTGTTGCCCGTGCAACTTCTCTGAGTCTCCACACAAGCTGGCTTAATTATTATTCGGATTGCCCCTTGTCAAAGGGGAAAGCCTTCATGATCAACTAGGGTCTAATCCCTTGCAAAGGACCCAGTATTGTGCGTAAATAGCATTTCCCTCGCCTTAAAAAAAAATTGGATATTTTCAATTAAAAGCTTTTATGGTTCCGCAAATCGGAATCCAAATAATGAAGACTGGATGTTTGTTCACCTCTACACAATCCTTCAATATATGTGGTATAAACTCACCTGATTTATTTCATGAAATAAAATACCCAACAACAGGTTTATTTGGATTTATTTTTAAGTTTTGTACTTGTTGACCGGCTGATTTTTGGGCCTGACTGAGACGTTGCGGGGGCGCTGTCCGTGGCGTTCCCGCCAATCGGCCTCCAACTTCGCGTATATTCCCCCTACAATAAATTTATCTATTTTAATTAGACATTTAATTATTCTATGATTTTAATATACTACCATAGAAAAAGAATAATAAACTGAACATGCACAAAAAACACTTTCGTCGCGATATTACATTTATCAACACAAAAGCGTACAAGGCGCCATTCGAATGTCAAGTTATACTGTATGCACCGTATAGTGTGAAATTTTCTAGTGAACCTTCAGTGCTAAATCCCAAACTATACGAAATTACTAAAAATACTCAATAGTCTCGGAGCCGAATTTCATGAACTTGTTTCTTTTTCAAAATCAGCTGATCCGATTCCTGACAAAGGTAATTGATTATTCAAAAATCTAATGATCCCACTTTAATTTTAGTCATAATCGGCCTCGTGACTCCGTTGAATGCTTTTCGCTCTTTCGTATAGTTTAAGATTTGACCCCAAAGGCCCACTCGATAAATCCAATTACTTGAGTTTAAGGCTTTAAAGCCAGATCTTAGATCACATAGTTTCTTCATTTTCTATAAGTCTACATATAGCTCAGTTAAATTGTGGGTTACTACTAACAGCTGACGTCATTCAACGCAGTTCTTTTACAACTCGTAAGGCGACATATTTGACTCTACAGTTGACATTTCTCACAAAAACATAATTACTACTCAATAAATATCAATATCCTATAATTACTGTTTATTTTAGAGTAATTTAAAAAATTTTTGGAAATAAAACTGCACAGCACTACGTCCCCTTTCAGTTACCGCCAAAAACTCCCGCGAAAAATTCATACTTTATTATTATTCATACTTTACCAGGCGCGGTCTTAGCTTTGTTGCCATGCACATTCGCCCTCCTGGCGAGCGCCGCCTTCATCTGCCTCGTCGCTCGCTCCTCGAATCGCCTCTGCCCGTCTTGATTGCTCCTCGCCGACACGCAAGAGATCCATTGGCGACCAACGACGCGGGTGCGTCTAATTTCAAGTTAATACAGATATTTAATCAATTATTGTAATACCACATGTTTTTACGACCCAAAGAGACATTCACTTCATGTTTACATTTAATATGCACATTCTCACAATCAATACGTGCTGACAACGAAGCATCGTAACTTCCTTCCAGTTCCTCATCGCCCTATGGGGGCCATCCTCAAATTAATCCCCCGTCCTTGTCACATTCGTGAGCCTCCTTCCTCCCTAGTGTGACATCAGATATTTTGCAATTTTACATCAAGAAATTATTAAATTAAAACGGCAGTTCCGTAATTAATTTTATTTACCATTTAAATTATTTTCAACACTGCTCATACAGATGCGAGTTGTAAATATTTTGAAGTTTTTCGTTAACAGTTCAAATTTGGCGTTAATTATATTAGATAATAGCTTGTAGCAGCGAGAGGTAGAGGTTAAATGATACTTCAGATGGCAAAGAGTAGTATTCGCTGTCAAGTACTTATGTGAACTGAAGTGAACTAATTTATTTTGGCAACAAGTCGTACAGCTAGTACAATATATAGCACAATGTGTGAGCGGGACGGATGATGTGCGAGCGAGATAGAGCAACTATGTGCGCTCCCGCGTTGCGCTAGCCAGTAGTTCGTTGTCCACTGCGAATGACTGCGATGACTAGACGTATGCGATTCCCATAAGCTTAAATACATTAGATTTTGAAACGTGTTGTCACGAAATTTAGGACCCCTCCCACCCCTTGTTCACACTTCGTCGACCCTCCCTTCCCCCTTAACGTGTGACGTAATTTAGGATGGCCCCTATCCCATCTCCTTATTACAGTCCCATATCCCACTCCCTGTATCCTATTCCTCCTGTGCGATCCCTCTATCCCATACAAGCTGGCAATGCGTATGCTTCGACCCTGGCGTTGCACACGTCTATAGGCGACGGTAACCTGTCAGTCTGTCAGTCTCGCAATAAAAAAGGATCGTGATGAAAGCTGCACATCAATATAACTGATGTATCAAACTCGCCAATCTACCGTGAATACAGTGTGGTGCAAAAATTCGAGCCCAGCAACTGGAACATCTATAGTCTCAATTTATTTATAAGTAATAAGAATTTGTTATAAACCTACAGATAACCCTGTGTTCAATCACATCATCGGATTTATATTAAATCTATAATTTTGAATTCGTGATACTCATTAGTTGTGTTCAAAAGTAACTAGATGGCGTTAGACATTTTGAAATCCACATAAAATCGACTTATTCTTATGCATTTAAAATATTTGATCCTACCTAAATGACAGTTCTATAATGACTTTGTTCTGCCACAGCTCCGTGTTAAGAGTTTTATTTTAAATTATAAAACCTTTGTTTAATTTGCGAAAATACAATTAACAGTGATAATTAAACGAGCCATTTCGAACACCCTGTAACCCGTAAATGAGTGAATGATTTACTTAGACTGTGCTACATTGTGGCCACTGCCCCTGAGCACCCTGCCAGTTCTCTGCCGGGGCGTGTTGTCCTCATCGCTCCTCGCACTGTTAGAGCTCTTCTCATCGCTGTCCGAGGAAGAGCTCTGCTCACCGTCCGACTCGCCGCAAGAATCTCCACCACCGACGCCGCCTTTCTTCGTTTAAAAAAACAATCCTTCTAGAACTATTCCCATTTACAAATCCGCGGTACAGGTCATAATCGAGTTTTAGGCTGGAAATTGTAACGTAATGTTGTGCCATATAGGTTAGTGTATTATTAATTTAAAAATTTGTTTACAATGGCATTAGTTACAAAACATTGAATGTAATTAGTAAGATTAATGTTCTCGTGGAAAATCGTAACACACATGTACAACCCGCAAGAGTTAACTTGAGACTTCGCTCGGATGACGTAAGCGCGAGTTACTGACGCGTCGATGGCGAGAGCGGTAAGAAGGCGGGGGTCGGGAGGGGAGCGCGCATTCCGCTCAGGTCTCAAGTTAACTCTTGCGGATAATGAGTATTTGAGAATGTTTTTTTTTTGTTGGTGAAATATCATCTTGAGCGACTGTTGACCCAAAAGTATTATTTAAGAGTAAACATTTGATTGTTGTTTAACTATCTATATATCTATAGTAAATTGTAATTTTTGTGAAGTATCCAAACAACCACACTAGTGATTTATTAGTCAGTGAGACCAAAAATGCATAGAATAACTAATTTTCCACTAATAGAAGACGACATTTAATAAAACCTTAAAGTATCTACAAATATAATTTCATAGAGTAGTATAACATGTATCTATTTATGCTAGTTCAACACTACAAAATCACTTAAAATAACAACAACACAATTAACCATTATTTAAAGCTATACCCATATTATGCATAATATAATTAAAGTAAGTTACATGTGCTTTAGTCAAAAGCCATTGATTTTTGGTGGTAGCATGTTTACAGTACCCTTGTGCAACTTATATATTTCTACAATAAATTAATGCAAGACATGCAACAGAAAGCATCCAAATCCTATCTATCACTATCATATGTAGCTAAAGTACCTTGTTTAATACAAAACTATCCATGTAACATCTGTCAACAACATAAAGATATGGGACTGCTTGGCCGGCTATATTGGTTTTGGTCCTTCGAGTTGAACTTACCTGCACTCTAACCTCTTCGCGGGGTTCTTTCACTGGCACCGGTATAGGGGTCTTAGGCCGTCTGTCCGGGGAAGCCACGACAGCACTGGAACAGTTCCCGGCTAAGGACTGCGCTGATGTCCTCGCGGCGGACACTGACACTGGAGATCCGGGACATATCGCCGCTGCGCGTGAACGGTGCAAACCGAAATGCTTTTTGTATGACTATCACTATGGAGTTATGTACTGCGGTGAAATTTTCACTGTCTTTACAAGACTACTGTTACAGATCTTCGTAGAGAGAAAGAACAGCACAAAATACTCCAATGACGATTTTTATTTTATACATATTTTTAAATTATGTATTAAAAAATCTGCTGTCGGACTATGTATCAGTACTATAGCAAAATACTGAGTGCCAAGCTAATTTCGCAAATTGCGGCCCACAATTTAATTATCGTATATCTCTAGAGACCACGAACCATGAGTCATAAAAATGGCCTGGTCTTTTGGAGGACTTGCGTGGGGCCATGGGAAGGCCAACACGTAGAGACCCCTTGACAAATTAGATGTAAATGTAGCGTGACACTGACAAGCGTTTCTCCCTGTCTACACCATATAAAAATACACCCAAGGACAAGCCCTGGTCAGTGTAGGACTATTGTAGGAGCTGAGAACAAAAGATACCGGGATATTGGGATGAACTGCTAATGGAACTAGGGATGTTTATGGACCGAATCTAGGTTAAGTTTGGTCCATACACCCGCAAAATTCTGAGGGTGTATGGACCAAACTCACCCCAGATTCGGATTCAGCGAATCGAAATACACAAGAATATATGGGTCTGGTCAAAATTACAGAGCACTTTTTATTATTTGTGGACCAGTGTAATTAATATTACGCTTTGAAGGCAGTGAGGATCACCCTTTGGCTCCAATTAATAATGAGCGGACGACAGTGCATATGGAATCGACTGTTGTAAATCAGTTGGAAACTTCACCTCATTTATGTGTTTATATTTACATATATGTACATAAGTGGTTTTAATGCCAATTAAAAATAAAATTTTAAAACAAGCATTCTTTATTTGTTGCTGCTAAATTATATTTCAGCTTATTTACAGCAGTTTGTGCTAAATCTTTAGTTACTATTGTGTTTAGTCAACAAGACATCTGCTTCCCAAAATCCGCCAAAATGTTCCCCCTAAATGGTTAATTATTTAGCCAACGAGTTATATATAGTTTGTAGACCTTCTCTTTGTTAATACATAGGAGAGAAAATCCATCTTTTTTAACAATAATGAGATGCATACATGTTATAAAAAAACTTATGGCTATATTTAAGCTTATGCAAAAGTATCAAACTTACATATTTTTAACGAATATTATGCTATATAGCTAGTAGATATTTTTATAATTATTACGTGATGGCGGTAAAGGAAAACATAATAAGGTTACCTGCATTTATATTATAATATGTGAAATCAGCCAGTCCGTTGGAAATAAGCTTGACAGGTATACTTGTCTGTCTTACACTTAAAAAATGTTTTTTTTTTGTTTTTTTTTTGTTTTGAGGCAAGGGAAAATGCTTAACCGATTTACGCACAAACTGGGTCGTTGCTAGGGGAACGACACGCGTCGGTCGGAGGCGATAACACTGCAGCAATAGTATGCTCTTGGCAGCGCTCCGTCCGCGATCGACGTCACAGAATAGTGTGGAAGACTCCGAGCGTTGCTACACGAGCGAGCAACCCCAATACCCACTAAAAACCCCCTCCTCCCTGACGACCCTGCACTTTGTATCTGTTGGAAAGGCTGAGATTTAGAACATAGTTACGCCCAGCCGAAACATTAAAAAAAAAAATGGGATACCTCAAGCCCAACAGCGGCACTATTATGGACTGATAAAATTTGATTTTTAGACCACATGCCAAAAGGGTTCTTTTTTAATTGTGAGAACCGAAAATTGTAAACTATCAAGATACTATGATCGGACAATAAAATTTGAAAATTAATTACAATGGACGTAGTTAGATTGTAAACTACCGACAGACTGGACAGTAAAATTTAACGCTGAAGTTTAATTTTTGTGTGTTTATATAGTAATAGCCGACAGATTATAATCTAACGATCTTCTTCCCGTTAGTTTATGTACATTTATCGATTTTAAACTACACAACTAAATTAAATAACAATAAAAACAATATCTCACGGTTGAACTTATTGTTGCTGGTATACAGTTTCCCGAGGAGTCCCAAAGGTGGGCGAGGTGGGACCAGTTGGATGCCCTCCCACCAAAACACCTCCTTGCATTGGAGACGGCCGGAGCTATCTTCGGTGGGTTCTGGGAAGTTGCAATACTTCTTTTCAGGGTTACCAGATCAAGAAATAAAATTCCAGTTGGAAGAAAAGAAAATTTCTTATAAAAAATATAGATATACACATATAAATAGTTAAATATATATAAACGTATATATATATTGTAACGAGTGATGGTGGAATAATCTAGTTGGCTTAAGACTTTTAGAAAAACGTAGAAAAGTTTGGAAGGAATAGACAAGGACGGATACATTTTAGAAAGGGATATACGATGAACGAAAGTTCTAGAATAGAAAGTTCAGAAAGGAAAAGACAGAGATAGATAGATGTTTAGAAAGGGAAAGATAGTAAATAAAGGAATAACGAAAAGAAGATCGAAATTATGGGTTCCAGAAAATTCTTCCGGGTATATAAGCAGCGTAAGGTGCGCCTACCGGGCAGTTTAGAGTTGAGTTCAGTTCAAGACAGCGAAGTGACAAGTGCGATACGGAAGAGTTAGAAGAGAAGTTTAATAGAAGACAGTGACGAGTGGAAGTGGTGAATTTAGTGACAAGTTTAGTGGACAGTTAAGTGAAGGAGGAGTGTAGCGTAGTTCGAGAGACGAACCAGAAACGAGCTAGACGCGGTAATATCGGAGGTGAGCACTGCAGTAGCAGGAGGTGGTCTACGTAATATCGACGACGGTATTGTGAGTGAGACCTTATCGTCGGGACAGCGCATCGTTAGTCGTGCGTATAGAGGCAACCCTGCGGAGAGGTACTACGTGCGGCTGTGTAAGTCAATAAAAGCTTTTAGCTAAAAACTGGTGTTTTCTTCCAATCCTAAGTGCGTACCCCCGCTCGCACGTAACAATATATACTTAACTAGCGGATCCAGCAGATGTGGTCCCGCCCTGAAAAAATAAAAGTCTAGGAGCTAATTCCAGCGCCATCTACCGGGTATCATTATGAATCTAAACCATCCTGAAACCCACTCAAACGCAAATAAAAATTTCATCAAATTCCTGGAACTCGATTCCAGTGCCCTCTACAGGTTCCAGTTGTGAATCTAAACCATCCGGGGACCCACTCCAACACACACACAAAAATCATCAAGATCAGCCCGGAAGTTTAGAAGGAGTTCAGTGACATACACACTTACATTACAATTTTATAATTGAGGTCAATATTTTTTTTTAATAATAGTAGGCACACACGTTGTATCCTCAAACTAAGCAAGTTACGCTTGTGATATGGGTGATACATAACGGACCACTCTGGAGCTGATCCCAGACACCCAGACCATAGTAAATACTGCAAGTTTGTTTCCGAAATTTAACATACCATGAATCAAACCCGGAGCCTCTGCGTTTCCTGCGAGTTCGGCCGGCTAAAGCTTAGCTCGCTCGAGGCCGTCGAGATAAAAACTATCATATCTTTTAAGTTGGACTAAAATACGCATAAATAAAAAATTTCATCAACATCGGTTTAGTAGTTCCGGAGTTTATCCCGGACGTACATCGTTGCATGTTTAGAATTTTATCATTCTTAACATTCTATTGTTCATGATGAATTAGAAATAAGAAATCTAATCCAGTACCTACCTCTACCAACAAGCTTTGTAAGTCGTTCAGGGAACAACAGCTGAGGTGGTCTCATCGCGATGATATCTCGGAACTTGGTGTAGATCTCCATCACCGCAGCATCTGCAGGGAGACGCTCGTCTGGCGCGTGTTCACGAAATTGACATCCCTGGGAATGAGGAATGTAACTACATACGAGAACGAAATGAGAGATAGCAAACATTACATTTACATCTGAACAGCTGCTAGTGTTGTATAAAACACAAGTACGAGCATGTATGGAGTACTGCTCTCACCTTTGGGATGGCTCAGCCAAATATCAACTCGAAGCACTTGAGTCGATTGAGCGGAGAGCCAGGAGGCTGGTTGGCAACGACTAGCTTTTCGATGACAAAATGCAAGGTCTCGAACATCGGCGCAGGGTTGCCAGCTTATCGGATTCACTTTGGAGAGTGTGCAGCTGAGCTCTTCGATCTGATCCCGCCATCTCCCTTCCATCATCGGACAACCAGAAGAACCGGCATGCGGCATCGATATATGGTGGATATTCCACCTATTAGAACGAAGCGCTTTGCATCTAGCTTCATCATACGCACCGCAAAGGAGTGGAACTCATTGCCGGAGTTTGTCTTTCCGGATACATATAACCTGGGTGTCTCCAAGTCCCGTGTGAATAGATACCTTCTAGGCAAGCGTGCTCCATCCTAGACCATAAGTTCACCCCACATAAGGCAAGATTGTGGTCAAACGCGAACCTATACTACAATAAAAAAAAAAATCGCACTTGAAAGTTAAAATATAGCACCTGTTATAATTAAGAAAAGAAAAACTTTTGGGAAGGGAAACCAAAACTTACAAAATGAATTGCTGGGCAAGAGACCAAGAGGTCTTCTATCGAATACAGTTTCAGAACTGCACGAGCCAACTCCTTCATCCCTGTTCTACGAGCGAACAACCATATGCACCGGTTTACGCCACCATAATCTATATGGTGGAAAAAAGAGCCAGGAAGCTGATAGGCAATAACCGATTATTCGACGAGAGGCTTCAGAGCCTAAATCAGCGACGTAGTCGCTAGCATGTCGGTATTCTATAGGATACACTTCGGCGAGTGTGCCATGGAATTGCATGAATTAATTGCTCCCTCGCCATTTTACCACCGGACAAACAGACGTACGAGCTCACGCCACCGATATATGGTGGAAATAGCGACAAAGCGGAGGAAACGCTATCCTTCCACTTTTATGATACGTACAGCTCTGAAGAGTGGAACTCTTTACCATTGTCTGTGTTTCCTGAAAAACACAATCTAGGTGTCTTCAAATCTCGCGTGAACAGGTATCTTCTAGGTAAGCGTGCTCCACCTTAGGCTGCATTACCGCCTGATATCAGGCGCAATGCGGCACCTCTTATCTGGTGCGCATCACCAAAGAATTGAACAATTCACCAGAGTTTGTATTTCCTGAGACACAATCAGGGAGTCAAATCAAATCTTCTAAGTAAGCAACTCCACCTTAGACCGCGTCGGATCGATTCGCTGGGTAGTCTGGTTCAGGCCATGCTGCACAGCGACGAGCATTGGGAGGGAGCGTCTATATTCTGCGAGGCAGTAATGTCTCAAAAGGAGGCTGCTGAACAAGAGAGAGAGGCGCATGCGTCCTGTGGGTACTGAAAATAGTCGGGGCTCCGGAGACGCAGATATACGCAAGATCTCCTCCCGTGATTCCGCTACAGGAGTCCTCCAGCACCTGGGGAGCGGAGGATCAAATCCCTGTTGACGAAATGGGTTTGCCTCTCCCTGGGCATTTAGTGGAGTATTAGCCCATGGATTACCTCTTTAATAGGGGTACCTCGCTGAGTCTTCACACAAGCCGGCAATTGACTCTGTTATCAGCGTTGTCTTCAGTGGATAACTCTCATTGCTTTGGTCTAATCCCAGTAAAGGGCCCAGTACTATAGTGCCTCAAAAAAAAATGGTTAATCACGAACTTTTACAAACGTCAAACAGCTAAAACAAAATCGTCCAACCATATCGTCGACCGACAGATAATAAAATATATCTACTTACCGTGTTCCTAGTGACGGTTTCGAACTTGTACGCCCTCTCACCGCAGCATGGGTACCTTCCCGCTGGTAAAGGAGGCCTCCCTTCCAACGCAAACATATGCGGGGGTTGCTCGTGGTGAGAGCACCACTCCATCTGGTCATCAAACAACATTTATTATTAATACTATATGATATTAAGGGGACTCTCACTGACATCTTAGGGTCTCTTTACTCCCGTTACAAACAGAATTTTTAAAGAGTGGAAAATAACTGCATCTAACCATATAAGCATGGAAAGAACTGCGCCTTACCTGATAAGCTGGGAAGTGGCTATCACAGAGCTGACACCTGAGAAAGTGGCAGTCAGCCCATAAACGCCAGTAGACGCGCCGCCACGAGCGCAGTTCCCCGTACAACCATGTTATGTATTCATTTAGGCTCCACGTAGGATCTCTAAATATTAAAATAATTTCTAATTACATAACCAAGCTTTAGTGGTTAACGCACGCGTATCCTAAATACGGCTTCAATTGACTTAAGACTTGAATCTTAGCTGGGAAGCATGTAGCACTTAAGGAGTTTTCCAACTGCTTATGATTAAGGAAAACACCGTGATAAAACCTACACATGAGATAACCGATGTATTAAACCTGCCAATGCGCATAGAACAAGCATGGCAGATATACCGTCCATCCTTCCAAAAATGGAGATGAGTCTGAACCTAGGAATGGGCTGTTATTCTCATAAATTTAAATATGATCTATATGAACGTTACACCTTCATTCAACGTCAAAAGTATTAAAAATGTTACATAACTCCTTCATCCGCTCATGTCTTCAATTGCAATCAAAACATCACAATATTTATCATGAATTATTTGTCAGGCAAAGTAAGCAGTGTTCTCCGCATGAACTGTCTTACAAGTTCCGGTGTGATCGATAAGGTAGGAAACAAAGTAAGCAGAAAATACTCCGTGTTAATAAACTGTCTTACAAGTTCCGGTGTGATCAAGAAGGTAGGAAACAAAGTAAGCAGAAAATACTCCGTATTAATAAACTGTCTTACAAGTTCCGGTGTGATCGATAAGGTAGGAAACAAAGTAAGCAGAAAATACTCCGTGTTAATAAACTGTCTTACAAGTTCCGGTGTGATAGATGAGGTAGGAAACAAAGTAAGCAGAGAATACTGAGTATTAATAAACTCTGTTACAAGTTCCGGTGTAATAGTGAAGGTAAGGAGCACCTTACTTGGTATGAGTGGAGACAACATTGCCGTGTCTGTCGATCCTCATGCTTGTGGGTTGGCAGGGCACCTGTTCAGCGATGTGACGCCCGAGGAGCTTGTTGCACCTGATTTATAATTTATTATACGGGTATTTTAGTAAATCTATAATATAGTTGTTGTATAAAAAACATATAATATTTAAAAAAGAAATATTATTAGACATTGATATTTTAAATGCATGATATTTGTACCCAATTTCCCAAAAGGAAAGATAGTTAAAAATATAATAATGCATGTGTTTATTTATCGATTGATTTATTTATGGGCAATATTATTCATTTTATTAAAATATAACAGCACTGCAAAAATCATACTTCAAGTACCGACCAAATACTTTCATGTATTCACTTACTTGCTGCATTTGAATAATGTCGCTAGTGTAGAATAATGACCTCTGAGTGTTTCGGGAACTGGTTCCGCCAGAGACAGGATCATCTTGCAATACAGCCTTGACTGGATCTTATCTTTCCTGTCTCTCACCGCCTCCAATTCAGCGTTCGTGTACATCGCTGATAACCTACAAAGGACCTTAGATGAATTGTTAAGTCCAAGAACACGCACGTTTCGATTCTAAGGAATTCCTTTATAATGCCGCCACGTTTGTTAAACATGCTTAGTCCGTTCTATTATTGCTTGGAACAGGTCGTATTCGGGGCGCGTTACAAACCGTCTCAGACCAAAGAGAGATATGAAGTTGCCGGAGGCTTGCCTCAACAAGGCAGTTGAAGAGGTCTTATGGGCCGCCGTCTGCCCAGGCCTGCGGAATGGCTAGGCCACCGGAACAGCGAGGGGTTTTAGTTTTTTTTTTATTTTTTTATTGCAGGAGTTCAGCAGACAGGCAGACGGCCCACTTGGTGGAAAGCGGTCACCATCGCCTTTAGACTTTTGCAACACCAAAGGTGCTACAAATGCGCTGCTGCTCTCTTAAAGGAGACTGGAACCTGGTCACTAATGCCGGAACACAACACAAGGTTGTTATGGCGGCATACTCTAGACCAGGGGTAGTCGCCATCCAGTCGAGCAAATACTCTACCACCTAGCTGTGGGTTGTTTAGTCGCCTCTTACGACAGGCCGTCGGGCCGCAGGAAATTGTATTCTTTCTCCGTTCCTGCACGGATAAAAGTGAGTTGAGTTAGTGAGTATCCTTGACCGCGGCGTGGCAATAGCACTTCTTGCTTGCGGTGACACCACAACATGTTGAATCCCACACACTCCACCGCGTTTTCCCCCGCGGTGGATAGTCCTCAAACGGATTCTTTTCGCTAAAAAAAGATTTGTATTCTAGTGCAATTCATTACAGCTTTACAATTTAGACTTTTCTTTGGGGGTATTGTGCTGATAAAATATAAGGTTGGCGCATTTACTACTTACTTGGAATGCGATGTCCAACTATTCATATGTACCTGGTAAGCAGCGCATCACTGAGGCACGCCAGATTTGTTGAGGTCTTGACAATATCGTTCATATGTGCATGGCAGTAGATCAGGCAATCGTGGAGGAGAGGTTCCATCTACGCACGTAGTAAAATATTTGTAGCAACTAGAGGTAGAGGTTAAATATTACTTCAGATGGCAGAGAATAATATTCACTGTCGAGTGCTGAAGGATGACAGAACTGAAGTGAACTTATTTTATTTTGAAAACCTTATGTACAAATATTATCAAGTCATATAGCTACTGCAATACATAGCACAATATGCAAGCGAGACGGATGATGTGCGTGCGAGATAGAGCAACTATTAATATGGGCGCTCCCGCGTTGCTCTGCGCTAGTCAGTTGTCTGTTGTCCGCTGCGGTGACTAGATGTATGCAGCTCCCATATATTTATTCTTACTTGATTATTCTTTTTCATTGTCAGCCAATCCACGTCTGATTCTGGACATAGGCTTTCCCAAGTTTATGGCTTATAATTAAGATCGACTAGTACACATTGAAAGGAGAAGTGGCGCGAATTTAGGGAGGCCTAAGTCCAGAAGTGGCCATAAATTGGCTGAAGATTGAGATGGGATTATACGTCTAAGAGGATATTGCTATACGTGCCTGCAAGAAAGAGGCGGACACAAGTATTGGAATGACGTTATGAGGATCGAGGAGTGGCCAGTCCGCCACCAAGATGGTGTCCCGCTTCACCCAACGCATCAACCAATCGAATATCTGGAATAATAATAAAGAAAATCGGGGCGTTTTGGGAAGAACTTGAAAGTTAAAATTTTTAATGTTCGATTACTTTTAAAAACAACTGTCAATAAACATGATAATAAATTGTATACAATCCAAGTTCATAAGAAAAATATTGTCGTAATTTAGATTAATCAATTTAAAAAAAAACAAATTTGAAGAAAATTGTATTAATTTACTTCGTAACGGTTAAATTTGGTATTTTTGAAATTATTCTAAAATGGCCGCCGACAATGGTGTTATCTACCTCCTGCGTTTTTTATTTCATGATTTTTTTTACATTTTATATACTTACAAAGTATGATACAAACTATCCTATCTCCCGGGATGGAAAGTATCTATGCCCATTTTCGGTATTAAAACTACATATGTACAAAATGACAGCAAAATCGGTCCAGTAATTTTTCCGTGAAAGCGTAACAGACAGTCAGACAGAGTTACTATCACATTTATAATATACATACATACACACATAACTTCACGCCAGTTCCCTTGCGGGGTAGGCACGAACAACAGAGCGCCATTTAGGTCCATTCTTACACACCTCACTTGCTTCTTTGACATTCATAACTCTTGTTATGCACGCTCACGACATTTATAATATAATGATTTATTTCTCAAAACTGTGCATAATGGGCACACTAGAGTTTTACTCTCACATTTGAATATATTAAAACTCTAGAAAAATTCCTTACAGATAAAATAAAGAGTTGTCACAGGATTGGGTCATTTTCCCCAGACAATCCTACACCAGGATTGATAGATTTTAAATATTGACGTCATACCTAATTATGAGCGATTTTAGATTAATAATAAATAATTGAAGTTTAGGTAGGTCAAAATATAGGATGACATGCGACGCAATGTTCTCACAATGAGGGATGCCGAAGACTGCCTGAAGTGGAGAAGAAAAAGTGGGAATAGCTGACCTCGGGCTCCACAGCCGCTGCTCCAAGCTCAACCGGAATTTAACGCTAGAATAATAATACGTACATACATAACTTCACGCCAGTTCCCTTGCGGGGTAGGCACGGACAACAGAGCGCCATTCAAGCTTATTCTTATACACCTCACTTGCTTCTTTGACATTCATAACTCTTGTCATGCACGCTTGTCTGTTCTTAAGGCTCCTGACATCACCTTCTGCTAGTACACGATCAATTTGATCATGGAAGGTGTGTCGTGGCCTTCCACGACTTCTGAATCCATCCACTTTTGCATTGTATATCTGTTTAGTCATTCTTTCATCATGCATTCTTTCCACATGTCCGAACCACCGGAGCATTCCTTTCCTTACCTTCACCCCGACACTCTCTTTCTTACTTCGGTATTACGAACGCGGTCCGCGAGCGTCACTCCGCAGATTTTGCGCAGTGCTCGCATCTCGACCGCGTTTACTCTACTTTCATGCTCTCTCTTCCATACCCAACTCTCGCTTCCATACGTGAGCGTAGGTACCAGCACCGCGTTGTGTATGGCAAGCTGGGCCTTCTGGCCTTCTTAGAATAATAATAAATACCTGTATATCGCAATGGACAGATATATCCATATCTTCAAGCCTCTGACCCGCAGTAACATCAGCGAAATAACCCATCTTAGACACCAAAAGCTTTTGTGGGCAGCGAAAATCCTTTTTCAGTCCCTTCACTTCGTCGCAAACATGAATTTCCACGTCACCTCTGGTAAGAGTTGAGTTTTATTTATAAAAAAACAATACAGTTATTTTTTCTTATAGCTGGAGTACAGCAAACAGGCAGACGGTCCACCTAACGGAAAGCGGTTACCATCGCCTATGGACGTTTGCTACTCCAGAGATGTTACTAACACGCTGCCGGCCTCGAAGAAAGTTTATGACACCCTTTTCAAAAAACCCCATATTGTAGCACTGTGGAAAAACCACGGCGGCAAGCTATTGGAGGTTGTATTATGAATCCTGGTTGCATTCGGAGCTCAAAATATGTGTAATCTGTCACATGTCAATGTATCGCAAAAAGTACTGCAATACATATCTGAGACTAACATTGTGTGTGCAATAATTTAATATATATACCTCGGACAATACAACAATTCCAACACAAGCTCATTCCAAACCTCCACGATGCGCAGAAACTAAGAAATTTATGGAGATATGTTACAGCGTAAAATTTTAATACGTCATGGCAAACTAATAATATTGTTCTTTCCTTTTGTCTTATTGAGTATGCACTGTTTGCTACAACTCCATTAATTCTTCAAAAATAATTCTGTAACATACTTCTGTATAACACTCATAAAAAGAAGAACTTGAGACATAAATAGAATAAGAAATATAAAGGAAACAATTTTTAGCTAGACGTGTTGCTGGGGAGTTTCTATGGTGTATGTATGTTGGAAATCGAATCTATTCGATATCTTGTGTTACAATGCACATCACTATAATACGTAGACATCACTAAGCTCTCTTGCATAAATGGCTTCCTAAACAAAACTGTGTTCACATAAGTATAATATTAAATATCATTATTAATTGAGTTAATTCTTTCATTAATCCACAAAGGACCTCAAAACATAATAGTATATAGAATAGGAAGTAAAATTTAATTTTAACTTAGGTATATGTATGACCTTCAAAAACTGTGCTCCAGTAAAACATATTTTAAATAAAAACTTATGAATTTGCAACGTTCTTGAGTTCTGGAGAACCGTTGCGTTCAGTTCATTTGAACGTGATAGATACAACAAATTATTAAAACATAATTGAAGACATGAGTGGGGAGTTTTTGGCGGGAACTGAAAGGAGACGTTGTGCTGTGCAGTTTTATTTTCTAAAAATGTGTAAAATTAATCTAAAATGAACAATAGTTGTAGGATATTGACAATTTTTGAGTAGTAATTATGTGTTTTTGCGAGAAATGTGAATTATATAGCCAAATGTGGCCTTTCGAGTTTTCACAAGAACTCTGTTGAATGACGTCGATTGTAGCCTACAATACAACGGCGTCTGGCTTAAAGGCCTAGTTGCCAAGCCTTAGACTTAAAAAAAAAAGACATGAGTGGATGAAGGAGCTATGTAACACTTTGAGGACAGTACTGTAAATGTAATCGTGCGTTTTTGTATTTTTTATTTTCGTGAGTGACATAATGTTATCTGTCATTTAATTGCGGAGTCATCATCATCGGACAACCAGAGGCACCGGCGGCACCGATATATGGTGGATATTCCACTTATAAGAACGAAGCGCTTTGCATCTAGCTTCATCATACGCACCGCAAAGGAGTGGAAGTCATTACCGGAGTTTGTCTTTCCCGATACTTATAACACAAGTATCTTCAAGTTTTTTTTTATTGCAGGAGTTCAGCAGACAGACAGACGGCCCACTTGATGGAAACCGGATACCATCGCCTATGGACATTTGCAACACCAAAGGTGCTACGAATGCGCTGCTGCTCTCTTAAGGGAGACTGGAACCTGGTCACTAATGCCGGAATACAACTCAAGGTTGTTATGGCGACATACTTTAGTAGCCATCCAGTCGGGCAAATGCCCTACGACCTGGCTGTGGGTTGTTTGGTCGCCTCTTACGACAGGCCGCCCGGCCGCAGGAAATTGTATTCTATCTCCGTTCCTGCACGGAATCCCGTGCGGATAGGTAAGTTCTAGGTAAGCGTACTCCGTCCTAGACCATATCTTTGCTCCACATAGGTCGACATCGTCAAACAACCTATACTGCAATAAAAAAAGTCATCAAAAATGCAAACTGCAAATTATTTGAAGCCTCGACGAAGTAGGCAACGCATCGACTTCTTCCTTGTTGCATTTTCTATTGGAAATAATAATTCCAGAAGTCGCCAATGCATAGTTTTTTAGTTTAATTTATAGCTTTCAAATGTAAGCTTTAAAAAAAACTTCAAAAACGAATTCCGATACCGGGAATCGAACCCGAGCCTCCTGGGTGAGAGCCAGGTATCCTAGCCACTAGACCATATCGGATGACAGTGCCTAACACAAAAATAATGTATAAAAGAAACCACTTTCTAAAGCTATTAAAATTAAGAAATAGTAGCTCATTTTATTTTATTTACTAAATTAAATTATCATTGCGTCAAATATCTATTATACCTACTTTTCAATTCTAAGCCAAGGAAATAATATAAAATTTAAATTAATTCATTTTAAGAATGATTTTTATTGATTCAAAATAGCAATGCATGATTATTTTTCGTCAAAAATAACAAAATGGAACTGCAAACATATAACACCACAATTAACAACAATTATCTGATTTCATTCGCAAAAACTTCGGTACCACGTCGCACAGAATCGTTTTTAATATTTATGATGGAGTCTACATGGTTTCTTCTCGTTATCAAAAGTATTTCTTGTACATAACATTCAAAAGATATTCTCTAATCTTTATGATTAAATAATAATTGGTTCATTTTATAATTTTCACAAATAATATTTCGTCATCTAGTGGTGGATTTTTGTAAAGTTTTTAAAAGATTTAGAATTCGGTAACGGTAAATGTTTTGTCTGGTTTCCAGGTCCATAAATTCTATATTTCTTCAACTATAATTTAAGATTAATGAATTGACATAGAAATAAAAACTTACTCTTGTTTTTGGTTAACTCGTTCTTGCTGTGCAGCTATGACGGACGATTTGCGGCGTCCCAATCGGTCCCTAGATCCTTTTTCATCAACGAAACCTAGTAAATTCAGTAACATTATTTTTATGAGTGTACCTTACACGTGTACCCTCGTTTTGTGTAAGAAACAAATCAAACATTTTTCACATCGATTATAATTGATTTACCGCCAAAACTTGCTGGCTTCTTTATATCTGTTGCACTATTTGATGGCACCTTCTTAATGATTGGTGTGTAAACGCTTGTTGTTTTCGAAGATTTTTTATAACCAATTAAATAGGGCAAAATGGAGTCCAAAATCCCTTCATTAATTACCTGAAAGTAACATAGATGTTAACGCTATCTGTTGACGAATAGAGTATTTAAAAATCTTTTTTAAGGAAGCGACATCTTTTAACAAAGCACGTATTATGTTCAAGTGCCATCTGTTGATAATTATATGTTTTTAATAATTTTGTTTGGATTCTTAAACAAAATCTGGATGAAATATCACATTTAAATATACTTACATCGTTTAATTTACAATTTAAATTTGCCTCTGTCCATACTCCAAGCATTTCTACTCTAGCTTCAGGAAGTAATGATTTTCGACGAGCTTTCCCTAAAATAATGTTTAAGCTTTAGTCCTCTAGATGGCGTATGTTGTCAAAAATATCATAATAATATTTTACATGAAAATTATCTGATTTATTAAACGTACCCTCAAGCTCGCTGCAACTGAATCGCTTGGCAATCTTTTCAGATTCATTATTTTTCGACTCAATCGCCGTGTCACTTTTGCTAATTAAAGGTTTCGGCTCAGCAAACGCTGTTTGATGCAACAAATCGCGTTCTTGTTGTTCAATTACATGGTTTAAAATCGTTAACTTCGTCAATTCCTCCCAATCAATCTTAGAACCCTCTTCTTCATCCCCTTCTAGATGTTCGTATACTTGATAAGCTGTCTTCATAAAATCAAAAAAGTCTTTTACGGTGATCACTTCCGGTGGAACATCAGTATTTGCAGTGGAATTTTTCCTAGACGAAGGTTCCGAACGTACAGGACTTTTTGTACTTCTGCTGCCACTTTTTTGAATGAACATGGACGATATGTCCGTATCTGGATTTGAATTTGCCATTTCCTCACATTTGTGCAGGAAAATAGCTACCAATATTGATCAAACAATGCAAGGGCACACAATGGTATCTTTGGAGATACCAAAAATATTAAATATTACAAATGCCGGAAGTTAGAAATAAGAAATTTTATTGTGTGTATTCCCATAAAATAATTTAGAATCTTCTCCAATTTATAGAATTTAAATATTCCTGATAAGTACAAAATCAAAAAAGTTCACAACTTATTACTATTATAATTGTCAATGAAGACATTGTCTACATAGTATTTTCCTATTTGTAGTTGGCAAAGGCAGTTTGAAAGCAATAATATCATCATTCATCTTTTAATACTCATGTAATAGAATATTAAAGTTGGATTCTTTGCCTAGAAAAAAAGTATACTTAGTCTGTGGTTTTCTCAAGAAATCAACATCTGTCCCGCTCTTATTAAACAAGAAAATAGAGAAAACAATACCTAAGAAATGTCAAGGTGATAACGGAACCAAATAAACTATGGTCCTTGTCATTGTAGTGATATGTCATATCAACAAAAAATTTACATTTTGTTGTCCAACAAAGTTATTTAGAATGTTCCTAGTTATGCGTTATTATGGAAAGTCAACAAACCGAACATGACAAGAACGGTTTGCTGTCTGATACATTTTGGAAGAGACCACAAAGTGCATTGCCCGGGAGACCTCTTCAGAGGGTTGAAAACGAGGTTATGTCGGGATCATCGTACCAACAATTCCAGGCGTCCGTGAACGACGCCTGGGATCTGGGGGACGACGATATCATATCAGGGATAGCCGAGACAAAGATTTCAAAGGCCATATCACAGACTGCGGCTTTAAACGTAATTAATTCACATAGAAGTAAGACGTTGAATAAGAGTGAAAAGAGAGAGACAGAAGTTATAAAGAAATCAGAAGTTCGTAAAAATGAACCTAGGAAAGTTAGTGGAGGATCGGGGAGTGGATTAAGACACTACCCAGGTCGGCCAAGACCGGTTCGACTTTCTGCATTGTCTTCAAGGGAAGAAAGCAGTGAATCCAAATTGGAAAGGTTCCAGCAACTTCAGGATAGCAGTGTCGTGAATTTAGACGAGTTAAAACAGTTGAGCTGGTCTGGAATACCTGTAAAGGTGAGATACAGGATCATTAATTGTATGTGTTATTGTTACTTAAACTTATAACCTACAAATTAGTATAAACAGCCTTTTAATCATTCATCCAATTGGTCAGGAGCCTTAAGAACAGACGAGCGTGGATGACAAGAGCTATGAATGTCAAAGAAGCAAGTGAGGTGTGTAAGAATAAGCCTGAATGGCGCTCTGTTGTTTGTGCCTACCCCGCAAGGGAACTGGCGTGAAGTTATGTATGTATGTATGTATTGAATTGGTAACTGTGTTGGTCTGATATACTAAGTGATAGAGACATAGCTTTCAAACATGTCAATGACTCAATGGTTTTCATATGTAGTTGTTTTTTTTTTTGTAAAATTGAGTGTTGTATATAATGTATATATTGATGAACTGATGTGACATGCAAATATGAGCCACAGCTGGTCTTGGGTGGGGTATAGTTATGGGACACCTTTATTTATTATGAATAGATCTGAACTTTTTAATATAGGTTAGAAGGCTTAAGCGGAAGCTCCACTTTGTGTCGCTTCTGCTTTAACCTTCATGGTTATTTTTTTTATAACCACCAATTCACTTTATATCTCAAATAATAAATAAAAGTGTCTCATACCCTTACAGCACCCCTGGTCTTCTCTGTTGGCCTTAACTCATATATATATTATATCCGTGCAGGAACAGAGAAAGAATACAATTTCCTGCGGCCGGGTGGCCTGTCGTAAGAGGCAATTTAACAACCCACAGCCAGGTGGTAGGGCGTTTGCCCGACTGGATGGCTACCAACCCTGGTCTAAAGTATGGCACCATAACAACCTTGAGTTGTGTTCCGGCATTAGTGACCAGGTTCCAGTCTCCCTTAAGAGAGCAGCAGCGCATTTGTAACAACTTTGGTGTTGCAAAGTCCATAGGCGATGGTAACCGCTTTCCATCAAGTGGGCAGTCTGCTTGTCTGCTGATATCCTACAATAAAAAATAAAAAAAACCTATATAACATATAGTTCCATTACTAATGAGTGTGGGTGATGCATAGGTATATAGTCAGTAACAACAGACTTGTCAAGTCTTTGTGTCTAGATCGGTTTGAGCCCAGCTTACTATGCTAAAGGAATATGCTAGTGCAGGCATGACCCAAGCTATATTTATTATAAAGACATGCATACATCAGCTGTGTAATAGAAAAAATTGGAAACTGACATTTTTTTTTTAAATTTATGTTTGTGTATTTATTGTCTTACTAGCCGTTTGCTGATGTATTGTGTTTGCTAAAACATGTTAAGACTATCAAAATATGACATAAACTTAAAGATTTAAAATAGCATATCATTGAGGTTGAGCTCATGTTTTGTGCTGTGGTGTCAAATTTCATGGAATGCACTTGCTACATTTTGAAATGGCACAGATGAGATATACAGCAAAAACAAGCCTGTTAATGTAACAAATTATAATCATAAAAAGATTGTGGCCAATCACACTAAGCATTAGAAACAAAGACTATGAGTCAGACCGAAATTGAATGAATCAATTATGATTAAGTGCTATCTTTGTTAATGCTTATTACATGCCAACAAATCCTATGGCACATGAGAAAACAAAGGAAAGACGAAACTTATGGTAAGAGATTGTAAATGTTCAAGAATATCTACAAGACTAGGATACACTAGGAGTATTTTTTCCAATATGCTTACATTTGTATAAATACAACATTCTATCCGTTCAGGAACAGAGAATGATTACAATTTCCTGTGGCCAGGCAGCCTGCCGTAAGAGGCGACAAAACCACCAACAGCCAGGTGGTAGGGCATTTGCCCGACTGGATGGCTACCACTCCTGGTCTAAAATAAGTCACCATAACAACCTTGAGTTGTGTTCCAGCATTAGTGACCAGATTCCAGTCTCCCTTAAGGGAGCAGCAGCGAATTTGTTGAACCTTTGGTGTTGCAAATATCCATAGGCGATAAATAAAATAAAATATATAAAAATAAAAATAATAAAAACATATTCAACTGTAGCACAGGAACCTCATTGGTTTATTTGTGCCACAGTGAGTCTGTTAAAATACATAATAATGTTAAAGTTAAAAAATACTACTTAAAACCATTAAAACCTAGTTTTAATTATCTTTATTCAAACTATATTAAACTGAAGGTCATACATACATATATAAGTACAGAAATATGTTATATAATTACTTTTAAAAAATAGTGTTATAATAATACTAAGATATATTAAAAATTGACAGTACAACAACATACTTGGTGAAATTAAATGTTTTATAGAAAATAGTATAAAAGGCAAGCTGCTATACAACTGCTGTTTTGTACATACATACATACATAATTTCATGTCAGTTCCCTTGCGGGGTAGGCACGAACAACAGAGCGCCATTCAGGCTTATTCTTACACACCTCACTTGCTTCTTTGACATTCATAACTCTTGTCATGCACGCTCGTCTGTTCTTAAGGCTCCTGACATCACCTTCTGCTAGTACACGATGGATTTGATCATGGAAGGTGTGTCGTGGCCTTCCACAACTTCTGCATCCATCCACTGCTGTTTTGTCATAGAAATATACTGCTATAGTGTACTATCCTTTTTTAAGCAGTCAAGTCTTATATTGCAGACACGTCACAAATCTTCTTAGCTTTATGATGGAACATGCAATGGCATGGGAATGGAGATATTTTAAACCAGTATTAGGTCTGCATTATGGTCTAGCAACACACATTTGACACAAATGTCTGATGAATACTCAAATGCAGTGAACATTATTAGAGAATAAATTGACCAAGTGTTTGCCTAGAACTTGAACATTGAAGGGTTCTTGTAGAGGCAATGAAAGTCCACATTACTTTTTGTAGTTTTACTACAGCATTGTATAACAGCATTTAGATTACCTATATCATCCATAAATTTCATCCATATAGCTGTAGTAGTTTCTGAAAAAATGACTGTAACAAAAAAAAAGATGGAAGGACAAGATGATATTGTAATGGGTTTGTTATGGCTTAAATAACTAAAAAATCATTATGATCGTCGGATAAAATACATAATAATTATATATCAAGTCTTTACTGCAAATTCTATCATAAGTGACATTTGTATAAGCCGCGTGCAGGTTTGTCGATGACTACTTACTGTTATTGTATTTTATTACTTACTATTATTGTATATACTTATGTAAAGTATATACAATATTAAATTAAAATTTTAAATTTATTGCAACAACTATTTATGTAACCTTTTTTGTCAACCCTACTGACCATGTCCTGTGACATCATTCATGAGGCTATCAGCAAATCTTCTATGCACAGGTAATACCTAAATAGTTTTTTTGTTGTAAATTATATTTTAAACAACTATTTAGTTTATGATTTTCAATTTAATCAAAACTTGAACATCTTTAAACAAAATAAATAGTTTAAAATATCTTACTACTTTACTTACTATAAAGTATTAGTAAAGGCTCAATATATCTATATAAAATGAAAGATATTTCAATGATTCAAATTTGTTTATCAATTTAATACTAGGTATACACTATATACAGCATTACACTACCCTTTTTTTTATCGCCTTGTACCATGGCAGAGAGGGTATTAGTATAAAATAATATAAAGAATTTTACTGTCACCAAAAATATGTACAAATTTCGCCTTAAATTAAGACTGGATACAACACTTAGATTAAGTGTTAGTTGCTTCCAGTGACTTAATAACTAAATTTATGTAACAAATTAAATATCCAACAACATAAATAAAAATTACAGCAAAAATTTAGAGGTAGTTCCAAAATTGTCAGTGAAGCGACTTGTTAAACATTCACATACTACCCGTGCGCAGGTTTACCGATAGATAGCCACATAAATGTCATGCGTCGATGGTCAGTAGAATTGACAAAAATGTTTACATAAATAGTTGTTGCAATAAATTTATTATTATTATTAATTTATTATTGTATTTAATTTACATAAGTATATACAATAATAGTAAGTAATACAATAGAATAATAGTAAGTAGTCATTGGCAAACCTTCTACATGCGCCTATAAGTTTAACTTTCTACAGAATGTGAATTCCATATGCTAGGGACTTGAGAACATTTCTTCCTCTAGTGGTGTATTTATAACAAAAGGAGTACAAAGTTATTTTATTATAACAAGCTTTTATTTAACTTGCAACGGATGTATCGATGTATGTAAGTTCTGGTGGAATCTTGCAAGTTAAATTTGACCAACTTCCCGGTTTCCAATTGAGCTGAAATTTTGCACGCATATGTACAACGCGTGACATTGGAATAATATGGTACCATGGAGCTGATCCGATGATGGAGTTGGTAGGTGGCCATAGGAACTCCTGTACTAAACAAGATAGACCTGTCATGTTTGGGCTTGTTTTACTTGTCTTGGCTAGCACTCTGCTGCTACATGATATTCAGGATCTCAAAAGCTTGTATTTAAAAACCTTTTTAAAAAGCTTATTTTTAAATGGATATGAAATTTAAATAGGTATTTTGGTCCTTTTTGGTATTTGTTTGCTCTTTTTTCATTCTTATTCTTGTTTTTTACACTACCTTGTAACAAACTTAATAACAGTATTTCATTAATTCCACAGGCGAGGGCAGTGACATGGCGTCTTCTAGCAGGTTATCTCCCAGCAAATACAGAACGTCGCTCAGAAACATTGGAACGTAAACGAGCTGACTACAAGCACTTAGTTAGACAATACTATGAGGCAGAACGAGATGATGACACATACCGACAGATACACATTGACATACCGAGAATGAGCCCCTTGGTTGCATTGTTCCAACAGTTGACTGTACAGGTACGAGGTTCCATTTATTATTTTCAGTTTACTTCTATAATTGCGAAGCTGGGAAACAAGCCAGGTGGTAGGGTATTTGCCCGACTGGATGGCTACCACCCCTAGTCTAAAGTCTCCATAACAACCTTGCGTTGTGTTCCGGCATTAGTGACCAGGTTCCAGTCTCCCTTAAGAGAGCAGCAGCGCATTTGTAGCACCTTTGGTGTTGCAAATGGCCATAGGCGATGCTAACCGCTTTCCATCAAGAGGGTCGTCTGCCTGTCTGCTGAACTCCAGCAATAAAAAAAATGAAAAAACAAGCAGACACCCTCCAAGAGAGAGGTGATGATAACCACTTCTTATTGGATAAGAAGTGGTTATCATCACCTCTCTTTCACCTTTTCCCAAATATTTGGGTAGGCACAATATGTCTTTTACTTGAAAACTCCTCTATTCTGACATACGTCCTCTGTCACACCTCAAACAATCATATCACCCTTCACAGACTCCATCCATGTCTTTTCTGATTCCCATCACTCCTGCAGTTTAACATTCTTTTTGTCACTTGACTTTCATCCCCCTTCTTACATGTGCATACCACCTTAATCTCCTTCCTCTAATTTTTCCAGTCTCATGTGCAACTTTCAAAGATCCCCTTATGGATATCATTTTATCATTATCATCTCAGCTGTTCGGAGATGTTTGTGGTCTATAGATATTGATAATACCAGGGGCAAAGCCATGCATTGTCAGCCTTACGTTGGACTAGAGGGGATGAGATAGGCAAGATAAAATAAGGGAAGGGAGAAGTGGGCCCAGATCTCTTACTCATCATACGAAATATGATGACTTGCTGTACTCAAACAATAAAAAACAATGAGTTGAATTAATGTTGTGGCCTGCAGCATCTTATGTAATACGTCCATGTGGCCCTTATAAGAAAAAGGTTGAGTATGGCTGGTTTAGAGTAAACATTTTAGAATTCAACTAAACTTTTTGTGTTCTAATTGATCTTAATTTCATTTCAAGCCATTGTTCATTTTCCAGGTTATGTTTGAACGCATTCTGTACATATGGGCGATTAGGCACCCAGCCTCTGGCTACGTCCAAGGCATAAATGACCTGGTGACACCATTCTTCATGGTATTCCTTCAAGAAGCTGTTCCTGGAGATGAGCTAGACAACTTCCCACTGGACAAACTGACTGACGAACAACGGGACATCATAGAGGCCGACTCCTTTTGGTGTTTATCGAAGTTCCTTGATAGTGTACAAGATAATTATATATTTGCGCAACTTGGGATACAGTATAAGGTATGTGTGTTTAGTTTTAGAATACAGTGTAAACTCCATGAACATCACTCGATTTAACGACAAACTCCCTTAAGCGTCGAAATCACTTGGTTGGTTTAGCTTGTCTTCCATATAATGATATACTCTATATAGCATAATACCTACTCTCAATAACGAAAACAATGAAGTAATAAAAGTACTTTTTAAGTTGCCAAAATTAGTAAAAACTGTGCAGCTGTATACATTCTTTTATCGCTTTATTATCCTAGCCCGTAATAAACTCTACTGTCGGCATCACGCATACCGAAATTTCTAAGAAATGCCGAAGTTTCTGAGTACTTCCTTTATCACCAAGATGCCTCATTATCGCAAGATGTGAATAAAATAAGTAAAAAAATACAACAAAACTACTGGTGCAGCGAAAGACGTCAGACAAAAATAACTGACTTCTCTCCATTTAACGACAACTATCTATAACGCCATAAAATGCACAGTCCCTTCAGTGTCGTTATATAGAGTTAGCTTAGTTGCAAACACAGTTTTTTTTAAATCCCTTCCACCGGGCGAAAAAGGTTATCCGGCTATGCCTTAGGTTCGCTATCTTTTCTCGCTTCGTAGTCGAAGCGATTCTCCAGGGTCATCGTTCCTGGCTTGCGGTTTCCTCCTGCGAATCCGTCATGTCGCAGAAGGAGGTCGCTAAAAGAGGGAGAGAGGAGAACCCGTATGCGGCCTCTGTCCGCCGGGGCGGCCTGGCACCTCCTCCTCTCACAGCTACCGTCACAGGGGGCCGCTGTCACCTGACAGCGGGCTTCCCCCCCCCCCCCCCCGCTGTATGAAGTGGGTCACTCTAGTCCCTGGGGTGGTCCAGTTACAGAGCGTAGGGGCGTCACGGTGCAGTTACTCTGTACCCGAGATCCCGTGACGCCCCGTAAAAGCGCTATAAATGGGGCGCAGGTTTAAATTCAGTGGGCAGTTCGGCGGCCGATTCTCGCGACAGCTTGGCTTTAGACGCGAGCGTCGAGAACCGGTCGCTAAGGCTCCTTAGAGAGGCCGTATGCCTGCATTCGGGCCCTTCCCCCGAAGAGCCCGAAGATGGTGTCCAAAAACATTCCCTCTGCGTTTTAAAGAAAACAGGTTCTATATCTTTTTTATTGTTTTTAAAGTGAAAATCGATACGAAACGAAAAAGCGACACTAAACAGAGATAAACACATAAAATTCAACTTTATCTAATTCGAAATAAAACATATTTCTCTATTAAGGCAGATATTCTTTTATACGTAGATCAAAGGGAATTGTGCGTAACAGTGCATTGAATTTTGAACTTTATTGTAGTGACTTAGAGTGTAATTTAGATTGAATTTTTTGAATTATAATATGTTGATGGATGTAGGCTAATAGAGTGAGATCCCAGTCACCCCAGACATACGTGATTTTAGGAAATATGAAATTTTTGGGATCGGTACTTTAACATGAACTTAGAAAGGAATGGATATTCGCTAAGCTGACAGCGGGGCCGTTTTACAGGTAGCAGGTATGAAAGGTGAAAAAAAAAACCATGCTAACTTACGTCAATGTAGAAAGGCTAGTTTTTACATATGTTATAGTTATAAACAAAGATATACAGTTGCCAGACACTTCCTGTGGGCCATAACTTTCGATAGACACTTTAAAAAAAATGTGCGAACTTACGTCATTTTAGGAAGGCTGAATTTTATATATATTATCAAGTATAATATTTTAAAACATTTTCCAATGAGCCGGACAAATCTGACAGGCCAAACATCTTTCCAGACTCGTTAAGAGTTCCGCTATGTGAGGAAGCGCAGTATCGAGTTAATGCCATTGATTTAAAAATTTAAAAAATGTAATGGGTGTAATTCGAAGAAGCCAATTTCGAAAATAGAACTTATAGAATTTGTCCGTCTGTCTGCCTGCAAGAGCAACGCATGAAAAGTATCGAACAGGTTCAAATGAAACTGGACACAAAGCTAGTTTTATCTCGGCTCAACACTTGTATACTTTTTATCGCGACAAATGGCGTCGCTTCCGTGTTAATGAACGAATATAGCCAAGAAGATGGCGCCCTTACATTTCACTAACAGACACGTCATGGTTTTTTTTTTTTGTTTTGAGGCGAGGGAAAATGCTTAACCGATTTACGCACAAACTGGGTCGTTGCTAGGGGAACGACACGCGTCGGTCGGGGGCGATAACACTGCAGCAATAGTATGCTCTTGGCAGCGCACCGTCCGCGATCGACGTCACAGAATAGTGTGGAAGACTCCGAGCGTTGCTACACGAGCGAGCAACCCCAATACCCACTAAAAACCCCCACGTCCCTGACGACCCTGCGCTTTGTATGTGTTGGAAAGGCTGAGATTTAGAACATAGTTACGCCCAGCCGAGACACGTCATGGATACACGAACGTAGTTTAACCGGCACTACTAATCCTAACTAACAGGTGTAATGTGTTGCTCTCTCTCGTGATTAGTTCCACCTTCGTTAGATGGCGTTACGTGTATTTTGAATTAGGAACTTGGTTTGACATTTCTAAAGCACAGTATACATTTTTGTAACGCAACATATAACGTAACATGCAATGCAACCTTTTCCATACATGTTAATTGGTTCGCGAGCGCACTATGCGTCCACTGTGCATGTTGCGTGCATTCGTAAAGCGCTCGTAGGTTTCCGCTGATTGTCGGTTTTTTCGACGAACGCTTTGAGTGTGCGTCGTGTCATAGATACATAAAAAAGATGAGCCACTTTAACATGAAATACCAAAAGATGCACCACCTCACCCGATAGGTGGTATCTCAATCGGTATTATACTCCTATAAGTACTATTAGATGGCGTTCAAATCGATAATTTTATAAATTCCACTAGATGGTACTTGTAACTTATTCTAAATTGGAACAAAGACCAAACAAAATTATAGTTTAAACAAAATAGATTTGTACTGATACGGCTCAAAATTTTAATTTGTACTAGTTCAAAATTTTTGTCCCGCTACTACTCACACGTCAAATGTAAGAGGAAGGACGGAATGAGGACAACAGTACAATAACGCCTCTAAGGATATTCACATGACAAAGAGGGACAACATAACATGTACGACTGCTAGTAAAATGAGGTGACCGAGGCCGATCACATCCGATTCTTAACGAACATTTCCGAACTAGAAGTTTTGTACGGGACAAATGAGGGAAAGACGCTCACCGCCTCACCGGCCTCATCGCTTCAAAGTACTGCCGCGGTACAAACTACAAATATCTTCGCCTAATTTGAAGTGATACATTGTACTGGGTCAGTACAAAATGTCAGGTTACTCTTGCAAACTCATTTTAAAATCATTTACTGCCCAACACTACACTGAATCATTTTTTTTTTTTTGGAGCTGGACCCAGCTGAATAGCCGCAGATGGCTGTTTCAGCGATACCGGACTTTGGGGGCTTCCCGATTCCGTGGGAGCGGAGGCGTTCAGCCCGGAAGCAGCACGCTCGAGGAGGCACCTCCTGTGAGGTTCGACCTCGGCTCGACCGCTGCGGGGGATTGACTCTATATTAAGAATTAGCCGTTAAAGGCTGAAAGATATAAGCCAACAGGCTGAAGTGATTATTTGGGGACTAATTATCGACTCCGCCGGCGGAGCCGATCCTAGTCTATCATTACTACCGCTTCGCAACGTGTTATAGCTGGAGGAGAAGAAGCGGCGGGAGAAACTCTCCAGCAACACGCCTATGCTAATCTTGTATGGCTACTTGTGTCTGTAGTGAGTGAGTGAGATTGGTGGGGTCTTACCTTTGTGTAAGAGGAACCGAGCCGGGGGCTCTCCGGCGTCTGTTTTGTCTGCGTCTGTTATGCCAGGCTGATGTTCTGAGCCTCGGGGGGTTCATAGTCGCGAGGAGACGGGTGATTTCATCGGGCTCGTCAATGAGTACATTGCGAGGGCGACGATTTCTCGTGGGAGCGTTCGGTGTGGGTTTGTAGTTGAACGTTTCCGTCACCAGAGGGTTCGGGTGATGGGGGCCAAGGTCAAAGAATCTGCGCGATAGAGTAATTATATAGTCACTACACTGAATATAACCATCACTTATGATTTACGTTTTGCTCTCAAGACCTCGTCAGCGCGATGTCATTATTCAACGATATTGTACAGCGCCATCTTAAGTGCACTAATGGAAACTACTTATTAATTTTGACCCCCTCCGTTCCTAGATGGCGCTAGTTACCTTACATTTATTTGATTATATAAGTGAAAGCCATTAGGTTGCGTAGTTTCAGTTAGACGGCATGGCAAAATTTAGAAATCGCAGCGACACAACGGCGACTGGGATGAACGATGGTCCACGGCGTCCGCGCTAAAGATTTTAAGAACGGACGCTTGCTGTTGAAGCACGTAACGCGCGCAGATGCCGTCCACATACTCGTGTTGCATTGCATGTTGCGTTGCAAATAATCTGTACCCAGCTTAAGAAGAGCGTGTGGAATTCCCAACAGCCAGTCCTCCAATCTGTCTACAAAATTTACATGAAAGCGAAAGAAGCCGCTGGCAATAATAACTAGTCTTAATATTAATAATGGCATATTTGTAAAACGTCGTACGCCGAATATACATATCGTTATCAGCTCCTAATCAAACACGTCAAGTTGTTGTTTTATTATATTTATAATTTCTTATCGTAGTTAGTTAACCTTGATAATTATAAAATAACGCGTATTTCCATGAGAACCATAGCTGTATTACTTTGACGCATTAAAATTTTAACTCTAATATTGCCCGTCGTCATTAACTAAGTCCCGATATGCTTTCTTTATTTCATCATGCATGCATGCTTGTATGCAATAAAGAACATTCATTCATTCATCAGTTCAGCAGACAGGCAAGCAGATGGCATGTGGTTACACTGGCCTGTGGACATTTGTAACACCAAAGGTGCTGCTGCTCTCTAAAGGGAGGCTGGAACCTGGCCGCTAATGCCGGAACACAGCTGAAGGTTGTTACGGCGGCATACTCCAGAACAAGGGTGGAAGCCATCCAGACGGGCAAATACCCTACCACCAGGCTGTGGGTTGTTTTGTCGTCTCTTACGATGGGCCGCCCGGTCGCAGGAAATTGTATTCTTTCATCGTTCCTGCACGGTTAAAATATGAAATTATCCGTGCAGGAACGGAGAAAGAATACAATTTCCTGCGGCCGGGCGGCCTGTCGTAAGAGGCGACTTAACAACCCACAACCAGGTGGTAGGGCACTTGCCTGACTGGATGGCTACCACCCCTGGTCTAAAGTATGTCGCCATAACAACCTTGAGTTGTGTTCCGGCATTAGTGACCAGGTTCCAGTCTCCCTTAAGAAAGCAGCAGCGCATTTGTAGCAACTTTGGTATTGCAAATGTCCATAGGCGATGGTAACCGCTTTCCATCAAGTGTTTTTTTTTAATGGTGGTCGCTTCCACCATTAAAAAAAAATGACCTAGCCTCTCCGCAGCCCTGGCAGGCGTAAGCCCTGCAAGGTCACTTCCAACACTATTACGATAGGCCTGTGTGTCGCCTATTCCGATAGGCCGCCCGTTGGCAAAAAGTTGTATTCTTTCTTGGTTCCTGCACAGATGTATCTAAAATATATTTAGTATCTTCTTAAATTTTCACGACTAGTGCACATCATGAAAACTACTTTTTAATGGTTTTAAGCGCGTTACGTTATTTGATTATTATTACAACGTGATCACGGAAGATTACTATTCTCACGGCTGCTGAAAAGTGGCCAAAACGTCAAAATTAAAACTTAGTTCTAATTATTAAGAGGCTATGTACACCTGATTCAAATCGCTATTTCACCAAATCAGCCCCGCGCAGCTGATATTTACTTCGATGGAACAGCGCCTAATAAAACTTCAAGCGTGGCGAAATATTGAAACCGAAAATACCAACGCGCGCCGCGCCCATATACCTACTCCATTCAATTTATTTCATTCTGGGGCTCAGAGCTCCAGAGCGAGACAAAATGTCCTAAAGTGAGATAGATTGCTTATATGCTTAATAGTTATTGAAATTTTGACATCACTGTCTAAGCGGATTTAGCCCAATAGTTTACCAAGAGCAGTAGTAAGTAAGAGTTACAGGTTTCGAATCCTCAGGCTGTGTAACATTTGTTTTTACTTTTCCAACAATTTTTTAGACAGGTAAACTTTATTAAAATGATATTATTGTATTATGGAACAACAATGAATTCATATATCCCTATTAATATTATAAATGCGAAAGTAACTCTGTCTGTCTGTCTGTCTGTCTGTCTGTCTGTTCCGTTTTCACGTAAAAACTACTGGACCGATTTGGCTGAAACTCAGTATATATATATTTTCGATGCCGAGAATGAACATAGGATACTTTTTATCCCGGAAAATGGGATAGTTTCCGGGATAAAAGGATATTTGTCTCTCTGTTTGTTATCCTTTTACGGAAAGACTTTTGGACCGATTTGGCTGATACTCGGTACATATGTAATTTGAATACCGAGGGTGGACATGGCATATTTTTCATCCCGGATAATGGGATAGATTTTGGGATAAATTTATGTAAAGATTATCCCAAAAGTGGGACATGCTTTGGTTGGTTTTGTGATTTGCCATTTTCATCATTTTGGTTAGTTTGTCCTTTTTGCCCTTTTGCCCTTTTGCCATTTTGCCCTTTTGCACTTTTGCCCTTGGGCCCGTTTGCCCTTTTGCCCTTTTGCCCTTTTGCTCTTTTGCCCTTTTGCCCTTTTGCCCTTTTGCCCTTTTGCCCTTTTGCTTTTTTGCCCTTTTACCATTTTGCCCTTTTGCCATTTTGCCCTTTTGCCCTTTTGCTTTTTTGCCCTTTTACCATTTTGCCCTTTTGCCACTTTGCCCTTTTGCCCTTTTGCCATTTTGCCCTTTTGCCCTTTTACCATTTTGCCCTTTTGCCATTTTGCCCTTTTGCCCTTTTGCTTTTTTGCCCTTTTACCATTTTGCCCTTTTGCCCTTTTGCCATTTTGCCCTTTTGACCTTTTGCTTTTTTGCCCTTTTACCATTTTGCCCTTTTGCCATTTTGCCCTTTTGCCCTTTTGCCCTTTTGCCCTTTTGCTTTTTTGCCCTTTTGCCCTTTTTCCATTTTGCCCTTTTGCCCTTTTTCCATTTTGCCCCTTTGCCCTTTTACCATTTTGCCCTTTTGCCCTTTTGCCATTTTGCCCTTTTGCCCTTTTGCCCTTTTGCCCTTTTGCCATTTTGCCCTTTTGCTTTTTTGCCCTTTTACCATTTTGCCCTTTTGCCCTTTTGCCCTTTTGCCATTTTGCCCTTTTGCCCTTTTACCATTTTGCCCTTTTGCCATTTTGCCCTTTTGCCCTTTTGCTTTTTTGCCCTTTTACCATTTTGCCCTTTTGCCATTTTGCCCTTTTGCCCTTTTGCTTTTTTGCCCTTTTACCATTTTGCCCTTTTGCCATTTTGCCCTTTTGCCCTTTTGCTTTTTTGCCCTTTTGCCCTTTTTCCATTTTGCCCTTTTGCCCTTTTGCCATTTTGCCCTTTTGCCCTTTTGCCCTTTTTCCATTTTGCCCTTTTGCCCTTTTGCCATTTTGCCCTTTTGCCCTTTTACCATTTTGCCCTTTTGCCCTTTTGCCCTTTTGCCCTTTTGCCCTTTTGCCATTTTGCCCTTTTGCCCTTTTGCTTTTTTGCCCTTTTCGTTTTTATTTTAATTTTGTTTAAATGTAGTTTTAATGTTTTGCCCTTTTGCCCTTTTGCCCTTTTGCCTTTTTGCTCTTTTGCCCTTTTGCTCTTTTGCCCTTTTGCCCTTTTGCCCTTGGGCCCGTTTGCCCGTTTGCCCTTTTGCCCTTTTGCCCTTTTGCCCTTTTGCCATTTTGCCCTTTTGCTTTTTTGCCCTTTTACCATTTTGCCCTTTTGCCCTTTTGCCCATTTGCCATTTTGCCCTTTTGCTTTTTTGCCCTTTTACCATTTTGCCCTTTTGCCCTTTTGCCCTTTTGCCCATTTGCCATTTTGCCCTTTTGCCCTTTTGCCCTTTTGCCCTTTTGCCATTTCGCCCTTTTTCCCTTTTGCCCTTTTACCATTTTGCCCTTTTGCCCTTTTGCCCTTTTGCCCTTTTGCCCTTTTGCCCTTTTGCCCTTTTGCCCTTTTGCCCTTTTGCTCTTTTGCTCTTCGACTCTTTTTTGTCCTTTTTGTCCATGTTGCTCTTTTTGTCCTTTTTGCTGATGTTGTCCCTTTTGTCATTTTTGTAGTTTTCATTGACGGGGGATAGATAAATAAAACTAGGACTGTTTGTAATAGAGGATGAAAGTTTGGATGAGACCAATCATTTCTCAAGTTCATAGATATAAAAATGCATCGTCTATAAAAATGCGATAGTAACTCGATATGTCTTTCTGTTAAGTTTTCGGAAAACACTGGGAATACTGGATCGTTTTTATTGTAATTTTGTTTAAATGTAGTTTTAATGCCGAAAATGGACATATATACTCATGCCAAGAGATCGGCATGAGAATATATCAAGCATCGAGTTTGCGATATAAAATGAAGTGAATTTTTCGGGGGCAAATGGCACTAACATGGTCCACTGGGTCCACTGGGTCCACTGGGTCCACTGGGTCCACTGGGTCCACTGGGTCCACTGGGTCCACTGGGTCCACTGGGTCCACTGGGTCCACTGGGTCCACTGGGTCCACTGGGTCCACTGGGTCCACTGGGTCCACTGGGTCCACTGGGTCCACTGGGTCCACTGGGTCCACTGGGTCCACTGGGTCCACTGGGTCCACTGGGTCCACTGGGTCCACTGGGTCCACTGGGTCCACTGGGTCCACTGCAAAAAATTGCAATTTCGGAATCTCCTGGCCCGATTTTTTAGTTTTTATTTTGACATTACAAACAGACACTTCACATTTATTTATCTGTATAGATAAGAACTTTAAAATGAATAATAATAGATAAAACATAAAAAGCAGAAAAAAAACGAAGCGAGCACTCTGGACTGGAATCCACGAACTCCGATTATACCTGTACTAGTGTCAACCTACTCTGCCACAACAACAGTTATCAAATTGATGAATGTTTTCATTATTAATAATTCTACTTATCCACGTATCAACGTAATTTTCTATTGAGAAACATAGATGACGCTTTCGAATTTTAATGTTACCGGTAAGATTTATTTAAAGACGTTTTATTGTCAATAGTATGAAAGCCCAGATGAAATTAAATATAAAAATATAGAAAAGTATTTTTATTGCATTTTATAAAATTATTTCAGAAGAGAAAAAGACCATTTTATCAACTTTGATATAAAAATAAAAAAGTCTGCTAGAACAAGTGACTAACGCTAGTAGGGTTCGAATCCACAACCTGTGATTTAGCTCAGACCATTATACCGTATACGCCAAATAAATACCGTGCGGTCGCTTCGAAATTCTCATTGTGATTGCTCCTTCATTTATTTAAAAGCATTTTTAGTAGCGGAGCTACAAAAAAGCGACGTGACCGTTAAGCACGAAGCCGTCTGGCGTAATGACAAATCCCATACATTGAGACCGGGAGGCGTCATTTTTGAAGTCATTTATAATAAAATAATTAATTACTTCCAAATTCTCTAAGTAACCGAATAAAAGTACTACAAGGGTTCAATTTGTTATAATATGATACGTTACTGTTATTTATTTTAGCGATGTACGATTAACAGTAATCATAATATTAAAGATTGAAGAACACGTTTAGATGTCACTTTGCAATTATTTTCTATCGAGAAAATTTACCGAAAATGCGTTTTGAGTACATGGGGTACCTCAGACATATGATCAAGATTGACATATATTTTTTTCACCACAATAAAGTGTGTATAATTATTGTAGCAACGGCTGAGAAATCGATCAAAAAACGCTTTTTGTCTGTTGTCTCGCTGTTAAACATTATTTTTACAGCATAAAGAGCGTGCATTATTTCTCTAAAAAAAGTAATGAATTGTCTTTGGTACACCTGGTTGGAACGACGTTGTTCTAAAAAGTCTTAAAAAATCTTGAAATCCACAAAACGTCTTAAAAAGTTTTAATAAGTATCAAAAACCATCGAAGTATACCACCGTACATCAAACAACGTTGCATACAACATCAAAGTACAGTAGTATCTCACAGAATCTACAGATGGCGTAAACAGGCATAAACTATACAGCGGGCAGCATTTTTCATTTCGGTTAACACTTTTATCCGTCGAGCTCCCATTCGCCGAGTAACATGCGATAAGGAACTTCGTTCCAATGTTTCGGTACCTTCTTATCGTTTCAATTGTAAAATTACATCATCGAAATAATTTCAGTTGCCGTTTAATCAATAACAATCGATAAGTTTTTAACTCGTTTTTATAAGGTCATAAAGTTGTACAGAGTACACCCATACAAAATCAAGGGGCTATGACGTTTGTAAGATGATAATTTTTTGTTGTTGTTCGTTTTTACTTGGCACTGACTTCAAGATGTTGAAAAACATTTTTGCTTTTTAGATCGAAAGCGATTTTTTTTTTTAATAATGTTTTATTTGTTTTAGTGGCTTGAATAACTTTAGAATATTAGCAGTAGTAGAAATTGAGAAATTCTGCTACTGGCACACGTACACAAGTTTTGCCTTTCTAAGAGTGTAGGAGCTCGGCGCTCCTCAACAAGGGTTCCTCTAGATTTCACTGGGATCCATGCATCAGATTCTGACTTGGTGACGTTGAGGCCAACTCAGGAGAATATTGTTTCGAACAAAGAAAAAAAAAATGAAAATCGGTTCACAATTAACATACAAATAAAGAAACATACAGCCCAATTTGCCTTTTGGAAGTCGGTTAAAAAGAATCTCAAGAAAAAAAAATATTTGAAAAATAGCGACGTACTTACATTGCTAACATGTATATTAAGAATAAAAAGTAAAATATTGAGCTGTATGTTTGAGCTGAGAGACTTTGTACGCTGCATTTTCAGCATACAAGTTCTGCACTCAGCTTATTGCTGTGCCGAAATAATATTCGACACAACGCTGATTATCAGTGCAAACCTTCCTTTTGACGTAATCTCAGTTAATTTGCATATCAAGTATCCCAGCGTTTTGTTGATAAATGTAATAGATGGGTAGCTATTTTAGAAAACACGATAATGAGGCGAATTTGTCGATCAACTCGCCAGCTGAATAATGGTTATCGCAAAAGACTGACAACTGACAAGTCAACGGCTTAAGCCATCAACCGTCGGCTGTCTGTTAGCGAGTCATTCGCCAAATAATCGTCAGCTGGTTTTTAGGCCGGTGCACTATTAGCAAGGTGGTAAGGTTTTGGAAATTTTTGGTTACCCATTGCTAAAATGTAGTAAAGTGTATTTTTCTAATTGATTATTTTGGCGACTAATAAAATGTTATCTCCATCTTTATATATATATTTCTTCTGTTCGTGTGCAAGTAATTGAACTCCTGCTAAACGGTTGGACCGATTTTGATGGATTTTATTGTGTGGATTCGAGAATGGTTTAGATTCACAATTAGAAATGGTAGGCGGCGCTGGAATCGGGTGCTAGATTTTTGTTTTTTTCAGAGCAGGACTACGTCTGCCGGAATTGCTAGTCTACATACATATTCTTCAAATAACATATATAATAATAATAATAATAATAAAGTCGCAGGGGGGCTTTGTGGCGAAGCCTTAGGTGAGTAGCGACACCTGGTACCTGACTCCGGGGGCCAAGGCAAGGTCCCCGACTCCGTGCTTGCCTTAGCCAGCCGGCACGGAGTGAAGATCGCTAGAGCTAAGACTCAAGCTTCAGGGGTGGAAGTGATAAATGGCCTAACGTCGGAAGTAGCTTCGGTGAACCTGCAGCCCACCTCTCGACACCCCTTAGCCACTCACACCCATGTTGCCCCTGTCTTTATGGCATTTTTTGGGGCCCATGCAGGGAGTCACCGTCTGCCCATTTTTCCATGTTCCCTGAACATTGCGACGGGCAGACGCCATAGTACCCATATTCCCAGACCCCTGGTACCATTAGCAGTTCACCACAATAGCCCGGTACTTTTTGTCCTCATTTCCCACAATAGTCCTACACTGGCCGGGGCTTGTCCTTGGGTGCATTACTATATGGTGTGGACAGGGATAATCGCCGGTCAGTGTCACGCCACATTTACATTAAATTTGTCAAGGGGCCTCTACGTGTTGGCCTTCCCATGGCCCCACGCAAGCCCTTCAAATGTCCGGGCCATTTTGATGGCCCGTGGTCTCCAAAGACATACAATATAATAATAATAATAATCGGCAGACAAACACACACATTGTATATCCTCAAATTAAGCAAGTTACGCTTGTGTTATGAGTAATATACAACGGACTACTCTGGGGCCGATCCCAGGCACGCAGACCATAGTAAATAACGGAGAAAATACGTTTCCGAAATTTACTATACCAGGAATCGAACCCGGAACCTCTGCGTTGCAGTGAGGTACGCCGGTAAAGGCTTAGCCCGCTTAAGCACAGAGGCCGACCATATATGTGATCTATGGATAAATATACCAACGGAAATTACGAAATTGTAGACAGCCATAAATGGAACCACAGAATTCTATTTAATCCATAAACAATAGCTCAAACGAGCAAGTGACTGATGTATAATAGGTATAGGTTATGTGGAAACAATTAGTCTTATTTTCCGGTTCGCATTGTTTTACAACAACGACATATCTATTTCGGGCATTCAAGGATGTTAAGCACTTTTCCTCATGATTGTCCGTACAAAACAACCATAATTTGTTTAATATTTAAATTATTATATTTTATAATCTGAGGGTGATGTCAGGAGCCTTAGGAACAGACGAGTATGCATGACAAGAGTTATGAATGTCAAAGAAGCAAGTGAGGTGTGTAAGAATGGGCCTAAATGGCGCTCTGTTGTTCGTGCCTACCCCGCAAGGGAACTGGCGTGAAGTTATGTATGTATAATCTGAAACTATACTTCACATAATAATCTATGATTTATAGTACGTAATAAGAACACAAATCAAACACTGACATACACACATCACACACAGAATATAACATAAGTGAACATCTGCGGACATGTGAGAGCATTTAGAGAGCAGCAGCGCATATGTAGCAACTTTGGTGTTGCAAATGTCCATAGGCGATGGTAACCGCTTTCCATCAAGTTTATATCCGTGCAGGAACGGAGAAAGAATACAATTTCCTGCGGCCGGGCGGCCTGTCGTAAGAGGCGACCAAACAACCCACAGCCAGGTGGTAGGGCAATTGCCCGACTGGATGGCTACCACCCCTGGTCTGGAGTATGTCGCCATAACAACCTTGAGTTGTGTTCCAGCATTAGTGACTAGGTCCCAGTGACCCTTAAGAGAGCAGCAGCGCATTTGTAGCACCTTTAGTATTGCAAATGTCTATAGACGATGGTAACCGCTTTTCATTAAGTGGGCCGTCTGCCTGTCTGCTGATCTCCAGCGATAAAAAAAATGTGATTAAAAAAATATGATTAAGATTCGTCTGTCAAAGTGGCAATGCTTAATGTCCACAGCTAGGGGACGAATAGTGTTGGAAGTGGCCTTGCAGGGCCTTTTTTTTGGACACCATCCTCGGACCCTTCGGGGGAAGGGTCTGAATGCAGGCATAAGGCCTGCATCGAGGGTGTGTGGGATTCTCAGCGACCGGTTCTCCTCGCTTGCTTCTAAAACGAAGCTGTCGCGAGAATCGGCCGCCAAACTACCCACTAAACCTAAACCTGCGCCCCATTTATAGCGCTTTTACGAGGCGTCACGGGATCTCGTACAGAGTAACTGCACCGTAACGCCCCTACGCTCTGTAACTAGGCCACCCCGGGGAGCAGAGTGACCCACTTCGTACAGCAGGGGGGGGAAGTCCGCTGTTACCCCCGTGACAGCGGCCCCCTGTGACGGTAACTAAGGGAGGAGAAGATGCGCGTAGCGGCGCCTACGACCTCCGGTCCGTCTCCTCCGGACGGGGTCCGCGTACGCGTCCTCCTCCCTCGCTCTTTCAGCGGCCTCCTTCTGCGACATGACGGATTCACAGAAGGAGGAAACCGCAAGCCAGGAATGTTGACCCTGGAGCATCGCCTCGACCATGCTACGAAGCGAGTCCACAGGGCCAACGACGTTCTCTAGGAGGGCCCTCTGGGCCCCCCAGGCTGCGCACTCCACCTTCCACTCCACCTACACCTTCCAGGGCTGCGGAGAGGCTAGGCATATTTTCCCCGTGCAGGAACGATGAAAGGTTACAATTTCCTGCGGCCACAGGAAAAAGTCTACCGGGAGCTGTAGTATTTTTGTAAATCGTATTTGACACTTCATTCGATAGCATTACTCGACTTTCAAATTTTCGTTATTTACTCTAATCTAGGTGTTTGGGATCGGGCCCAGAGTGCTGCGTTTATTACTCATAACTAGACATCAGATTATATGCACTATCAAAATGGCAAAATATGCACTAAAAAGGGGCGAAATATGCACAATCAATAAACCACTTTTATCCGTGCAGGAACGGAGAAAGAATACAATTTCCTGCGGCCGGGCGGCTTGTCGTAAAAGGCGACTTCACAACTCACAGCCAGGTGGTGGGGCATTTGCCCGACTGGATGGCTACCACCCCTGGTCTAAAGCATGTCGCCATAACAACCTTGAGTTGTGTTCCGGCATTAGTGACTAGGTTCCAGTGACCCTTAAGAGAGCAGCAGCGCATTTGTAGCACCTTTAGTATTGCAAATGGCTATAGACGATGGTAACCGCTTTCCATTAAGTGGGCCGTCTGCCTGTCTGCTGAACTCCTGCAATAAAAAATAAATAAAAAAAACCATTTATTATTAGATTAATTAGAATTTAAGTTTATTTTCACATTATATTTATATATTAAACATATCCTAATATTAGTTATAAATTATTATTATAATAATTTACTTGTTAATTGTGACAGTAAACAATAACACATTTTTCCAGGTTTGTTTTGTGACACTTGTCACTTTATATTAATTTATAGGCTGAAAGTGACCTTTCGACGTCAACTGACGTCACCGGACAGAATTTGAAATTTGGCGCCATTTCTGCAGAGACTTCTTCAGGTAGAGTTTGTCCGGTGCCGTTGATAAATGCGTCAATTTCCTTTATTCTTTCAAGAGCGGGTTTTTTATACAAGACTGCATTTAATTTGCCACAAACCTTTTGCGATAGTGAACTCGGAAGGGCGTTACTCTGTTCAATCATTTATTCGTCGTGTCGTCGGCATAATACAAGACGCCTAACACGTATAACTACCGAAATAAGCACTGTCAATGAAAAAGTACCAAAATATGCAACAACGCTATAAAAATAGATTTATATGCATTGGCATATGCAAACATGCAAATGCATATAATCCGATGTCTACTCATAACATAAGTATAACTTGCAAATATACAATGTGCCTCTGTGTCTACTGATTTTTGTTCTCCTACATGCCCCTTTTTCAGTATTCAAAAGTTCTTTGCTTATTGCACTTGCAAATAAACCAGGTCCCAAAGTGTTTACACAATTTTATTGGTCTTTACATACATACATAACTTCACGCCAGTTCCCTTGCGGGGTAGGCACGAACAACAGAGTGCCATTTAGGCTTATTCTTACACACCTCACTTGCCTCTTTGACATTCATAACTCTTGTCATGCAAGCTCGTCTGTTCTTAAGGCTCCTGACATCACCTTCGTCTTTGTTACAGGTAAACCAACTGAAGGAGCTCATACGTCGCATAGATCAACCTCTACACGAGCATCTACAGCAACATGGGGTGGACTATCTGCAGTTCTCTTTCCGCTGGATGAACAACCTTCTAACCCGCGAAATTCCTCTCGCCTGCACGATACGTCTATGGGACACATACTTGGCCGAGTCTGACGGTTTTGCAACCTTCCAGCTGTACGTATGTGCTGCGTTTTTACTCCATTGGAGAGAGAGATTGATGTTGGAGAAAGACTTCCAAGGCCTCATGATCTTATTGCAGAACGTTCCGACACAGAACTGGACAGATTCGAACATAAGTATTTTGGTAGCTGAAGCGTACAGGTTGAAGTTTGCTTTTGCTGATGCACCTAATCATCTAAACGCTGGAAAATCTGATAGATGACGTGTGTTACAGTAGGATTTAGTTGGTTTTGGGAATTTGGTGGAGTTGTTGATTTTTTTTTTGTTTGCTTTTGACACTGTATCATGGGATACGAACGCCATATGTAATTGTTCTGCTGTATTGCTGCAGGGTGATAAAATTATCTTACTCAAAGACAAATCTTTATCTTGGAAGATTTATACTAGAAGCGATGATCGTCCAGTATAAAACATAATCCTGAACTTCAAAGGGGGTAATTATTAACTAATTAATTAGTCATGTACATTTTGCACACTACCCTCTACGTATTGTTGATTTTCAATGTTACAAAAATGTGAAAATATAAGTAACATTTTAGTATGTTAAAAACTACAGTGGATTTCAGTTATAGCAGTCGGTTGTAACAACTTTCTTGTTTTTAGCGCCGTACCACTTCAGTCCCTTAAATTCAGAGTGTACTTTTAGAGGAAAATAATTTGGCTATAGCGACTAGATTTTATGAACCATAAGTCCCTGAAAATACCTTGAAGATAAATCGACTGAGTCTACATATTAGGACCTAGTCAACAAACAAATAGACAATGGTCCATTCATAGAATCTTAAAGTCTTCTTGTGTTTTGTTTACATCCACATATGGGCAGCAGTAATAATACACTTTTTTATAAATATTTGTGGATAAAGTTAAATCTATGAATTGTTTAATAATTAAGTAGACATTAGGCGATATGCATTTCGCTGCCGTAGATATTGTCTAGCCATAAATATTGTTTTCTTTCTACCATTGTAAATAGCGACTTCCGGGTATAGCGACTGAATTATAATGGTCCCTTCATCGTAGTTATAACCGAAATCCACTGTATTTATATGAGATAAATTAAAATACGAATTAGTAAAGTAAATGTCTATAAAAGAGCTTTAAATGTTCACAATTTTCACCAAATTCCTTACATCACTAAGATGTTATGCAAAAACACGCTAGCTAAAAGTTTATTAATCTATATGCAAATCATATTAAAGGCTCAATGCAGTCGCAGGTGTTGAATAAATTCTCACTTATACAAGCAACTGACTAATCAGGCTCGAAGGACCAAAGTTAATAAATATAGCCGCGCACGGAATGTTTGCCGATGAGAACTCTTCTCACTTGAATTACGGGAATATTTATCTTCCAACCGTTTATTTGCCTTGCTATCAGTTAAAATTTGATATAAGTTCCAAACAGGTAATGTCAAATTTGAACCGATAGTAAGCTGAGTGAATTAATAGTAAAATATAGTAACCGGCCATAAGTCTTTGTGATAGTTACACGAGCGCGGGAAGCGGGAAGCATGGTCATCGGTAAACCTTCTGCGCACGCTTATAAAATACATTATTATCATTGTGTAAATAACATTTCTTATGAATCTAAATTCATAGATACAGTCATTTCAAAGTAGACACAAAAATATCTAACTAAAATAAATTGTGTGTTTGTGTGTGTGTGTGCATTTCACACGCATTAAAAGTGAAACAAAGTGTGACAAAGGGTGAGAGGATTTATAAATTTCGTGACGTAACATTTCATATATTATATCGTTATAATATATTTAAGCTTTAAAACACGAAATTTGAAGTAATAACGAAAAACTTCAAAACATTTCCAACTCTATCTGGATGAGCATAGTGTTTAAATTATTTAATATATTGTATTCTACCTCATTCTCTCGCAGGCTTAGTCCTATCGACTTAAGTGTATATCTCTTTTTCGTTTCATCGAGTTTCAAATCACAACGATTCTAAAGAAGTTTCACTTCAAAATGAGAAAAACATATTATTTTTAAAAAATTTCAAATAATTTTGACCTCAGTGCCAAACAAAACTAGTTCTTTATTTTTATTGCATGAGTTCAACAGACAGGCAAACGATCCACCTGATGGAAAGCGGTTACCATCGCCTATGGACATTTACAATATCAAGGATGCTAAAAATGCGCTGCTGCTCTCTCAAGGCAGGCAAGAGCCTGGCCACTAATGCCAGAACACAACTCAAGGTTATTATGGCGCCATACTCTATGCCAGAGGTGGTAGCCGTCCAGACGGGCAAATGCCCTAGCACCTGGCTATGGGTTGTTTTTTCGCCTCTTACGACAGGCCGCCCGGTCGCAGGAAATTGTATTCTTTCTCCGTTCCTGCATAGATCTGCAGTTCACAGTTTACTTGTTACCAACTTCATAGTTATGTAAAAAAAATACTATTAATCTGTTTTAATTGTAATGTAGTTAACATTGTTTATTGAACATTTCGACACAACATCCATAGACCATGAGAATAATAATAATGCTAAAGGCGTTCGCGCGAATACGTTTAGCATTATTGTCATGGTTTATGGATGTAATGTAGAAATGTTCAATAAATTATGTTAACTACATTACAATATTTGTTTTTTATTTTAGTTAGTTTTGTGTTTTCATCCTTTCTTATCACTTATTACAGCTTGAATAGATATCAGGCCTTATTTATTCAACTTTATAATATTCAAAAGGAATTCAAGTCAGTTGTTTGTATATTGTGTAGGCAATTATAAAAGTAGTGCGTTTGTGTGTGGTTATGGCAGGGTAATACCAACGCAAATGTTAACATTGTTTTATATATTGTATACTAATTAAATAATGGCAAGAAAATAGTTTTGCATTTTAGCCGTGTATCCATTATTTGTTCTAGAAAATTCTACATTAGAGACAAATAAACTAATAAAGTTGTTCACAAATAGTTCGCATAAGTTCAATTCAAGATGGCGGTGATGTGACGTCACATTCCAGGTAGTCTATATCAATATATTTTTTTTGGGAAGCAGCAAAATGAGAATAGAATTATTACCATATTATTTCGGGTAATATTTTTAAATTATTTTGTTCTAGAAAATTCTACATTGCAGACAAATAAACTCATAAAGTTGTTTACAAATAGTTCGCATTAGTTCAATTCAAGATGGCGGTGATGTGACGTCACATACCAGGTAGTCTATATCAATTTATTTTTTTGGGAAGCAGCAAAATGAGAATAAAATTATTACCATATTATTTCGGGTAATATTTTTAAATTATTTTGTTCTAGAAAATTCTACATTGCAGACAAATAAACTCATAAAGTTGTTTACAAATAGTTCGCATAAGTTCAATTCAAGATGGCGGTGATGTGACGTCACATACTAGGTAGTCTATATCAATATTTTTTTTTGGGAAGCAGCAAAATGAGAATAAAATTATTACCATATTATTTCGGGTAATATTTTTAAATTATTTTGTTCTAGAAAGTTCTACATTGCAGACAAATAAACTCATAAAGTTGTTTACAAATAGTTCGCATAAGTTCAATTCAAGATGGCGGTGATGTGACGTCACATACTAGGTAGTCTATATCAATATTTTTTTTTGGTAAGCAGCAAAATGAGAATAAAATTATTACCATATTATTTCGGGTAATATTTTTAAATTATTTTGTTCTAGAAAATTCTACATTGCAGACAAATAAACTCATAAAGTTGTTTACAAATAGTTCGCATAAGTTCAATTCAAGATGGCGGTGATGTGACGTCACATACTAGGTAGTCTATATCAATATTTTTTTTTGGTAAGCAGCAAAATGAGAATAAAATTATTACCATATTATTTCGGGTAATATTTTTAAATTATTTTGTTCTAGAAAATTCTACATTGCAGACAAATAAACTCGTAAAGTTGTTTACAAATAGTTCGCATAAGTTCAATTCAAGATGGCGGTGATGTGACGTCACATACTAGGTAGTCTATATCAATATTTTTTTTTGGTAAGCAGCAAGGTGATAATAAAATTATTACCATCTTATTATTTCGGGTCATATTTTCAAATTATTTTCGGTTAATTATCACATTTCTGTAATCCTTTTCCAGTTGGTTCTCGTGGTTGAGAATGAATTTTGAACAAAGTTCGCGTTGAAACGGAAAAACGTGTAAATGAATGCGCGTTACCTGCGTAATTAACAACCGGTAAAACAATGCAAAACTATTTCTTCAATAGTTTTAAAGTATTTATGGCAGATATCAACGTACGCCATTTTGTTTCATCGCTATGTAAAGGCCTAAGCGATTTAATAATTATAAATAAATAAGTGATTATCACAAAAATGCTCAGTCCACGTCTACGTGACTATTATGAACTTTTTACTTAGATAATATTTTTGTCTAGATTCCCCGCTGAGAGCACAGAAACAAATTGACTAAAATCATTGAGCTATATAATACACAATTTCTATCCGCGCAGAAACGTATCCTGACTGTGGGTTGTTTTGTCTCGCCTCTTAGGACAGGCCGTTTCGAGTGTCGTTTGGTTAACAAAAATGTGACAAGCGGGGACAGGGGAGGTCTGAGGAAATGCAAGGTTCCCTGTTCTCGTTTTCGAAAACAAGGAAATTTTAGTTTTGTGATTTGATAGGTAGGGAGGGGGGCCTACAGAAAGTGTATCGCAGCGTGACGAAAGGAGGGAAACGGTCGGAAAAGACAAAATGTAGTGTGACGTACTTTATGAACGGCCCTTAAAGACTCGTTCACACTATCAGAGTGCGCTCGTACCAAGTGCATTCGAATTGTTTTATTATTACAAGTAAGAGTGTAATTAGTGTTAGCAGAGATGGAAGGTACACCGCTGATATAGAAAGAAGAGTGAATTTGGGGAATAGTGTGAATGAAGCGTTAGGTAAACTTCTAGGTGCTAAGAACCTCAGCCAGAAGGCCCAGCTTGCCATACACAACGCGATGCTGGTACTTACGCTCACGTATGGAAGCGAGAGTTGGGTATGGAAGAGAGAGCATGAAAGTAGAGTAAACGCGGTCGAGATGCAAGCACTGCGCAAAATCTGCGGAGTGACGCGCGCGGACCGCGTTCGTAATACCGAAGTAAGAAAGAGAGTTGGTCTGAAAGAGAGTGTCGGGGTGAAGGTAAGGAAAGGAATGCTCCGGTGGTTCGGGCACGTGGAAAGAATGACTAAACAGATATACAATGCAAAAGTGGATGGATGCGGAAGTCGTGGAAGGCCACGACACACCTTCCATGATCAAATTGATCGTGTACTAACAGAAGGTGATGTCAGGAGCCTTAAGAACAGACGAGCGTGCATGACAAGAGCTATGAATGTCAAAGAAGCAAGTGAGGTGTGTAAGAATAAGCCTGAATGGCGCTCTGTTGTTTGTGCCTACCCCGCAAGGGAACTGGCGTGAAGTTATGTATGTATGTATGTAAGAGTGTAAAAATTACAAACCAAAATAAATAATGTAACATTATAATTTTGTACAGTTCAAATAAAAAGCAGTATGAAATAATATTTAAGGAATATATAAATGTGCGTTACACACTCATGTATTCAAATAAAAATTGCAAATGGCAATCCAAGCTCACTCGGACAGTGGAGTCAGAGGCCTTACTCTCAAACGCTTTTCGCCATTTATTTTCGTCCGATTAGCCCGAAGGAGTCAATGAAATTTAAATAGAAAGAACGGATATTTCTTTAAAGCTACAATAATAATATATATAATAATAGCAGCCCATAAATGTCCCACTGCTGGGCTCGGGCCTCCCACTATAGGGCAACAGACAGTATACCCGCCACGCTTGTCCAAGGCGGCTTGGCAGTTTGACACATCGGTTATCTCGATGTGCAGGTTGCATCACGATGTTTTCCTTCACCGTTATTAGCACGTGGTAATCGTAACAATATGCACATTTGGTCAGAAAACTGCCTAAGCGGTGCATGCGTTCCGGCCAGGATCGAACCCGCGTCCTTTGGGTCTGGGACGCGTGCGCTAGCCATTACGCTACCACGACTACGCTACACGAAAGCTACAATAACATAGTCTATATCAGTGTTCCGTAAACTTTTTGTGTTCAAAGTACATCTAGGAAAATGAAAATTTTTGGAGGTACACCACAAGATAAAATCATTTTTTAAGTAATATTAATCAACATTTATTTATTAATCATCGAAACATTATTTTTTATTAATCCACAAACCTAAATAAAGTTTAAATTGCAGCATAACCTTATTTTTCCGAGGCACCAATTAATGACCACGGTACACCAGTGTACCGAAACGAAAACGAACGACGAAAGACTTTTGAGAGTATTTTTACAGATGTACTAGGATCACTTTATATAAATAAAATGATATCTGACATCTTTAAACTTGAAAACTTATGTACAAGAAAAAGTACCAGTAAACTCGGATGAGTGTTAACTGTTCTCCGTGTACACTTGCATAATGTTATTAAGTACGAGTGTACTCGATTCGAGCGTACCCCGTTCGTGTCAACGCGGCTTAAGCTGAGTTTACACCAATCATTGTCTAGGCTAAAGTCATCGGATCTGATAAACAGTTAAAATACTTAAAATACCTTGTAAGTCTATATACAATCACTACAATATTACAATGGTTGTTGGTGGTGGCGGCTTACTTTTATTTTTTACAAAAACCTGCTGCGTTTTGGATATATTAGATAAAGCCTTAATAATTATCATATCGTAATATAATGACTAAAATGATGTTAAATAAAGCTGAATTATAACATGTATCAACATTGTTAAATCGTATCACTGACGCGTATCATGGCTATTAAAATTATGATATTGCCTCTTGATATTCCGTAATAACGAATAAGAAGAAGGGACAAAACACAACTCTGAAGGTCTCATAAAACCTACACGACCAGATGGATGCACGTGTCATTTTTATTTCACCTTTTTGACGTCTTATTATTTAAACATATTTTTACAGCATATCAGTCAAAAATTAAAAGGCTCAAGTTTCTTTTCAATTTTTGAATATTTGCTTTATAAAAAAATTAAACAATAAAAAATCCAAATGACGGTAGATGATTACACATTACGTCATCTGTCTAATCAAGTAGGTGGGTTTTCTGAGCTTTTTAGATATACATTTTATAATCCTAATACACTCCTCCCATATCTAAAGTAAGTTATCCAATATTGCTATACTACTTTTTAGTTGTGTGTTTGTTGCTTACCCACTATTATTCAATAACCACCAATAGAACAGTATAATAATTACAGTGATACTTTGATTTGATACAATTACAAAGGATTGTTTGATTGTTAATTTATATAACACAAAAATAAATGGAGCTTATGATATTTTAGATCAAGTTAAGAAACATATTTCGTAATTTTCTTTATTGCGAGAGTTCAGCAGACAGGCAGACGCCCACCTGATGGAAAGCGGTTACCATCGCCTATTGACATTTGTAACACCAAAGATGCTACAAATGCGCTGCTGCGCTTTTAAGGGCGATTAAAACCTGGCCACTAACGCCGGAACACAACTCAAGGTTGTCATGGCGGCATACTCTAGACCAGGGGTGGTAGCCATCCAGCTGTGGGTTGTTTGGTCGCCTCTTACGAAAGGTCACAGGAAATTGTATTCTTTCTGCGTTCCTGCGCGGATAAAATATAATAAAATAATATTTTTAAAAATATAGATACCATAATACGCGTCCGAATTTATAATAGGAATATGATATGGCATGTGGCTACAAAGTCTGGGGGTAGCTTATGGCAGCTGATTTTTAATTATTTGAATAACATGAAATTAATAATATTATTTTAAGTTGCAATCATGGAAGAAAAATATCAAAGGTGACATTCTCAATATTTTAATTGCACGGTTCAATTTTGCCTTTCAGTTTGGCTAAAGCTACTAAAGTGATACATGTAACTTAAATATAAAATTGAATCATTGAGATTCATAGATTGTCGTCGTTTCCATTTCGAAACAAATTTATTCAATTTGGTTGAACTGTGTAATTCAAATGTTAGTTCAATTTTGTTTACCAGATGTCACTAAAATAGATTAGATTTATTAACTAGCTGTCGCCGTCACTTCGTTCGCGTGGTCTTTATACTTTATCTTCATGTCTTATGAAACCTAATTTGTAATTGATTAGCTCCCAAATATATATTTTAAATGTAAATAATATAATATCAGTTGACAGTTTTAGTTGGGGATTGTCTGTATCAAGAAGTGAGATAAGAATGACTTGTGGTGCCCTCTGATCAACGGTAGAAGAGTTTTCCTCGTTTTTTACAGTACGGCTTCCATTCCTCGTATTCTTCCTTGGTTGCAATGCTGTGCATTTGTTTACAAAATAAAATACTTATGTATCAGTGGCGCAGGAGGTTTGCCGATGACCACCAATTAACTAGCGAACGCGGTAACTGAAGTGGCAGGGTTTCTCGTCGGCAAACCGTCTGTGCGTAGCTTATAATGAAATAAAGACAATCATTAATTGTTACCTGATATATCATTATGTTTAAGTAAGTTGTTTAATAGTATTGTAAAATACATTATATCTCTGTTTATAATCATATTATCAAAAGTATTGATTTGGATAGTCGTTAATCAAGCTTTTAGCATTGGATGGCAATTGTTGAAGTTTGTGAAGTATCATGAGGTTCATGAATGTATTTTTTAAAAGTAGCAAGATTTACATAAATGCTTCTTTAACTCCTAAATCGAAAAATATTGAACTTAAAATTTATTCACTACAATACCATCTGTGTTAAACGGACAATCGCATCAAGTTCTCTTAATATCAGGAATATTAACGCGGTATTTTATAAGGCCGCGTTGATAGAATACATTTAGGTAGGTACGCTTGGACCGAATGCACTTTTATAAATTGCTTTACATAATATACTCGAAGAGCGGTTTACATTCGTCCGAACTTACTAGTATGTCATGTTGACGCAATTTTTGTTTTAATACAATCATACGCGTAAACCCGTTAAAGTAAGTTCTGTGTACATTTAGATTTTAAATTACCACCATACGAGCAGTGTCCGTGTAACTATGCAAGTGTACTCGGTCCGGGCGTACTTGGTGCGAGAGTACTTTGATAGTGTCCATGCAGCTTTACATTTTCACATCTTTCACCACATTTAGCGGATTTTAACTCTTAGGGTGGGCGCGAACGGGCCACCGATCTATGAAAAAACTTATGAACGTCTTGTCGCTGGTCACTGGTGGCATGTGTGGTCGGTGACCCGTTTGCGTCCAACCTTATCACGACAAAATATATTCTATTTTTTGGTGATTTGGCTTCAACGCTTACTGGCAATGATTCGGCCAATTTCACAGTAACTTCAAGAATGTCAGGTAATATACAGTCTGTTTACGGCTACTGAAGTTAAAACGTCAAATTTAAAACACGCTAAAATCAGTTAAGTATAATTTTAGTTAAATATAAACTTTGTACGTATGACTTTGTATAATGGTTTAAAGTTTTTTTTTTGTTTTGTGTTTCTGACGCCCATTTTTTTGTGCTGTTTTGATTTTATTAATACGTTATTTTAGATAATTATAGCATTATATATAAAATTATATTTAATAAATGTGTTTTATTGGGTATTAAGTATTGTTTCTTTTTAAGTATCTAATAAGGTAAATATAATACATACATAGATAACTTCACACCAGTTCCCTTGCGGGGTAGGCACGAACAACAGAGCGCCATTCAGACTTATTCTTACACACCTCACTTGCTTCTTTGACATTCATAGCTCTTGTCATGCACGCTCGTCTGTTCTTAAGACACCTGACATCAACTTCTGCTAGTACACGATCAATTTGATCATGGAAGGTGTGTCGTGGCCTTCTACGACTTCTGCATCCATCCACTTTTGCATTGTATATAATATAAATGAGGTAAATATAATGATCAGATAAACGTCTATGTAAGACTGATATGTGATCATACATTTAAATGTAGTAATTGATTTAGCTTATCCGATTGGTAAGGGGGTGGAGTTCCACAGTCGAACAGCCTCTATAGCAAAAAAAATCCTACGAAAGAAGAAGTTAGAAAACTTATTTTCGGGAATAAAAAATTCTACTGCGACAACTTGGTTATTAATTATCAAATCTTGGAGAAATGACATTGCTGACATCCCCAATCGACTGAGCATGCGCGAAGAATGACCTTGGCCTAGAACTTGACAGTGATATACTAACCTTGAACACGCTTCAGAGATTCCAGTGATGTAAGTCTGTTGTAACGTCGTTAAAGAAAGTTTTGTAATAATTTGTGTTAACCCTTTAACTCACTATTGGCACATATGTGTCCGCGATGAGAGTGCAGATCGCGTTTGTGCTTGTCTTAAGGTTAAACATTTAAATGTAATATTCTTTTTTTATTTAAAATACAATAATTAACAATTATAATTGAATCTAAAAGTAAATACTCAAAATAAGTATAATAACAGATCCTGTACCCTGTCGGAGGGAAGTGTGCTTTGAAGGCTCTGGCTGACTGCATTGGTACACTGGTTGGTAATGTTGATTTGCTGTGCGAAGTATGAACTCTCTGTAGTCATGAGTAGCATATATCTTTTTTAATCTGTGTTATATTATTCTAAATAACCGCACCTATTTAATGAGGTGAAGTTTATCTGATAGACTTAAGTAAGAATGGCGAAGTTATTTTTCTTTTCACCCATTTTAATATTCTATAAAATTATGAGAGCTAGGCATGTTTGCTGAAGAGTTTCTTGCGACGCTTCTTCTTTCTTCTTTACAAGCCACATATTGCGAAGCGGTGGCAAATTAGATCAGGCTCCCATAGAGCAAATGATAACCATAAACAAAATTAAAATGAACAAGTCGGCGGTAGACTAAATAAAACTTTAACAGTACTCATTGACACTTGACATCTTTGTCTTCTGTGATCACGGCCACTGAAAAGTAGCCGAAACGTTGGAATAATAAAAATAAATTACCGCGCTTAAAATCGTTAAAACGTAGTTTTAGTATGTATACAAGTCGCGAAAGCTTTAGAAAATATTAAGAATGGCGAAGGTTTAATTATGTTGGTAAATGATGGTGGTGTTACCGTTGGATGTTGAGAATTCCAAGCTCAAGATTGGAGATCAGGAGTATATATCGACAAGGTATACTGAAATGCTTTGGCCAGATAGCCAGAAATAACCCTGTTGTGGAATAAATACTTTTTGTAGCAATTTTATAATACTGGCAGCTCGGTTTTTCACGATATTATAATTAAAGCAAATCGAGTTGGTTGCGATTCGAACGTAAAGAAAAAATGGTGTTTTATTTTATTTAGTCCGATTTTTATTTAAATATTTTAAACATTTGATTTTGTCTCGTTCGGGTCCATCACAAACCCACAAAAAAACCCACAAAACGATTTGGAGGGACTTGTGGTCACTGAGAAAGTTGAAGGCAAGAGACATCGTGGTAGATCTCCAAATAGATGGAGTAACCAGCTGGACATGTCATTAAATTCGGCTCACCAAAACTGATGTCGATGGAGGAGAGCGATTACTCACTGCCCTCATTTGACGACCCTCAGGAGGGAACGACTTGGAAGCCTGATAAGTTAAGATATAATTTATTTGCAAGCATTTCATAATTATAAAATCTTACAAGTTACAAGTTAGTTGTGGAAGGCCACGACACACCTTCCACGATCAAATTGATCGTGTACTAGCAGAAGGTGATGTCAGGAGCCTTAAGAACAGACGAGCGTGCATAACAAGAGCTATGAATGTCAAAGAAGCAAGTGAGGTGTGTAAGAATAAGCCTGAATGGCGCTTTGCTGTTCGTGCCTACCCCGCAAGGGACCTGGCGTGAAGTTATGTCTGTATGTATGTGTAAGTTACAGTTTACAATTTATAACGTAGCTACAATGCCTTGCTATTTTAGGTGTGCAAACTTACAAGAACAAATAGTGCGCTATATGCAGTACTTGTATAAAAACAAACATGTCTGTTTGTAGACCTAGTACGAGTAGGAAATAATTAAATATAAAATTGTTTTAAAACAGTCAACATTTAAAAATTTTCATTTAAGAAATGCTGCCAGGTGGTAGGGCATTTGCCCGATGGGATGGCTACCACCCCTAGTCTAAAGTATGTCACCATAACAACCTTGAGTTGTGTTCCGGCATTAGTGACCAGGTTCCAGTCTCCCTTATGAGAGCAGCAGCGCATTTATAGCACTTTTGGTGTAGCAAATGTCTATAGGCGATGGTAATCGCTTTCCATCAAGTGGGCCGTCTGCCTGTCTGCTGAACTACTGCAATAAAAAAAAAAAAAAAAAAAAATGCTGAATACTATAATAGCATTTGGTCAATAATAATTTTCTAAGTCGTATCTTGAATCAAATCAAATCAAATAATTGATTGTATAAAAACATGATTATACAAATGGGTCTTGTTATTTTATACTGAGCACATGTTTTTAAACTTATATTATATAGGTACATACTTATTTCAATATTTATTTATTAATACTAATGTTTCAAAGTTCATTTCCATTATTATTTGTGGGAATTTTATTCTAGGTTAAAGGACTGATATCCAAAATACTTTGTCGTAGAAATTTTGGTTTGCTTGGACACGTGCAAATTCGGTTTTGTTCACACCAATACGCCTGGTATAATATTAGTGTGTAACGTAGTGGATTTGCATTGGTAATAAGTCTCGTGTTGCAAATGTCACTTGTCATCAGGTGGACCGTCGGCTATAATACCTCGAGAAATTAATATTACGACCCCTATAAAAAAGGTTGAGTGTTGCTGACTTAGAAGAAGTAGACTGAAAAAAAAGGATTTAGATTGGTTGCGCCAAAGAACAACTTATAAATTCTCCCTCCGGATCCTCGCCATCAAGAAAAATAAACTTTAAATGAAGAATGCGCAAACAAGTGAAACTCTGACAGCTCGTGTCAGTGCTGTCACAGCAATATATGATTATGGTTGAAACACGATATAAAGAAAATCACTTTTAATTTAATTAAATAACTTTATTCGGCAAAGGCCGATAGATCAGTCAAATAAATTAACCTGAGTGGTTCAAAAGTGAAACAATTCAACTGTTTTATTCATGTCACTGTCATTTTTAGTTCTCCCATGTTTTATTCTATAGAATAACTTTTATTTCTCATCCATCCTCTCTACATACCCAAACCACCTAAACATTCCTTTTTCAACTGTTATTACATCTTCTTTCAATCCACAACGTTCCCTTATTACTGAAGGTAAGCATGAATGATATGATACGGAATAGTGTATTCCGCGTAACATATCATTCATGCTTACCTCACATATATTTCTCAAACCTCTCATTTCAACTGCATTTATTCTACTTTCATGCTTCTTCTGACACACTCAACTTTCACTGCCGTACATTAGTGTTGGCACCAACACCCCTTGATGCCAATTGATTGATTGACAGCCAAGCGTACCTTTACAGACACTTTTTGGCTTTTCATAAAAGAGTTTAGCGCTCCATTCACCTTATTACCTGCTCTACTCTAGTTTCGACGTCGCTTTCATGCTTTCCGTCCCTGGTAAAAATGCAGAATCACAAAAAAAGTGTATGACAGTATTGTGAATGGTATTGTTGGTACCGGTAGACCACGACGAATATACCATGATCAAATAACAGAAGTGTTAAAACGAGGTCAGGTAAAAAGTATATCAAATAAACTTACATATATGAAGAGGCTAATGAAAGTAGCTGAAGCGAAAGTTGTTTATCAGGATCATCGCAAGTGGAGATCTATAGTCTCTGCCTATACCCATGGGAAACAGTCGTGATAATATGTATATATGTATGTAACTTTTATCTGGTGATTGGACAATCGGCCCTTAGTCAAATCTTAGTGGTGTGTGAACCCACGGGGGAAAAGTGCAATGTACCTGTGGACTAGTGGTGAGGTAAGTTACTCTTCTCTTGCTTTTCTTCTCTTCTTTCACGTCTCTTTGCCTTCTCCCAGCCCTCGCCTCGCGCCCGCACAGACAGTAAGAGGTTTGTAGATTTATTTTAATATGCCATGCGGTTTCTCTCACATAAGCTAGCTTGCATAAACAATATGAATGTTATATTCTAATCTCGACGAAAATAATAGGGTAGGGACACATCTTCATATATAAATTCTTCTGTTCGTGTGTATGTGTCACTGAATTCCTCCTAAACGGTCGGACCGATTTCGATGAAATTTTTGTGTATGTTCGTATGGTTTAGATTCACAATTGCATTCGGTAGGTGGCGCTGGGATCGGGTTCCAGGATTTTCATGAAATGTTTTGCTTACACAAGCAATTAGATCTGGCAGATTTCATTTTTTCAGAACAGGACAATGCCTCCAGAGCACGCTAGTATATTATAATAAATTATAAAACAATGTTCATATCAAAGAGCGGGTGTTCAAATACCATGTCATCGTCATAACTTTAAAATGTCATGAGAAAATTAATTGTAATTACTGTTTAAACCAATGGTCCCCAAACTATTCTATCTCATAGACCCCTTGCCCATTTTTACTGCATTCGGTGGACCCCCTATCTATCTTTCTTTCTCCTCTATCTTTTTAAACGACTTAAAAAAGGAGGAGGTGCTCGATTCGTTATGTAACAACATTTTTGATTTTGAACTAGTTAAATTTGACAATTCTTTTTGCATTGGATTCAGTATAGTATCTAGTTGATGCCATATACCATATGTTTTATAGCTTGTAAATACAAACACGGACTATCATATTTTATTGTTTTATTTATAGAAAGTTAAAAATTTCGTCACGACTTGCTTGAATGAAATTTACTATTGTGGACCTATTGGCAGCTCTTGGACCCCAGATTTTCTTTTCGTTGACGTGGACCCCTTGAAATTCGATATGGACCGCCAGGGGTCCATATGGACCACTTTGGGGACCTATGGACTTTAAACTATAATTATAACGCTATTTAACTCGTTATAGAATTGACGTCATAATTTGCAACGCTCATACAAAATATGATGGCTTCAGCGTTTTCTAATTTGATAAAAAGTATATCAGTTGATTTCAGTCTCAACTGCCCTATAACAGCCTACGATGGGGACGAGCATGACGATTATACAAGGGTCCCATTCTTGCTGAGATGAGTTTAAAGAACTTTATTCTCAAAAGTTTATATTCTAACGTAATTCCTATAATTTAAAGAATGATTTTATTGTAAAAAAGCGTGGGGTGCATGGTATCAATAGTTTGAAAAGCACCCCATGCTTTTTTTACAATAAAATCATTTTTTCTTACACTATTTTTAATTCAAATTTATTAAAATTTATTTTCTATTTTTTAGTTGGATTTTGTAAAAAGCGTATTTATTAGTTGTTTTAAACTATTATTTATTTTTCATTTTTTAGTGATCATTTAGTGATTTAATTCCCTTCTCCGTGGAAACTTTTAAAAAAGAATTAAATACACTCTTATGATAAAATGGAACGTTATGTAAAAATAAGCTTTTTTTAAAAGGTTTATAAATACAAGCTTTTGAGATCCTGTATATCATGTAGCAGCAGAGTGCTAGCCAAGACAATTAAACGAGCCCAAACACGACGGGTTTATCTTGTTTCCTACAGGAGTTCCTATGGCCACCTTCCGACTCCATCATCAGATCAGTTCCATGGTACCAAATTATTGCATTGTCACGCGATATACACATACGTGCAAAATTTCAGCTCAATCGGAAACCGGGAAGTCGATCAAATTTAACTTGAAAGATTCCGTTACATACTAACATACGTATGAAACTAATAAAAGCGTATTAAAAACTAGGTGAACAAAGACAAATAATGATGAGATTGACTGAAAGGTCTTCGATACATACGAACTTTTTTTTTTAATATTAAGTTTTTAAAGTATAATTTTCAATTTCCTTTTATAGGAATTTATATTTTTACACTCCTTTACTTCATTTGGTAATTTGATGTAAATATTAGCTCCTTCGTATAAAATATTTCTTTTGGCGTATTTTTCTGTTCTAGGTGCTCGAATAATAATTTTGTTAGTGTTAGTGTTTGCTTGTATTATATTTTACAGGATTTTATTACTAAAATGCACGTATTATATTTATATACTTAGTTGATGTAGATTTAAGGTTTCAGTGTCTTCGTATATAGTTTTTGTTGGCGTAAAGAACTTGTAGTTACATAGGTTTTTCATTCATTTGTTTTGTGTTTTTTGTAAAGTTTTTAAATTCGTTTTTGAAGCTGCTCCTCAAATTTTCATAAGGTATTCTAAATGTGGCTTCGCTAATATATTATATATAGAGAGAGATAACACCTTATTGCACACCAAAATATACAATTACAAAAACAGGCCATATTTACAATATTTTCTAGGCAATGCAATAGGCGGCCTTATCGCTCAAAGCGATCACCTCCAGGCAACCTAAATGAAAGAAATTTGAATCAGGCGATATAGGTGGTGTCCGTGGTGTAGGAAAAAGGCAATAGATACATAAATACTCATAGTCACATATATATAATAATACATTTCAAAATACATAAGCTATTATAATAAATGTATTAGTATGATTATATTGTGTTAATCAGACATAGCTATTTGTGGACAAATAGTGTTTTCTGAGCAAATTTCCAAATGTTATATCTTAGATCATATAAGACATGTTATATCGCAATGTGTTATATATTGTATTTCTAAATATATTTGGTATACAAAATCAAATAAAATTACCGCGCTTAAAACCGTTAAAACGTAGTTTTATTATATTTGTTATACAGTTTATTGTTTTGGATGGTTACGAAAACCTAAAATGCCTACAGTATAATGTCAGGCGTTGCTACCAGAATTTATGGAAACTTTGTTATTAGACTTATTATTGTCACAATATGCACTAAACAAATATAGGTAGGTGATTTGTGGTTTTCCTAATGATATTAGATTAATATGCGCCTATAAGGAAAATAACACATGTGTTGTTTACAGTAAAACGACTAAAATCCACCTGTAACTGCGTCTAAATTTTTTTTTTTTTTGGTTTTGAGGCGAGGGAAAATGCTTAACCGATTTACGCACAAACTGGGTCGTTGCTAGGGGAACGACACGCGTCGGTCGGGGGCGATAACACTGCAGCAATAGTATGCTCTTGGCAGCGCTCCGTCCGCGATCGACGTCACAGAATAGTGTGGAAGACTCCGAGCGTTGCTGCACGGGCGAGCAACCCCAATACCCACTAAAAACCCCCTCCTCCCTGACGACCCTGCGCTTTGAATGTGTTGGAAAGGCTGAGATTTAGAACATAGTTACGCCCAGCCGATCCAGCGCAATAAAGTGCCTGGAGTGTGCCCTGGGAGAACACACCCCACTTCGTTGTGCGGGGGTAGAAGGTCCTTTGCTCTTCCTAGCAAGCTAAAGGCCCCCCGCGGTAAACGGAACCTAACTCAGGGAGGGAAGTAATGCGCGTACCTGCCTCTCCGGGTGCCAGCTGAAGGCCGGCGACCTCGAGAAGACGCATTGGCACGCGCTGCAGGACTTCTCTCCCTGTCTCGTTCTGCGGCCTCCTTGAGTGACATTACTGTCTCGCAAAAAGTAACCGCAGCCCCCCAATTGTCGCTGCTCTGCAGCATGGCCTTGACCAAGTCGCAGAGCGTGTGGCGGTGAAGTGCATTGGACCAGACGGGTGCACCGTACAGTGCCATACTCCTCAGGATGCCAGAGTAAAGTTTCCGCGTCGCACCTCCCGGGCCCCCTACGTTGGGAAGCAGCCTCGAGAGTGCGCCCGCGGATTTGACGAGTTTGGGAACTAGCTGCTCAAAGTGCGCTTTGAACAGCCATTTCCCATCGAGAACTAGCCCCAGATATTTCATCTGGGGCCCTACTCTAATGGCCACCCCTTGGACCGAAACGGTCAAGTCCGCGGGGGGATTGCGAAATTTCCTATGGAACATGATGGCCTCCGTTTTCGCGGGGGAGACCCTCAAGCCCAGCCTAGCTATTCGATCTACGACAATCGCCAACCCGGCGTTAGCGACGTCCACGGATTCCGCAAATGACGCAGCGCGTGCCGTGAGTAGGGTGTCGTCCGCAAAGCAGATCAGCCCTACCCCGGGTAGGACCGGAACCCGAAGGATCCAGTCATAACCTACGTTCCAAAGAATCGGCCCGAGGACCGACCCCTGTGGAACGCCGCACGCGACGCGTCGACGACCTACCTCGGGATTGCCGGACTCACCGCCCTCCCAAAGGATATGTCGATCCTGCAGGTACGCGCCCAACAGCCTCGTGAGGTACGGGGGGACTCCATGCGCGCGGAGCCCCTCCCTGATCGTCTCATGAGGGAGGCTGTTAAAGGCGTTCGCTATATCTAGCGACACCGCAAGAACGACATCCTTCGCTTGGACGGCTTCGTCCGTTGACGTTCGCAGCGTCTCGAAGGCGTCCATCGTGGAGCGCCTCCGCCGAAACCCGAACTGCGTTTCTGAAAGCCCCGGCTCCACAGTGTCGAGATGCTTCACGAGCCGCTCCGCCAAGATCTTTTCGAAGACCTTAGCGACCTCGTTCAGCAGCACTATGGGCCTGAAGGCGGACGGATCGTTGGGAGGCCGACCTCCCTTGGGAATCAGGCACAAACGACCCTCCTTCCATTGCGACGGGAGCCGACCTGCGCGAATACAGGCTTCGAACAGTTCCCGCAGCTGGCCGCGTAGATGTTTAGCGGCCAGGAAGAGGAGTCGACCTGGAACCCCGTCGGGTCCCGGTGCCGTCTTCCTGCCCCGGAGCCGGTCCAGGGCAACGTCTAGTTCCCCCTCGGAGATGGAGTGAGGCTCCTCGTCCGTGGGAGTGTCGGGAACGGGTGGACCCATACTGGGGGGAGTGAAGTTTCCCGGATCCGGGAAGAGCCCGTCGATAACCGACCGGAGCACCTCGGGTTCGAGCGTTTCCGTGACCGTGGATGTGCAAGGCCGCAACGTGTTGCGAGCCCCACGGTACGGACGCCCCCAAGGGTCCCGATCGAGCGTCTCGAGGAGCTCGGCCCGAGCCCGGGCTTTCGCTTGCAGTATTGCAATCGAAAGGGCCTTTCTGGCCTCCCTAAACTCTCCCACGAGTCCATTTTCCGCGACGTAGTCCGGAGGACGGCGCGCCCTGCAGCGTTTGAGCCTGTGGCTGATGATGCGAACTGCCTTTCGCATCTCGCCCAGCTCCTCGGTCCACCAGTGGACCTGCTTGCACGGAGGCTGCCGCTTGGAGACGCGAGGCATCGCCGCGTCGCAAACCCTCGTCAGGGTCTTGCGCATGTGCTCTGCCTGCGACTCCAGGTTCTCGAATTCGACTGGGTAGGCCCAGCTTTCCGTGAGTGCCCACTCCTCGGCCTGCTCCGGATCGAGCTTGGTAAGGGCCCAACGCGGGAAGAGAGGGGGGCGATGAACAGGGCTCGGACCGGAGGAGGGGGTAAGCTCAAATCTGATGTACCGATGATCAGAGAGCGACTCCACCTCCTCCAGCACCCTCCATCCGACAACTCTGCGGGCGGCCGCATGAGTGGCGAATGACAGGTCGATGACCGATCCACCCCGCGCGCGCACGCAGGTCTGGACCGATCCCTGGTTCAATATGGTCAGGCCGGATTGAAGAGCCCATTCCTCAACCGTCCGGCCCCTAGGTTCCGTGAACGTATTTCCCCAGGAACAGTGTTTTGCGTTAAAGTCGCCCATCACGAAGATCGTTTTAGGCGACAATCTGTCTATGGCAGCCCTGATGGCGTCCAAGTGAAGCTCGAACTCCGCCAGGGGGCGGCTGCGCGAAAAGTAAACGCCTATGACGACGATACTCCCGCTCTCCGCCACCGCATAGCCCTTTCCTCTTTCAAGACATGTAAGCGGTGTGCCAGAACCGGCTCTGGCCACCACCGCTACCACTTCGTCGAGGTCGCCCACCCAATTGCCGCAAGGCGGCACGTAATAAGGTTCGCTTATTACGGCCAAGTTCGCTTGCCACTCCGCCATCGCCTGCAGGCACAAATCCTGAGCGGTGGGGGAGTGGTTTACGTTCGCCTGAAATAGTATTGTTACGGGCGTACTAGGCATTGGAGGTGTCCATTGCGCGTACTCCCGTAACACCCGTGCGTTGTTTCGTCCTCGGATGGACGAATTTGCCCTTCACGTAGGGAGGCTGGCAGAACCTCGCCAACGTGGGGTGGGCAGCGTTGAGTCCCCCCGCCGCACACGCCGCGCAGTGGGGGTTCCGGGCCGTGCAGTCCGGCATCTTGTGTCCGCTCTTACCGCAGCGGAGACACAAGTTAGTCCGGTCCGGGCACGTGTCCGGACAGGTCTGGGCGCCATGGCCGACGTTGTAACACCGGTAACAACGTATCGGTCTGGCTTCCAGTGCCTCTACCCTCGCCGAGGTGAAGCCTACCACGAGGTAGCCCATCTCGACGATGACTTTGGCAGCAGCGACGGGGCACATCACGTACGATGCGCCCAAACCGCCCGGTCCTGCACCGATGTGCTTCGTGCGCACGTCGTCGCGCCGGCAGTTGCCGGCGCGCGCGATCGCGTCACGCAGCCCATCGACCGTGACCGATTCGTCCAGCCCAGAGACGTAAAGCTCCCCACGCTTTACGGGGCGGACGACCTCGGCCATCCCTGCAAGGGCTCCGCGCAGAGCCTCGGCGACGCGGTCCGCCTTGGCCGCGCTCTCGGGTCCCGGCTGGAACTCGAGAAGGCGCGCGTCCCTGACGGTCCGCACCACCTTCAGCCCCTCGCGGAGGCCCATGGCCGCGATGTCGACCACCGTCGAGGCCTTCGCGAAGACCTCGCGATAACCGACACCCTTCGCGGCCGCTGCCGGCAGCAGTTTGATGATAACTGCGGCCGACTTCGGCTCACGGAATACTACCGCAGGCTTCGCAGCCTGTTTCCGTTGTTGCTGCCCCCGCCCCGTCGGCAGGGGAGCAGCTTGCGCCTGGGTGGGGGGAGGGGGCCCGTCGGCCCTCGCCCCCTTACCCTTTTTCCGCTTGGCGGCCGTCGTCCACGCCCCCCCCTCCGGGGCGGGGGCGGGGGCCACGGGCGCCGGCGGCGGCGCGACGTGCGCGATGCGAGCGCGGACGGCGGGCGCCGCGACTACCGATGTCGCGGCCGCAGGCGCCGTCCGTTGCCTAGGGGCCGGCCTAGGAGCCGACACCACAGGCACGGGTGCCGTGGCGGGGGCCGTTAATGCAACGGCGGCATCGCGTGCCGCTCTCCGCTGCATTTTCAGCCTCCACTTCACCCCCCCTCTATTCGTCTTTTTTTTGGGGGGGGGGGGCCGGTGACGGTGGGGAGCCCGCCACCCCGCCAGCCGGGGTCGCCACCACCTCCATCGGAACCGGGGTACTTACTTCCCCCGCATTCCGCCGGACGGCGGCGGCAGCCGTGGCCGCTTTCGGCCTAACGGCCACTTTTGGTGCCGGTTTGATTGCCGGCGCCTTGCCTCGGTCGGCCGCTAGCGGTGGACGGAGGGTCGGCGCGGCATTCAGCCGGTCCTCGATTCCGGCGAACCGGGCATCGAGTATGGGGGCGACAACGTCGATCACGGCCCGCACAAACGCGTCGTGATCGATGCCGCCGGGCCCCGTTGGAGCGGGTGTCGGCGCCACCCCGTTGGCGGCCGCCGGAGCTCGCTCCGTCCCGACGACGGGAGCCGGTGTCGGCCCTGCTACCGCAGCACGGGCCGGACGCGATTTTTTAACCGCAGCGGGTGCGGCGGGCGGTTCCGGTACCGCCGCCGCCTCCGCCGTGGCGGCTTGGGCCTTTCGCTTGACGGGTACGGGGGTCGGCGCCGCCATTACAGCAGGCGCCGGCTCCGCAACCGAAGCGGAGGCCTTTAGGGCCTTACGCATGTCTTCAAACTCCCTGCGGTAGGAGCGGTTTTCCTCCCGCAGCGAGCTTAACTCCATGCGTAGCCTGGCGTTCTCGTTACCGAGCTTCCAGGCCTCGGATTCCGGATTTCGCGTGACCAGTGTGTCGACGATGTCCGACACCCTGGACGCGGCCTCCTTCAGCCGGCGCACGTAAACCCCCTTCAAATTGCCCGACGTTTGGGCAATTTGAATTATCTCGGCGACCTGGGCGCACGCCGCTAGGCGGAGCTCCCCAGGGCCGAGAGCCGATATATTCCCGACGAGGGCGGCGCACTGGCTAGCCGCGGCCACTTTGGCGGCGGTTGCCTTGCGCGCCTTGCGCCCCTTTTCACCCCCCTCGGTGCGAAGGTAGGCCTCCGCACCCGCGAGAATGCTAGTAGTCGCCGCGGGTGCGCCCCCCGTGGGGCGCAGAGGCGAGCGCGCGCGCGCTGGGGAAGAAGCACCCGACGTGCCGTCCGAATCGGCGCCGCTGCTCTGGGACCGGTCCCAGAAGCGCGACCTCGATCCGGGAACGAGCATCGGGGCACACGAAATCGGCACCGTTGCCGTTGAAGACGATGACGGCGCCGCCGAACCCGATGCCGAAGACGATGAGGCTGTGAACGAATATGACGACGTCGTCGTGCCCGCCGCCGCTGCCGCTGAAGACGAGGACGTGGACACCGCCGCAGCCGAAGACGCAGGCGCCGACATCGCAACAGCGGCTCCCATCCCATTAGGGAAGGAAGACGAGGGGGTCGCCGCTGCCGCGCCTACGAGGTCCCTGTTCACGACCCCGGCCGAGGGCGCGAGTGAGGCTCGCGCGACAACCGGTGTCGTGGGACGGCTGCTCTCGACGTTGCAGCCCGAAAGGTTGCAAGTCGATGTCGTAGGCACAGGTGAAGCCCGTGCGCTATACGACACCGTCGTCGTAGGGCACCCATCCCCTGCCGTCGCTGAACCGGCCGCCGTGTATACCGGACTACAGGCAGGCGCTTCAGGGCGGGAATAACTATGGTCGCGAATCGCACCGTAGAGCGCGTGCTCCAGCGAGTCTGGGACGCTGCCGGACGGTGGGATGTGATCATGCTCTACGTAGGCGCCGCTCCCTTGCACGAGTGAGGCTCGCGCAGAGGTGGGTGGCGCCATGTAGGCATATTGAACTATGGTGCTTGCAGCGCTCACGGCCAGGCAAACGGCCGAGTTCGCTGCAAGCAGTACGTTCCTATCTATCTCCGGGTGTGCTGCGCTCCTGCGCGCGGCACGCCCGGATGGGGCCCTAGGCGCCATGGGAACCGGAGGCGGTCCCATCGCGCCGCACCTATCCTCATGCGTGGCGGCGGTGAGGTCTACCACCGCCGACGCATCCCCTACCGAGCCGGGCATATCGGCAGCCGTGAAAACGGCACTATCCGCATGCCCGTGACGCGGCCCGGCAACCGACCTGCTGCGACGGGCCGATGAAGAAGACGCCTTTTTCACCCGCGTCTCCCCGATCTCAGGCATTAACCAGCCATCCTTGGCCTTCGCGTGGTCCCGCTTTCGCGGGACACTCGAAGGCCTCGGGGCCTTCTGGGGGCCTGGGCCATCCATTACTGGAGGCCCGTTCCTTTGCCGAGACCAGTCGACGCGTGTGAATAACTATCGACACAAACGACCGTTATTGCGTAATGCGCTTAGACGCGCCGAAATAAACAAGCGAATAGAGCTTAACAACTCACCCCAGTCGAAAAACAACTGATTCGCGCCGGAATCAAACTAAATAACACTGTACACTATCACTACACAACTGTTGTCGCAATTTGTCGCTTTTTGAGAGCGAAAACCAGCCGAGGTAAAACTCCTGAGGGAGCTCCCTCGAGCAAATTGTCTCCCCGGACTCGAGCGCCTTCGCCTCGCGAAGGCACTCGCCCCAGAAACCCCGGTAAAGTTCTTCGAAAGGTCTTCGGACCAACAACATAAAGTCAAGTCCAATAAAAAAAATGAAGTTTTTGGTTTGAGGTAACCACTCTTTTATTTGGGGTACCTCGGGTTCAGGGAACTTGTACGAAAGGTGTACACAATATGAGTTATATATATTTTTTTTAATTTAAATTATTTTAAATCATAAAATTAAAAAAATGTTTATACTGTTTATTCTTATTCTAGGTATTACTATACTATGTAGGTATATAATATTATTTACAAACTAAATAGTTACTAAATTCACAAAATATTGGGGTCGTTTTATTATTACGCTAAAAGGAGGGATTGCACTGAAAATCATCGTTGTGTTGGATATTATGCCGGCACAGCAATAAGCGGAGTGCAAAACTTGTTTGCTGAAAATGCGGCGTACAAATTCTCAAAATATGTTTTTATTTTTAAGATACAAGTCAATGTTCTCATATAAGGATAGGCTGCTGCATTTTAAAATATTTGCTTTAAACAAACGCAGGGATATTTTGGATATGCATTTTTTGTTGTAACTATTTAATGGATTGATTGACTGTCCCGATTTGCTTAATAGCTTTAGTTTTCAAGTACCGAATAGATGCCCTCGAGCACCTATCACGCCTCTGTGTCCGCTTTTACGTCGCACGGTTCTTGGCGCCAACACTCCCATACTTGACTATGTAAACTAATAAACCTTTATAGTGATATTACTGATCTACATGCAAATTCATATTACAAATTTCGCTGAATTATTGCATCCCACATTGCTAATTAACTTCTCTTTTTTTTAAATTTCTTTATGTTCGGAACTTAATAGCTATTTAAGCCTTATACATTATTTTTTCTTTTTCTTTAAATGAATAATATTATAGTTTATTCAAACTACAAAATATTAAATTGCATCTAGTGTTTGCCTATAAGTGACTACTGTGTTTGTCATGTCTTTTTTTTATAAAACAATGTACATCCTTTGTATTAGTGCAAGTAATTGTTGGTAAACCAAATAAATAAATAAATGTCTCTCAATACGATTGAAAGGAGCCTCGCGAGACCAAAAGGCGGACCTGTATTTTGGACAACGCATTAACGCTATACGGCGTGGGAACGCGGCCAGTATTTTGGGAACGCTCCCCATCGACACTGACCTGGAATCCATTTTTTATTTGTAAATTTTATATATATAGTAGTTTCGATATTAGGTTTTATCTATATATATATAAATCAATTGCTGTTCGTTAGTCTCGCTAAAACTCGAGAACGGCTAAACTGATTTGGCTAATTTTGGTTTTGAATTATTTGTGGAAGTCCAGGGAAGGTTTAAAAGGCAAGTAAATATGAAAAAAATGCTTGGAATATAGTAAAGACAACAATTTCGCTTTCCCTTAGAAACTATTCCTACCTGTCAAACATTTGATGTCCGTCCCGTCGTTTAGATATCAATTAAATTTAAAAGTTTTGACCACGTTTTTTACTGAAGTTGAAACATTCTGCAATTGTCATTCAGCTTTTTTTATTTATTGATTCTGAGGCGGTACGAAGTTTGCAGGGTCAGCTAGTTTTAAATATTATATGTTATAAGTGTGTACTTGTAGAAATATGTATAATTGAAACCAAATGTTAACTAAATATTTATGATTGTTAGAAGATTATATAGTTTTCCTCCATGTCCATTGCCGTTGGATGCTATGTACATGGAATAATGCATTATCATTCCATGTGTAGTTTGCTCTTCATTTGTCAAATACGCTCAAATTACGGGATTCAATTTTTATTATGACGTCACAAGTTTGTACGCTTGTACAAAATCTATGTGGGTGCAACATTGTCTATTTCCCTACCTTTGTACTTTGCCATATCGCCGGCATCAGTACAGGATCTTGGAACTGCATTTTTTTTCACATTATTTTTTCGTCAATATTGTGATATATGCGTGTAATATTATGTAACAATTGTAATATTTTGTAACAAGTATACCAATGGTCTCGAAACGGGGAATGCTGAAGACCGTGCGAAGTGAAGTAGAAAAAGTAGGAAAGCGGACCCTGGACGTCGGAGTGAAAGCTCCGATCGCAACCGGGATTTAACGCTCGGATGATGATGATTATGTAACAATTATGACGAAAAAGAATGTAAAAAATGTTGTTTACAAGAGCAGGACCACTGACGCCGACGGTATTTCTTTCTTACTCAATAAAGTCAACATTGAAGTATTTTTTCTAACAATAAATATCAGAATGTTTTATTGATTTAATTTTCAGTTTAAAATACAACACAAACTTTTTTTTGTCCTCGATATATCCACAATCAGTCGCAACCCGAGACCGGCAGGCGTGATTTTTGAAGTCATTTATAATAAAATAATTAATTACTTCTAAATTCGCTAAGTAACCGAATAAAAGAACTATAATAAAAGTATTTATTATAATATAATACGTTACTGTTATTTATTTTAGCGATGTACGATTAACAGTAATAACAATATTAAATATTGAAGAACACGTTTAGATGTCACTTTGCAATTATTTTCTATCGGAAATTCTAATTTATCGAAAATGCGTTTTGAGTGCATGGGCTACCTCAGAAATATGATCAAGATTGATATATATTTTTTTCACCGCATTAAAGTACATACATACATACATAACTTCACGCCAGTTCCCTTGCGGGGTAGGCACGAACAACAGAGCGCCATTTAGGCCCATTCTTACACACCTCACTTGCTTCTTTGACATTCATAACTCTTGTCATGCACGCTCGTCTGTTCTTAAGGCTCCTGACATCACCCTCCGCTAGTACACGATCAATTTGATCATGGAAGGTGTGTCGTGGCCTTCCACGACTTCTGCATCCATCCACTTTGCATTGTATATCTGTTTAGTCATTCTTTCATCATGCATTCTTTCCACATGCCTGAACCACCGGAGCATTCCTTTCCTTACCTTCACCCCGACAGTTTCTTTCCCGCATTAAAGTGTGTATAATTATTGTAACAACGGCTGAGAAATCGATCAAAAAACACTTTTTGTCTGTTGTCTCGCTGTTAATTGGCTTGTGCTTTTTATTTTTTAGTAATTGAGAAATACTACTCTTCGTTTTATGTAGAACTAAGTCCTCTCTTGTAGCTTTCGAGTATCATGCCTCTTCAGCCGAGATGGATATGTACGCTGCATTAACTTGGCTGCCAATTCATTTATGTGCAGAGCCAATCGACATTGATAGCTTTTTGAGAGTTCACGAATTTCTTCTTTTGCTGTTTTCACTTCTAGATGTTCATATATCTCGCTGTTTCTTACATATCAGGGTACTCCTGAGATAGTACGAAATATGACATTTTGGAGTCTTTGGACGATAGCAATGTTTGAGTTGCTAGCACTACCCCAGATTTGGATTCCATATGTCCATATTGGCTTTAGTGTCGTATTATATATAACCAACTTGTTTCTATAGACAATTTACTATTACGTCCAAAGTAACCACAACAACACAAACTTAAAAATAAATTACAAATTAAACTATTATATTAAAAACTAGAACTAAATAAAGAAGGGGTATAATTATAGATAAAATATTGGTCCCAAACCACTGACAGTTATCAGTAATGTTCCCATAAAGCTGGGGGCGTTTCCACGTTGTATAGCAATGCTTAACCTTTGAGCAAACTAGACGCCAGCCTTTTGGCAGCGTGAGAGATCTACCAAACGTGCGGCGACGTCTCGATAAAACTTTACAGCGTTAGGCCCCCACGGACCCAGAGTTTCCACCCCAACAATAAAATTGCACTAAGCAATGGTAGCTTAGCGGTTAACACACTCGTATTTTTTATTTTTATTGCAGGAGTTCAGCAGACAGGCAGATGGCCCACTTGATGGAAAGCGGTTACCATCGTCTATGGACATTTGTAACACCAGAGGTGCTACAAATGCGCTGCTGCTCTCTTAAGGGAGACTGGAACCTGGTTACTAATGCCGGAACACAACTCAAGGTTGTTATGGCGACATACTTAAGACCAGGGGTGGTAGCCATCCAGTCGGGCGAGCCCTACCACCTGGCTGTGGGTTGTTTAGTCGCCTGTTACGACAGGCCGCCCGGCCGCAGGAAATTGTATTCTTTCTCCGTTCCTGCACGGATAAAATTATTCCAGGCTGACTCGCGTGACTGACAGAAAACCCTTTATTGTACACCAAAACATCGATAAACAGAAATAGAAAAATACAAGAGATAATATAACGGGCGGTGTTATCGCTAAACAGCGATATCTTCCAGGCAACCCTTGGCAGGGATTAATGGATTGAGCAAGCACTAGCAGTGTTTTGACTTAATGTACATACGTGAAGAAAACTATATTATCATCAAACTCGCTAGTTTATGGGCTGTTATTAAAAAAATATAATTAACTCAATAAATAAATATATTATTGGGATTATTGAATTATTTGGTTTTGAAACGTGGTGCATATCAGCAGCGCCTGTGGTCTTCCTGTCACATTTCCTGTACATAACGATAAAGAATTCATATTTTGTGCGGAATAGTGTTGTCCTATGTTTTTTCTTTCAATATTTTTTTTTTTACAAGAATGTAGTTTATACAGGTGTTATACAATTGTCGATGCCCAGTACATTCTACCATATAGTGGTGTAAAACATGAATTATAAAAATTAAATTGACCAAAATTTCTAATTTAAAAAAATGTCAATTAAGCTTTTGGTAATTTATAAGCAATTAATATCAAAAGAAAAAATAACAAATAGACCACTAAGATTTTCCATATAGATAATAACGACAAGCACTTTTTTAAAGTAATGTTTTAAATTGCTATGTTTGGATCATGGCATCACAATGAATGAATTAATGAAAACACTTCATTGTTCACCAAAAATTAAAACTGCTTTCTTAAAAACTAGGTACAATAAATTTCGAACAAAGGCGGTGAAGCCAATAAATAATATGAAACGCTCCAAGAATAAGTAAATAAATAATATACTTTATGTACTATACAAACATAAAACATATCATACTGTTACAACTCAGGTCCCGACAAAAACAAAATCCACCTGCAGCTCTGAAACAAAGCACATTTATTACTCGTGCGCATTTGAACTAATAACATTGAAATTCTTTTATGATCGTCTTCTTTTGTTTACTTATTGGCTAACGGCCTATTGTTGTATTGTAATCATTAGTCAGGTCTTACGGATTATAAAATAAAAGCTGATTCTAGGAAATTCGGTTCACGCTGCCGGGCGGACATATTGCATTTGTTCAGTATAAAAAAATGACCCGATGGAGGGGGGTGGCAGTCGAGCGAAGAGAGACGTATGTACTACAATCGGGAATCTAATATGTGACGGACTTTGCGCGTTTTATTGAATTACGACCTTCTGCATTACGTTTGGACTTGTTGTGTTCGGTTATATTTATACCTGTATAGTAATTCTAACGGCATTTTAATTCGAGTCCCGCTAAACTCGTAACAATACTATATATAGAATCAGCAGCATTATTAGACCTGAGTGGACCAAAAATAATGTAATGGAGGTTCGCAAAGAAAATCAATATGTACTCGGAATACAATATGCCGAGTACTCTGCAGTATACAAATTCTCAATACCTGGTTCTATAGAAGCCCTTATCCATTTGGGGAATAGGGGAACCGTTGTATAATCGTCGTGTCCGTCCGCTTGTCCATCTGTCTTTGCAGCCTTTTCTCGGAAACTATTGCATATGTATTTATAGACTAGCTGACCCGGCGAACTTCGTACCGCCATATTTTCTGAATTCCTAAAAGACTTTGTTTCATGACACAAAAACAAAATCACCAAAAGCGCTCCCGGTGATTAGGAGGATTCTAGAACCTGATCTCAGAGCCACCTACCGGTTCTAATTGCGAATCTAAACCATCCGAGAACCCACTCAAACACAAAAACAAAATCGCTCCAGGTGATTAGGAGGATTGTAGAACCCGATCTCAGCGCCACCTACCGGTTGCAATTGTGAATCTAAACCATCCCGGGACCCACTCAAACACACACACAAAATTTCATCAAAATCGGTAAAGTCGTTCTCAAGTTATGCGCTTACCAACACATTTTGCGATTCATTTTTATATATAAGAAGAAGACTATTTAAGTACTTATTAAATCTGTTATATGTATGTTTATATTGTCATATGTATATATACTTGTGTATACTATGTATTTATATATATTTATATTATTTTTGTACTTATATGTATTGTGTGTGTACTTTCAGACTGAAAGGGCATTTACTACAAAGCACGGCCCACAAAAAAGTGGTGTGTACTCTTGACTAAAACCATCTATTCTTATGTATTTCGATGCGCTGAATCAGAATCTGGATCCATATACTCTCAAAATCCAAATAAATTGCACAAAACCCCTGAAAATTGCTAAACTACACTAAACTTACAAAAATTTGCAGTTATTATGTTAAAAAAAAGACAATTTGCAGGGGTTTTTTGCAATTTACTTGGATTTTCGAGGACTTATGGGCCAAATGGGATCCTCATCTGAGATCCAGAATCAGCGGATCGAAATACATAAAATCATACTTGATCTAGTACCACATAATACTTTTTTAATCGCCAAAACTGTAATTTTTTGAGGTGCAATTTACTCAAGACTCAAGAACTCAAGGGTGTGTAGACCAAACTGACCCCAGATTCGGATTCAATGCAGAGTGCAAAGTGCAGACCCCTTTTTTTTGGGTCGCTTTCTCCCAAGAGCACGCGCCATGAAAATGGCCCAGACTTTTGGAGGAGTTGCGTGCGGCCGTGGATAGGCCGTGGGTCGGTGTTATGATTATATATTATAACTAGGATATGCCCGCGACTTCGTCCACGCTTGACTTGAAATTCCCGGGACACAAAGCATCACAGCATTTGAAAATGAATGTAACCTATCGTTTTAGTGAATACTGTATCGGAAAAAGCCAATTTTTATGCACCCGAACAACTTCAAACCGTAAAAAGTATCACACATTTTATTACATACAATTTGCTATCGATCGGTGAAAACCGCATCGAAATATAATATCGGGATATTTCCCATCACTAGCAAAACGGGATAACTTGGCAACACAATAGTTGCGTCCATCGGCGTGATAGCCGCGCACCCAATTAGTGGCATTAAATAAAAACGGCGGTTTTCCCTATAGATAAACAGAGGTTTATTAGCGCTACATGAACCAAATTGGCATTATTGTAACCGTTGTTTTTGGCGTGTCTGGTACATAGTTGAAAAAGGTATGGTTATTTTAAATATCTTTAAAGTATTAGCAAATATATCGGCCAGCATTTAGCAACTGACGTGAGTAACTCATTCCGATTCCCGCATCGCTAATGTAGTTTTTCTAATTCAAAAGTTTGTCCACGCTTGTGCACTGTCAACTTCATCTTGAGTCTTCAATTTTTACTTTATCATACGTGTTGGCGACCCAAGCCTAATAATAAGTTTCCAATGCCTCAGAGGTGGTTTCGTGATGGCTGCGATTAATATTTTAAATATGGAATGTGAACATATTTTTGTTTGTTATCTGTGAAATATTTATTATTACTATGTAAATCAATAGGGTATTTAGACAGTAAATTGTGACACTTTTTATCATCTTAGAAAATCGCAAAATCAATGCCAAAGGCGTTGGAGCCATAAATTAAAAAAAATGCCGAAGACTTGTTATGACGTCACAATTGAAAGAACTCAAATAGCATATTAATTATAGTTAAAGCAGTAATGAAATTTGTTTTTATCGTGATATTTTATATGAAAATCATTTTATAATTTATTACTACCATGTGTCATCAATACGCTTTTTATGATCTTACAAAACATAACAGCCTCCTGTCATTACTTTAACAAATGCCGCTCGTCTCCAGCTTGCAAGCCCCGTACACACTGAGTTTTGGTTAGTATTTTCTTAAGTTTTCGCGACTGGTATACATAATAACATTAGATTTTAACGGTTTTAAGCGCTGTAATTTATTTGATTTTTATTATTCTGACGTTTCAGCCACTTTTTAGTGCCCGTGATCACGGAAGACAAAGATGTCATATGTTAATGAGTATTTAAACTAATTTAGTTAAATTAACAAGTTAGCGGTAGGCTAAATAAAACTAACTTAATTAAAAATCAAATAAATTACCACGCTTAAAACCGTTAAAATGTAGTCACAGCTTACGAGTGGTTGCGATACTTCAAGATTAAAAAAAAACTTCAAGATTGAGACTAGGAGAACAAAATGGAAGAAAGAAACGAACTTTTGTCAGTTGCGGCTCATCGTATGGCAGTTTGCTGTGTTGTTATGCCAGCTGCCTAGCGAAGGGCAACAAATGACTGAGTTGTTCTACAGTTTTAGAAGACTTAAGAAGAATTAAGAAGAGGAATGAAGAAATTGTGTACCCTTGAATACCGAACAAGTGTCATTATTATTAGAATGAATTTATAAGCTAAGAAAGTATTGAATTTTTTTTAACAAAAACAAAACTGGCTTAAACAAGAACAACAACAAAATTACAAAATACAGTAATTTTTATGTTTTACTTGACACCGACTTCTAGATGTCGTAGAAAGAAGACGGTTTTGTTTTTGCTAAAAAGAATTATTTTTACATTTTAGTTGCGCAAATACTTCAATAGCTTTAGAAATAATATATTAAGCACCTGTAGAAATTTTACAACTGTGTACATACTCTTCAACAAGGGTTGCTCTCGATTTCATCATCATCATCATGTGTAGCCATGGATAATTGTCGGTCAACGTGACGCCACATTTAGAAAGAAAGGAAAGAAAACCTTTTGAATGTTACTGCCCCATCTGGGATAATATTAATCTTAGTGACCGTTTACGTAGATGTAGCGATGGGTTCAATGCGTTATTTGTGATACGACATTGTCATAATTATTGACTTTAAACATTGACAGATAACGTATATTTATTTTTATATACACTTAGCTAATTATTAACGACGTTATTTTCAACGCTATAAATAAGACAAATTTGGTTTCAATCAATAACTATAATATTATCCCAGACGCAGCAAGAACATAAAAAAGAGTTATAATTTCGCAATATTACTTTTTCTACATGACAACAGTTTCAATAATAGATTGAAAATTGAAATAAAGGTGTGTTGTTTGTAGGCGACTGAAAATTAGATGTACTTACTAAAACTAAACGAAACTAAAAACCGTGTAATTGATGTTAAAGGTAGAACAAAACCTTATAGGAAAGTTTCTATGTATTTAGACTATAACCGATTCGACTATTTTTTTGTTTCCAAGCCCTGAACGCATGGTTGTAAGATCTGCTGCGATGAAAGTTATTACTCGTAATTAGTTGTGTGCAATAAAATCAGTCATTCTTTCATTCAATTGTAAGATCATTATTAGCACGCATATCATTCTACAAAACATTAGGCCTGCATTTCTTTGGTCCACTGCTGCGCCCTAGCGGAGCGTCACGGTTTAATTGTAAGTTGAGTAGAGATTATACATGCTAGAAGAAAGCATAGTAAATATTTGCCTCTTTACACTATCTATGGTCTAAGACTTACCCATTTGTCCTTGGTTTTATACCTTTCTCTTTCACTCACCAGCATGACATCTCTTTCCTTGATATGATAGATGTCAGATAGCTGTCAATTCATATGCATTGTAAAATTTTGCCGGTAAAACATTGCAAAATTTGTAAATTATTTCAAAGTGTTAAAACTATTCAATATTAATAGAATTTTGAAGTGTTGACAACACAGTGCCAAGAAAATAATATAGTACTTCATTATAACACTTACCATTCGTCTTTTAATTGTGTTATAATAAGTACAAACTACGACAAGTAAGTGTTCCAAGTGGAATGTGCAACATTCGAAATCTTTAAGCCTTTGGTGATTTCTGTTATTACGAGCACATCGAGTGAAACCAATTACGATAAATTATCTTCGTTTCTCAAGTTCGGACGAAGGGGGAAGTATTTTGCTTTATTCTACTGAACATGAGATGTAAGTACAATTACGAGTTTTCAAACAGGATTGAACTTGTTTTAACACCTAACTGAAAATCTCAGTAGGGGAAATAAAACACCGAGGTTAGTAAACCGGTTGTTTACTTAAGCTAACCAAGAGTTAGTGTCAAAAATTAAATTGATTTTTAATTAATATGATTGAAAGGACATTTATCACAAACTTGTCTTGCTAATAGTGTTGTACTAAGACATAACATTTGTCATTTCACTGTAAAAGAAGACCACTTATCGGTGCAGAACCATTGTGGACAAATTTGTTTTTTATAATATTCTAGAACAATGACAATTTCTGAACAAAGGCTATAGCTGGATAAACATCCAGCTGCTGCTGGCTGAAGTTGAACAGCTTCTTTAATTCAGTGATAAAACACTGGGGTGTGTATAGATAGTCGGCCCATTTATTTATTATTTGAGATATAAAGATAACTTTGGGTGGTTATAGCCTTCTAACCTATATTAAAGAAAGTTTGGATCTGTTCATGGTACATAGATGTGCCATGTGACTATAACCCACCTGAACATTGGTCTTGTAAACGAGGGCTTGTAAATTAAGTCCTCACAGGAGGCACCACAACTGATTTTCACCAAAGCCTAGTAATTTTTACATTACTTATTGACAGGATTAATAAAGTCAGTGGGACCAATGTCCCATAATTAAATATTAGAGACTACATTGCAAATTATTTGTAGTCAAGACTATATTTTTGTCCTGATGTTGTACAACTTATTAAAGCATCATTGAGTGGCTTACAAGGGTGATTAAAATTTAAAGACAAGTACGTACTTTAAGTTAAAAAGTAACACATCTAATGTCTTATATGACAAGTGATCTAAGCCTTACTAATTATACAGCCAAGCCTATAAATCTTAGTGTAAATTGTTTAGACTACACAATACACATAATGAGAAAAGAGATAGTTCACCTATTAAAAGTAGTGAATATAACAGACTCCATCCAAAGAGCTGCATTCAGATGGTTTTTGATAAAGAAGTCAGATGTTGATTTCTGCCCTCTTGGACCTCAGAGGTCTCAATTCATATGTAATATATTGTAAAACATTTTATATTACAAATAAAGAGATTAATTAAAGTTAAGACACATTGGTTAGTGACAACAAACATTCAACAGGCATATTTTCACTTACCAATAGCTAAACCTCATCCGGACATTCCTCCGAGTGGTTTATAGCAAGATTTTCAGCAAACATTTAGTTACACATTACAATAAGTAATTGTATTAATTACATATAAGAGAGCAGGGGTTAAAACAACAGCTTATCATCTTACTATTATAATAACATAAGAGATAGTTTGATTAATCTTAAGACAGCAAAGTAGTGGTCTATTTGTATACTAATTTTAAACCTTATTTATACAAACTTATAATATCATAAGTGTCTATGCTATGAGACTGTGACATTCTGTAAGATGATAAGAAGTATCTCAATTGATGTTTAAAGACTGGAAACTCCCCTCTTTATTGCTCTTGCTTTGTGGCTTAACATTTGGCACAAAAATATTTGCTATTATAGCAAATTGGATTGCAGAAATCCTATAGACACCATATCCAGTTACTCTAGAATCAGTCAGGACGGAAGGTCCTTGATTCTCAAGTTGCAGAAACTCTGAGAATGTTCGATACGAGGATGGCATATAAGTTATCAAAAAGTCTATCTTACAATTGCCATCATGTGAGCATTAAATCTCAGGTGTGATCAAATTATTTGCTCCAATGTCTAAGGTCTGTTTTCCTATTGTTATAACTGTCTGGGACACCAGGCGAGGCAGAGTGAAATTGTCCTAAAAACCATAACTAAAAATAACATTTCTGATTTCAAACATGTGGAATAGATATATTACTACTCCTAAAGGGGTTATGACTAAATTGAGATTTTGCATACTATGCAATTTTAAAGAATTGGCTTCACAATCACTATGCAAATGTTCCTAAAATTATTCAAACAGAGCAGGCCAAGAGGGAATATCTAACCCTACTGTTTAGCAAGACCTGAAATAAAGTTGATCAAAGGAGAGCAGGGCTCAGAACCAGTACTCAAATAGCTGTATTATTCAGTCTTTTGACCTCAAATTCAGGTTGAGGTGCTCAGCTAAACAGGATTTGCTCACTGATTGGAAAGTGGGCCTGTAACCAATTTCTTGGAGTTCAAAGAGGAACGAGATGTATACTATGTTTGTAAGAATAAATAGTCAGTGTATGACTCAAAGAGGTGCATATTGTACATACATGGTGAGAAAAGGACGTAATCCCTTTACCTAAAAAAGTAAATAAATAAAGATGCTTACCATATTGTTGAATCTCACAGAACAATGGAGCATAACTCTCTTTCTCTGCCACTTAGCTCTCGGGGAAGCTAAACTGAACGAGAAGCCAGATGCCAAATGGTCCTAAAGTTCTGAAGTGGCTTCTTCTGCTCCAGGCCATGAAGGCTATGTTCAAAATTTGGAGCGTCCAAGGCATGAACTTATTTTCATCAAAGTATGTGATGAATGGCCCCAGACAGGTGTGCTCATTTTTCTACAATGTATTCGGTAGAAATGAGACTTTCGGCTGGGCTTGGCAATTTTCCCCACCCAGCCTAATAGAATACTGTCTTACTTGAACCAGGTTAAAGGAAATTTCCTTTTATTAATACCAGAATAGACCAAGGGCTTTCGGAGGCCAAACTTGAAAGCAAAGATTATTAACAATTCTCATTTAAGACAGGAGGAAGATCTCAGTAGATGGACAGACAGACAGATTGCCCCTTTTTGCTTAAAAAGTTAGAGTTTGAATGATCAAGTCTCTTACTGAATCACAAATGGCAAGACTTATCAAAGTAGTTGGCAGACACCTACTTAATAATACTTACAACTACAATTACTATATATCTACAATAGACATTGCCAAAAATAAATTTTAAAAGGCTATCATATATTACTAGTTCTTAAGTTTTTTGAAATGGTGTAAATTAAAGTGTTTTCTATCTATCATATAATAACATTATCAGAGATGTAAGATGATCATCAAATACTTAAGACCATTTCACTTGTCAAACCAGAAATTTAAAATGCTATTTGTCTAGAATATTAGCATTTCTATTTGACAAAATTAAAATAAATAAATAAAATTATATATATATAAGTATATATAATTTCATATTAGTAGCTGGATAGTCACTACTATTACTTGCCTCAGGCTGTAGAATCTATGATCTGTTGACACCAGGGCATCCCCAGACAATCAAAACAATCGGCTGGTAGCCACAACTTTGTGTAATAACAAGATTATAAATAAAATAATAAGCAGTCTAGCTGGATGTTACGGAAACACCGAAATTATTGTTTTGTCCTGTAACACACATTAAACATTTTATAACAGTATCTGAGAGGTCAAAAAGCCTAGATAGAGAATGAGTACAAGTTTATACATTTCTATCATTATCTTGAAAGATAAAAATTGCTTAAAGAACCATAATTACTGTTTTCAGAGACATTGTATATAATATTTTTTGTAAATATACAATATAGTACTCTATAAAAAAAAAGGGGGGGGGGGGGAGAGATTAATACTACTCTACATATATATCTATTAGCTAGATGTTGATACAAGATGTTAGTTATAAAATGACCAGTACAAGAGATATTAGAGGAATCTTATAAGTATTGAAACATACAGATGTTTCTATTAATGATATCAGACCTAGTCAAGATTAGCTATAAACTAATTTTAGTTATTATTAAGGCTCTTTAGTTATGTTTACCTTTAGGTTTTCCATTTTTAATGGAAGATTCATAAGATAAGTTCTTTACCAAGGAACCTTGAGATCTTATCATCTAATCAACATTTTCTTTAAAATAATAATTGATTTCAGATAGGAGGATTATTATTTTTTCTTTCTTTATTGTACACAAAGTAGTTACATATAAAACTACAGAGAGTGGTGATGTACCAAAACAAGATTAACAACTCCAAAGAGAGTTTTCTTCCAGCAAACCTAGGGAGACAGGGAGAGACTATTATCCATATAATAATATAAATCAATATTGTTGGAAATTGATAAATTGTGAGGTTATTAGTATTAATTTTTTTTTATTTTTCTTCACAGACAAATTAAAATTCTTAAAGTAAATCGGATATACTTTGAGAAATATTTTAAATCTCTAATCATCATATGCATTGTATTACTTGTGTTTTCACCAGCAGATAACAAACAGGTCTTCTAGCAACACTGTGTGTCGACAGAGACACATAATATAACTGTTTTGCATTCCAACAAAACAGGTATTATGTGTTGACTGAGACACACAGTGTTGCAGCAAGTTTCTTGCTGGTGTGTGGAAGACTATATGAATTGACAGCTATCTGACATCTATCATATCAAGGAAAGAGATGTCATGCTGGTGAGTGAAAGAGAAAGGTATAAAACCAAGGACAAATGGGTAAGTCTTAGACCATAGATAGTGTAAAGAGGCAAATATTTACTATGCTTTCTTCTAGCAACACTGTGTGTCTCAGTCAACACATAATACCTGTTTTGTTGGAATGCAAAACAGTTATATTATATTAATATGATAAAAAACAAATTTTAGTTCATAAAATAATCAAACTGAACTAGTTTGAATAAAAACTTTTGGATATGAATATTTTTATTTTTATAATAGCCCTTTTCAAGTGGTTTCGTTGCCCTTAAGTCCCTGCATTAAACTATCCCGTATACCTACCCCATAGTTCCTACTACTGATATAAACTTTGGATTACACATGAAGCCTACTACTCAATATGAAACTATCGAATCGTTCCAAGTCTACTATTACAAATGATTTCACTGACTTTTAGCGCAGGATAATCTTTGGGTTAAAAATAGTCATCTAATAACCTTCGTGAACATGATATGTAACACAAAAATAATTTGCCACTATAAATAGTTTTTTTAGAAGAGATTACATTAGTGTTGGTAATAAACAGCCTTATAAATATGTACTAATATCTGTACAGGCATTTTATTGCGAATTAAAATTACTACATGTGCTAAAATGTGTTATGAATTCATTTGTGCATGTATTTTTTTATGGTTCGTTCCAAGACATACAACTTTTGTTGCTAATACTTTATTTAAAAAAAAACTAAAACCTCTGAGTAATATTAAATTATAACACATAAAGCGATTAAATCATAACGATCATTTAAACTTTTCACTTACATAAAAAAATATTTAATTATAAAAAATGGGGTAATATTTTTTTCCTGATATCCCGAAAACGCAGAGTGAATTTAGCAACGCTTCGCGTTCTTGATGCCGTTTTTGGCGGTGTTGTTTGTTAGCAATGCTCTCTCTAGACATGTTATATCTCAATGGTTATTTTATACTTTTTAGTTTTTGAAGTCGGTTTTTTAAACGAAGTTTTTTTTATATATAAAGGAATATTTACCTAAATTTGACTTTACGTCTTCGTAAACAAGTTTTCATTGCGTATCTCAAAGTTAAATATTGAAATGTCATGTTAATTTATATATGGCACACATTATACTATTTGTATTTGACAGATAACTGAAATGCTAACTTCCTCGAACGCAAGAAAACAAATTTTATCTTTAAGGCTTTTGGTTTTTTTTATTACTCTATATTTCTTCGTTTGAACTGACAACTAATTTATAAGTAACTTATTTCTTAACAGGCAAATTCCAATACAAACTATGACAAGTTCTAACTCACCACTTTACCAAGTTGACTCGCTTCTTATCTAATGCAAATGTGCTGCGACAATGGCAAGAGACCCGATGGTATGTCATTAGTGCCTTGGAGGATGGGTCGCTCTTTAGTATAGTCTTGCGTCGATACTCTGGCGGCGTCCCATCATTCAGCTACAAGCATGTCTGCTGGTACAGCTGATGCACAACAGGAGGCCCTAAAATGCCGTAAATATGCCGCCATCGGAAATGGTTACATATTTGCGGCTTTTGGGGTCGAGACCTTGAGACCATGGGGGCGAGAGACGTCTCACGTGACCAAAAGACTGGTCTGTACATCGGACAACGCATTAGCGTTGCGATACAGCGAGGTAATGTGGCCAGTCTTTTGGACACGTTTCCAACTGACAGCGGTCTGGGACCAGATTTTATAGTTTAATTTTAATTTGTATATATACTTATTTATAATTTAGTTTATTTTTTATTTATTTGTCAATATCATATAATAATAAATATAATGCAAATGTAAATAATTATTTGACCAAAAATTTATATTTAAGTAATAAATTGTCGTTTGAGAGAGAGAGAGAGAGAGAGAGAGAGAAATAACACTTTATTGCACACCAAAATATACAATTACAAAAACAGACCATACATACCTACAATATTTTCTAGGCAATACAATAGGCGGCCTTATTGATCAAAGCGATCTCTTCCAGGCAACCTAAATGAAAGATATTTGAATCAGGTGACATAGGTGGTGCAGGAAAGAAACTTGCATGTAATGGAGTTGGGATAGAAAAAAGATTTTTCAATGTGTTTGACTTAGTCATTTATTTTTTATTGCTGGAGCACAGCAGACAGGCTGACGGCCCAACTGTGATGGAAAGTGGTTACCATCGCCTATGGACATTAGCCATATTAAAGATGATACCAATGTGCTGCCGCTCTCTAAAGGAGAACTGGATCCCGGCCACTTATAGCGGAACACAACTCACGGTTGTTATGGCGGTATATTCTAGACCAGGGGTAGCCATCCAGACGGGCAAATACCCTACCACCTGGCTGTGGGTTGTTTGGTCAAAATACTTTGCAGTGAAATGTTTAAGACTATCAATGTCGAAATTATTTGGAACAGGATTTTGTACTGACTTTCCAACTCAAGTGATTTCAAAAACTTCCATACTTTCCAAGGGTTATCTTTGTCAACTGATTCATGATTATACCGGCGCTGTGCATGCCTACACACTCTATTGCAGCGATTACGAGCTGTTTTGAAAACTTGTTTGTTTTCACCACTGGGTATTGCTTATATTTGGTCTTAGAGATAGATTTCTTATGTACGAGCTTCTTTATATTGTCTGCAAGCCACGGTGCAGGAATATGCTTTATTCTAACACGTCGCATAGGTGCATGCAAATCATACAACCTCAATAAGGCTGTATTAAATACATACTCTTTTAAGTAAATGCCTGTACAATTGATCAGGAGGACTTATATTTATATAAGTTAACATAATGCAAATGTAAATCGACCGTTGTTGCCACTGAACGGCGCGCGGCGCGAGGTTGCCGCTCTGCGTGATTTACAGTAGTAGTGTATTGTTATCTATGGTTTGAATCAATAGTTCACAGGGACTTAGGTCCCATTTAAATATTACTTTAGAAACCACTGATTTGTTAGGAATACACGGCATTGTCTATTTCTTGGGAAAAGGCTATTAACACGTTAGTTTATACATGTAAACAAAATTAGAAAAGATCTCGTGTAAAGGAATGCAACTATTGTTACACCTGAAACAATCAATAAATATTTCAAGAGAATAATCGTATTAACTCGGCTGTATTACATATAAACAAGTATTATGAATGCAACGGTTTTTATACCTTGGTAATTGATTAGACAGATTGACAGCCCAACTGTATTGGAAAATGGTTAACGTCACCGATAAACATTTGTAACACTAGATGTTAACGATGTACTGTCGTACTCGTAGATGGGATTGGAACCTGGCCGCTAATGCCGGAACACGCTCACTCAATGCTGTTATGGGGGCATACTCTAGATCAGGAATGGTAGCCATCCAGACGGGCAAATACCCTACCAACTGGCTGTGGGTTGCTTTCACTGTGTTTCTTTTTGTATCTTATAAAATGAACAAAATTTATATTAACTTTCAAAAGAAACAATTAATTACTAAACTAAGTTAACACGAATTATGTAACGAATCGCTGCTAGAGGGAATCGTGCACAAAAGACTGGCTGCATTTTCACGGTGTAATAATTTTTATGGGATATAATTTCGAAATGTAGGAAAGCAAAGCCGCGAAATAAATTCTAATAATATCAATTACCTTTTTTTGTTGCCAAGTGTCTTTTGTTTTTTTTTTATAATGGGGAATTAACATCTTTATTTATTTCATAAATAGTTTATGCTAAATGTCTACGACAGGGTGTCGCGAGATGGTACTAAACCATTATTCAAATGGCAACACTAAAAGGTTGTGCAATTTATATTTCTATAGACTGGTAACACTAAATAAAAAGTCTTCTTGAAAACGCATCTGTGTTAACATTTTTCTAATAACCTAAAAATCCACGTAAATCAAATTAATCGCCGAAACAAGCTTCCTAAATAATGAAGCAAACACTAAACTACCTTTAAAAAAACAACTAAATATTAAAAATAAACGAAATTACAAATAAATTAAACTATACTACAAATTAAACCAAAAATAAGATGGGTCGCCCCTTTGTATCAGACGCAGCTAGCGTCGATACTTTGGCAGCGTCTCATCTTCCAGCCACAAGCATATCTACTGGTATACCGGCAGCTGCACAACAGGAGGCCCTAAAACGCCGCAAATACTCACCCATCGTAAATGGCTACATATTTGCGGCTTTTGGGGTTGAGACCCTGGGAACATGGGGGCCTGAGGCGCACAAACTTTATCGAGACATAGCCAAACGTCTGGTGGATGTCTCACGTGACCAAAAGACTGATTTATAACTCGGGTAACGCATTAGCGTTGCCATTCAGCGAGGCAATGTGGGCCTGTCTTTTGGGCACGTTTCCAACTGACAGCGATCTGGTACTAGTTTTTATATTTAATTTTAGTTTGTATAAATCAATAACTATTATTAAAAGTTCTTTTGTGTTTTTAATTAACGACGTATTATAATACGAAAAAACAACTGTGCGTTTCCAACACATGTTTCAATATTTATTGTATTTGTACATGAGAGGTATGAACCAAATTGTTCTTTCTATTCATAGAATCAATTACTGCGTAGCAGCTTTACGTTATTGTATACCCAAGGCACATGTATGATATATGGTATATTAATTCAGAAGTGGCGCAAATGTCGAGCCTTTACCGCCATTTTATTGTAAGTGACATCTGGACATAAGTATATTTATTCTTGCAAAAGGCATTTTAAACTATTATTTTGTTTCAACATGTTCATGCCTTGATTCAGTGGGGTCTAATCTAACTAAAACTGAAAGTCTTAAATAAAAAATGCCTTACCACCTATATCGCCTGATTCAAATTTCTTTCATTTAGGTTGCCTGGAAGAGATCGCTTTGAGCGATAAGGCCGCCTATTGCATTGCCTAGAAAATATTGTAAATATGGTATTTTTTTATGGTAAATTTTGGTGCGCAATAAAGTGTTATCTCTCTCTGTCTTATTCTTATCGCCATTTGTTTTGAGATGCTTGGAGGCTGGCAGACCATAAATCTCAAGATCAATCTACCCCCTTATTTATAATAGTTATACGAGGTTTATAAGATCCTTAAAAAGAGAGAAAAGAACGTATTATGAATAACACTTGTATATAATTTTTGAACGTGACTTTTTTACTTTGCGACTATTATCATTAAGGGGAAGACGAACATTTAAAATAAAATCCAAGTTTTAATTCTTAAACTTGTCACTAAAATCTGTTTAGTCATTTCAGGGCCTGTTTGAGATAAATTTTCAAACACACTGACAGATGTCTCTATTTAATTTCAATTTTATCCTTATACTAGCTGTGCCCGCGACGTCGTCCGCGTGGAATTTGTTTTCAAAACCCCCCGATTTTGAAACATTCTTCATTGGTGCTCCGCTCCTATTGGTCTTAGCGTGATGATATATAGCCTATAACCTTCCTCGATAAATGGGCTATCTAACACTGGAAGAATTTTTCAAATCAGAGCAGTAGTTCCTGAGATTAGCGCGTTCAATCAAACAAACGTACAAACAAACAAACTCTACAGCTTTAAATATTAGTATAAGTATATACTATACATTACATAAAAAATAACTCCTTGTTCATAATTTATTTATTATTCAATTTATACCCTTGTTAAAAACATTAAAGATAAGTGTTATTCATAACAGTTTATTTTCACTCTGTTTGACGAGCTCATAAACCTTGTATAACTATTATTAATAATAAGAGGGATAGATCTAGGCCTTAAAGTTTCCTTAGTTACAAGACCTACGGTAGGCAAAAACAAGGCGTTTAGGTATTTATTCTTGTTAAATAAATTAAGAAATAATTTATAATATGAAGTCATAAATGTTCGATTGGACTCGGGTTTCTCCATTTCAGGAAATTTATCACGCTTGTCCAAGGTTACTTTGTGAGTTCCATAATAAACTCGATTCGAGTCCATATTTTCCTTATTTAAAGTTAATTGAATATTATGTTTCAAATCCCTGTGTATTATCTACCCGGAGAGACTTTGCGCCCCTCTGCGTATTTTACCGCCCGTACAACGGTGGTGTTCCGAGTGTTGTCTGATCTGGTGCCGACGCCTCACTTTTACAACCGCACCGCTCGCCAGCGACGGGATGTTCACCCCCATTTCCTTGAACTCCCACTTCTTTCCTCAATTTTTTTAGAGAAAAAATAGTATTTTTGTTCTTGAACCCTAAATATACAGTATATTTGGGAAATTTCGGAGAAAAAAAATAATCCACATTTATTTTTAATTCATTATTTTATATTTTATTTGTTTCATTGTTGAATTTTCCATGTGTATTTATTACCTCTTTTTGCTTAGGCCAGCAAAAATTTATTATTTTTAAAATAGTCATAAGTGTCTTAACAATAAGCGCGACAATTGAATTAGTGATGCAAATGTTACATTTCGTACTATATTCTTTTTCTGCAATAAAATAGTACAAATTGCTAAAATATAATACGATACTACGTATTGTACGATTGGGAACCCTAGCTCCCACGCTCAACTACGCAACGATTCTTTAAAAAAATATTCCGCGTACAACAATGATCTGGAAGAAACTTCCTGCCGCGGTTTTCCCTCGGCAACGCGTTAGTGACACCCTTTGTATTCAAACATCCATTGGTAACAGTAACCGCTGTCCATGAGGTGGGCTATCTGCCTGTTTGCCGCTTCAGGCAATAAAAAAAATATAGGACGTAGGATAGAAAGAATAGGAGAGTCACGTGGAAAAGATCGATGCGTAAACGCGCCTATTTCAGACGGTGAGATTTTTTTTTATTGCAGGAGTTCAGCATACAGGCAGACGGCCCACTTGATGAAAAACCGTTACCATCGCCTATGGACATTTGCAACACCAAAGGTGCTACAAATGCGCTCCTGCTCTCTTAAGGGGGCTGGAACCTGGTCGTTAATGTCGGAACACAACTGAAAGTTGTTATCGCGACATACTTTAGACGATCAGATAGCCGACGTCCTGTCGATCGCCCCAAATACTGGTGAAAAGATAGAGTAGTACATAGAGGAGACAAGCCGGACCTGCATGAGCTTCAAGCCAATTAATTGCCAGGAATCGCACAATACAGAGAAAGGAGGCGTGTTCTCATTTCAAAGGCCAAGATACACTTTGGGTCGCTGTCTTACCGAGTCAGTGGAGTTAGTTAGTTAATTAAATCCCTGCATAAAAAAGCTTGCTCAGAACATTGGCTTATATATAATACTAATCTTAGTTACATTGAAAAACCCACATGTGTCATAAATTCTTCTAAACCCTCCTAAGGTTGTCTAGAAGAAATTGCTTAGTGATTTTTTATTGCTGAAGCGCAGCAGACAGGCTGACGGCCCAACTGTGATGTAAAGTGGTTACTGTCGCCTATGGACATTAGTAATATTTAAGATGATATCAATCTGTTGCCGCCCTTGAAGGCGAAACTGGGACCTAACCACTGATACCAGAAAACAACTCTAAGGTGGTACGGCGGCATATTGCAGACCAGGGGTGGTAGCTATCCAGTCGGGCATATGCCCTAACACCTGGCTGTGGGTTGTTTTGTGATAAGGCCACCTATTGTTTTCTGTACTTAAACTTCTTGAACTGCATCTTATTGTTATGCAATAATAGTAGATTGTTACACGAGAGGTTAAAGTGATCTATTTAGGCAGGAGATGAGTTGGTGCGTAGCGAGGGCCCTAATAGTTCGAGTGCTTAAATAGGTCTGTCATCCGAGGTTAACACTCTGCTAATTTCAAAGTAAATAAAACGAATTAGTTAAACAAACAACTACTTCTCTAATGTAATCAGGCGTTAAATCCATATCTAAGTCTGATGAACTAATTTAATACGTCACATATGAAACGTCAAGTAAATTTCTTTTTCTGTGGCATTCTACCAGCCAGTATTTTTTAATCATTGACGATAGTAATTATTTACCTCAAATTTATGTAAATTAAAGAATAATTTAGTGAAAAGTAAATTATAAGTACAAAATGATGTTACAAATTTGCTGATATTTATTTTTATAACAATTTATGCCGCGATTTAACAATGGCTGTAAGAAAAGTTAGGACATGTAGTCGCACGTACTGTCTATGGTTCGCATAGTTTTTAAATTTTTTGGGGAGTTTTTGGCGGAAACTGAAATTCAAAGGGGTAATAAGACACCTGCAAGGGATTAATATCGGCTTGCAACAATATTTATAAAGATAGAGTGGTATGCCTCGGGCATGTTATTGGAATTAACAGAATAGCGAGATCAGGACACTCTACGATTGAGACGATAGTGTCCGGCGATTTTCACGAGATGTAATAGCTGAATTGGGCCTATGATGTTGGATGATGCGTCTGAACTTAAAAATAATGGCACTTGCCATTATCATTGTTTTCATAGTCACTGTCACGTAACACAGTTACGTAGCATCTTGTTTGAACTATGATAACGCTATATTAACATATAAATTTAAGAAGCCATCAACGTAATAATTTATAGCACAAATAAAGTGATAAAAACTGATTTCCACACGATAACGTCAATTTACTGCTTATTTTATAATAATCCATTTTGTAGACTGTAGTACTGGTAATTTTGCAATGGTTATTAAAGTTCGATAATAAATAGCTATTTATGATTGCAAAATCTAATAGTACTTTTAGCTATTTAAAGATAATAATTTACAATAAAACGGAACCTTATAGGTTTAACTTCATATTACAATATTTCAGTCATAACAAAATATACATAATTTATAAACTAGTACAAGAAAAAAATCATTATATTAATACGTGAAACAAAAACTTTGTACAGCTTTTCACGAAACATGCGCGGAGGAGTATGAAATTTCGCACACTTATAGTTTATATAGAGAAGGAGTGCAGAATGTCATTTTTTTTTAATTATGCATAAAAATTACATTAAATAAAAAAAAAACATTACACACACTACCATGTATTTGACACACACGCGCATATATACTCTTTTGTTTATTGTTAAAGTCAAATTAACAGTGTAGCCTTGGCGAAATCTGTGATTATAGAAGTATATATAATCTTTGAGGAGTTTTTGGCGGGAACTGAAAGGAGATGTTGTGCTGTGTCTTACAGTTTTGAGTAGCCAGAATATAATAGTGTAGAATATACTTTTAATTTCTCATAGTCTGGAAATACCCGTAAAGTTGCCTGATCATAGGGATGAAAACAGTACTTTTCGTCCCTGGGAAACGATTTTCAGTGCTGGCCAAAAAAATTATATTTTTTTTAAGTTTAAGGCTTGGCAACTAGGCCTTTAAGCCAGGCGCAGTTGTATTGTAGGCTACAATCCACACCATTCAACGGAGTTCTTGTGAAAACTCGAAAGGCTACATTTGACTATACAGTTCACATTTCTCACAAAGCACATAATTACTACTCAAAAACTATCAATATCCTACAACTATTGTTCATTTTAGAGTAATTTTACACATTTTTAGAAAATAAAACTGCACAGCACAACATCTCCTTTCAGTTCCCGCCAAAAACTCCTCAAAGACTATATATACTTCTATAATCACAGATTTCGCCAAGGCTACACTGTTAATTTGACTTTAACAATAAACAAAAGAGTATATATGCGCGTGTGTGTCAAATACATGGTAATGTGTGTAATGTTTTTTTTTATTGATTTAATGTAATTTTTATTCATAATTAAAAAAAATTGACATTCTGCACTCCTTCTCTATATAAACTATAAGTGTGCGAAATTTCATACTCCTCCGCGCATGTTTCGTGAAAAGCTGTACAAAGTTTTTGTTTCACGTATTAATATAATGATTTTTTTCTTGTACTAGTTTATAAATTATGTATATTTTGTTATGACTGAAATATTGCAATATGAAGTTAAACCTATAAGGTTCCGTTTTATTGTAAATTATTATCTTTAAATAGCTAAAAGTACTATTAGATTTTGCAATCACAAATAGCTATTTATTATCGAACTTTAATAACCATTGCAAAATTACCAGTACTACAGTCTACAAAATGGATTATTATAAAATAAGCAGTAAATTGACGTTATCGTGTGGAAATCAGTTTTTATCATTTTATTTGTGCTATAAATTATTACGTTGATGGCTTCTTAAATTTATATGTTAATATAGCGTTATCATAGTTCAAACAAGACGTGTAACTGTGTTATGTGACAGTGACTATGAAAACAATGATAATGGCAAGTGCCATTATTTCTAAGTTCATAATACGCATCATACAACATCGTGGGCCTAATTCAGCTATTACATCTCGTGAAAATCGCCGGACACTATCGTCTAAATCGTAGAGCGTCCTGATCTCGCTATTCTGTTAATTCCAATAACATGCCCGAGGCATACCACTCTATCTTTATAAATATTGTTGCAAGCCGATATTAATCCCTTGCAGGTGTCTTATTACCCCTTTGAATTTGAGTGATCTATTGTTCGGGTTAATCTCTTTGTTCATGCCGCCGTAAGACATCGTAAAACCTTCTATCCTCAGTTAGTTTTTTAAGCGAATTCTTAGAATCCACTAAGGTGACCATTTAACGATTTCAAGAACCAGTAGGCGGCATGTTGCTAGGAGACCATGTCTAGTTTAAAAATGGACGAGGGTTGGTCAGTCAGAAGATGCGCTAGTCGTGTTCTGACTGCGAACGAGGCGTTAACTAGTGCACTTTCGGAGCGAGTATCTTATAATGACAAACTTTGCACAATTTATGTGATAACGATTTTCTGCCCTACGGTTTGGTTTTGTTGTATTCGGCTATAGTTGTAAGAACTGTGAAGTACATGTGTGGACTTCTAATAAACTTTGTGGTAATTCCAACGGCATTTTCGAATTTACATCCCACAAATTCGTAACAAAATTGATAAGCAAAATCTCGCGAAATAAATGTTTAAAAGTTTGGTACCTTTTCAATATATTTAGTTCGGCTAACGTGATTTCTGCTGATGGTAATACCTATTTTTTTCTACCATTATTCTGTCGCGTCGAGAAGATATTGTGGATTTAGTAGAATACGAATTTTTGACACTATCGCAATGGAATCGTCCTTTGAATACCTTCGCAACGCCAAGATCTTGAAAAACCATAACGATGTTCTTTTTGTTTATGGAAGTCAATCGACTTGCGTCCTAGGGGTCCGGACCCGGGTGCCACGCATTCCTTGCAGCCCCGGTAAAGACGGCCCTGGACAGGAGCGTATAATAACAGTGCACCTTGATTCCTTTTTCATTTTATGAGTTTAGCAGACAGGCAGACGGCTCACACGATGGAAAGCGCTTACCATTGCCTATGGACATTTGTAACACCAAAGATGCTACAAATGCGCTGCTGCTCTTTTAAGAGAGACTGGAATCTGGCCGCTAATGCCGGAACACAACTCAAGGTTGTTATGGCGGCATACTCTAGAACAGGGCTGGTAACCATCCAATGGGGAAAATATTCTACCACCTGACTGTGGGTTGTTTTGTCCCCTGTTACAACAGGCCGCTACAACAATTAAACAATAAATTATGACACCACACAAAGTCACAAACACATAACTAACAATAAAACTTACACACATACTCAAACCAACGCACACTACCATCGCATTGCATTACACGCACACTTCACAAACAAACCAAGACACACAAAGAGCCTAAAAATTAATAACCCAGGCACAGAAAAGAAAAAACCAACACACATGGCACTAGAGAGGACTATATATAAGTATAGATATAAGGCCAACACTGCACATGCACTTCCTCACAACACCAGCATGTAACAGATACACTCCACATTAGTATAAGTTTAGTATTAAAAATAGGATAAATTAATATAATAAGTTAATCTTAAGGTACACCATAACATATAAATCACTAAATTAATGTCACACACAGTATCAAAAATAAACAATAAGCGTGTATGGACTCTAAAATTTTTCATAGAAATTAAGTAGTAAAAAAAGGTACGGATCTCGAGTCCGTAGAGATGTTAATAATAATAATAACCTGCAGCCCACCTCTCGACAACCCTTAGCCACTCACACCCATGTTGCCCCTGCCTTCTATGGCATTTTTAGGGGCCCATGCAGGTAGTGGCGAGTCACCGTCTGCCCATTTTTCCATGTTCCCTGAACATTGCGACGGGCAGACGCCATAGTCCCCATATTCCCAGACCCCTAGTACCATTAGCAGTTCACCCCAATAGCCCGGTACTTTTTGTCCTCATTTCCCACAATAGTCCTACACTGGCCGGGGCTTGTCCTTGGGTGCATCACTATATGTTGTAGACAGGGATAATCGCCGGTCAGTGTCATGCCACATTTACATTAAATTTGTCACGGGGCCTCTACGTGTTGGCATTCCTATGGCCCCACGCAAGCCTTCCAAATGTCCGGGCCATTTTTGTGGCCCGTGGTCTCAAAAGACATACAAAAATAATAATAATAAAAAAAACAACAGGCCGCCTGGCCGCAGGAATTTGTATTCCTTCTCTGTTCCTGCACGGCTGAAATCTCTTACGTAATGTAAGAAGTATGTATTAATTCCATATCACAATCTTTTAATGTAGGGTACTACTACTACTTTCTAAAAGACACTTAAAGCTTGCACAAACGGTACACATATTTGTCTGTTAATCTTTCACTAAATGGTAAGTATTTTACAGCGTAATTAAGTCTGCCAATAAAGTTGGTGTAGTTTCCAAATTGCAAAAACATGCTACTATAATTCATTTTGCTCTATAACAGCAATGTTGTTGTTTTCGTAATGACGTACTCTTCTAACTTAACAACTGTTTAATTATAATAAATAGGCATGAAGGTACACCTGCGGAGTGACACTCGCGGACCGCGTTCGTAATACCGAAGTAAGAAAGAGAGTTGGTCTGAAAGAGAGTGTCGGGCTGAAGGTAAGGAAAGGAATGCTCCGGTGGTTCGGGCATGTGGAAAGAATGCATGATGAAAGAATGAATAAACAGATATAAAATGCAAAAGTGGATGGATGCAGAAGTCGTGGAAGGCCACGACACACCTTCCATGATCAAATTGATCGTGTACTAGCAGAAGGTGATGTCAGGAGCCTTAAGAACAGACGAGCGTGCATGACAGGAGCTATGAATGTCAAAGAAGCAAGTGAGGTGTGTAAGAATAAGCCTAAATGGCGCTCTGTTGTTCGTGCCTACCCCGCAAGGGAACTGGCGTGCAGTTATGTATGTATGTATGTATGAAGGTACACCGAAAGGACGACATTGAAATAGTGTAATATCAATGCATACAGACAGTTTTGTGTTGACAATCTACATTTATGGCAGCTAATGTATTGTTACAACTCAGATCCCGACAAACACAAAACCCACCTGCATATCTGAAACAAAGCACATTTATTACCCGTCGGCATTTGAACTAATAACATTGAAATTCTTTTATGGTCGTCTTCTTTCGTTTACTTATTGTTGTATTGTGGTCATTAGCCAGGTGTTATGGATTTAAAGTAAAGCTCATTCTAGGAAATTCGGTCACGCGGCCAGGCGGACATATTGCATCTGCGCAGTATAAAGCAATAGCCTGATTGAGGGAGCAGGCAGTCGAGCGATAACCACGAGCGAAGCGAGACGTGTGTACTACAATCGGGAATCTAATAAGTGACGGACTTTGCGCGTTTTATTGAATTACGACCTGCTGCATTACGTTTGGACTTGTTGTGTTCGGTTATATTTATCCTTGTGTAACCTATAAAGGTTTGTATAGTTCTAATAAACTTTATAGTAATTCTAACGGCATTTTAATTCGAGTCTCGCGACTCGTAACAGTATGTTTATAGGAGATATTATGAAGCTACAGTTGTACTTGTTACTTGTATAATCATGTTATAATTTAATAGATTATATCTGTTACAGTGAAAAGGATTAGTTGGTAAATACGATACCGTCATGTTTACTAAATGTTTTGGTGGCATTTTAGATTGCGAACATTAAATTGACGGTACTTTAAAGAAATTTATAGTATTTAAGCGGTACGTGAGGCCAGGCAGACACAGTTGTCCTATCATTCGCCAGGCGCTACAATCTTAAGTAAACTGAGTAAGCGAATTTATGTATTTTAAAATGTTTATGAAATTGTTTATCTGTGATTTGATAAATATGTTTAATCTATACAAATAATCTAATATAAATCTGTAAATGGTTGGAGTTTGTACATTACGTTTAAAAATGTGAAAAAATCAGTGGGAATAATTTAGACCAGGAAATTCCGAAAATGCAAGTTTTAGAATTTTTGTCAGTCTGTCTGCTAGAGCATCACGTGGAAACTACTAAACGGATTCAAATGAAACTCGATATAGAGCTAGCTTATATCCCGAGTCGTAACTTAGGATAGTTTTTATCCCATAAATAACGTCCTTTTCCGTGGGGTAGACGAAAGTAGCGATAAATATGGCACGGCGATCGCATGTTTTTTTTAAACTAATGAACGTAAATGAATAAAACTCGAGATAGTGCTAGCTTATAACCCGAGTTAACACTTAGGGCACTTTTATCCCGATAAATAATGTCGTTTCCATTGAATAATTAGCAAAATAGATGGCGTTGCAATCGCATTTTTTAATTCACAAAGAAATACCTACGTTGTCGTAAACCACATGTCATCATTGATGTATTACTTTAAATCAGGTTGGCTGCGACTCGCCTCTGCTTCGCTGCGCAGTTGTGTAGACTTTTTTTTTCGAGGTGAGGAGGAGAGGTGTCACCCACGAATGGGCGCACCAGAGTAAAATCGCCGGCTTGTGTGACGAGTCGAAGACTCAATACCCCACTAATACCACCCTTCTCCCGTGTGCCCCGCGTTTATGGCAGGAAGAGCGTGAGACTTAGAACGTAGTTACGCCCACGCTAACAGTTGTGTAGACTATTGAGGGCCGCGCCAACCCAGTGTGCGAAATCTATGAAGCGCCTCGTTTTTTCACGAATCTTCATATTTCAACTTATTTATTTTTTATCATTTGTTAATTTTGAGCGAAATAAATGTTCTCCAGTTTTATACACTTAGATAATATCTTCCTAAATATGTAAAACCAGTTCGCTTCCGCTTCCCAATTACTGCAAAAAATAAAAAACGAATTAATTTTTTACATACTTTATTTATGAAGTTATATCTAATTGTATACTTAGATATTAATTGCAAAATAGCTGACTTTTTTTCTAATAATACTGATTTAACTATTACGTATGCTAAGTTAAAAAAAAAACCAACTAAGTCTAAAATGTGTAAGAATATGAACATACATAAATGAGAAGTGATACTATATTTATTTCTATTAATATTAATAAAACTACAATAACTATAAACTTAAAAATAAACTACAAACTATACTTTATAAAAACTAAATAATAAATAAGCTTTTTTAAAAAGATTTTTAAATACAAGCTTTTGAGATCCTGTATATCATGTAGCAGCAGTAGCCAAGAAAAGTAAAACGAGCCCAAACACAACGAGTCTAACTTGTTTAGTACAGGAGTTCCTATAGCCACCTTCCGACTCGATCATCAGATCAGCTCCATGGTACCATATTATTGCATTGTCACGCGATATACATATGCGTGCAAAATTTCAGCTCAATCAGAAACCGGGAAGTTGTCAAATTTTACTTGCAAGATTCTACCCGAACTTACATACATACGTAACTAGTCTAGCCATAAATACTGTTACATAAAAACTTTTCCTTTTTTCAACTTTTTAATTATTTTGAATTTGGAACACGTATATTATTTATAAACTTCTTTCGATTTTGCGCCATTACACATATTTTTCGTGTTCATTATCAAATTACAATATGGAATGGGGTGTTAAAGAAAATAGGATTGCAGTGATCGCCTTGCACAAAGTGGGTTGGAGCCGTCGGTAATATTCCAGACACTTCAAAAGCTTGGTATCAGCCGTATGTTCGTATATCGTACTATCAACAGATACAACAACACTTCGTCTGTCGAAGACTACAGTTTGAACTGCAAAGGCTGTTAATGCTGTTAAAGCCAGAATTCGTCGAAAGCCCATTAGGAAGCAAAAAATCTTATCGCGAGAAATGAAGATTCCCGCTAGGACTCTGTCGCGTATTATAAAACAAAACCTGAAGCTCGGTGCTTAACGTCGATATACAGGACATGCCTTAAATCAATCTTTACAATTAAAGAGAGTGTGGATCGATCAAAACGCCTTCTGTCGCGATACACAGGTGAAAGGCACAGAAATATCCTCTTTACCGATGAAAACATTTTCGCGATTGAAGAACACTACAATAAGCAAAATGATAAAGTGTACGCTCACAGTTCTAAACAAGCTGTTCAAGTGATCGGAAAGGTTCAACGTGGTCATCATCCTGCGTCAGTGATGGTTTGGTGGGGCGTGTCTTATCAATGAGTCACAAAACTACATTTTTGTGAAAAAGGAGTGAAAACTTCAGCCAAACTGTATCAAGATACAGTCTTGGATCATGTTGTGAAACCTCTCAGCAATACACTTTTTAAAAATATACCGTGGACTTTCCAACAGGACTCTGCATCTGGTCACAAGGCACTACCCAAGCCTGGCTTGAAACCAAAGTTCCGGACTTTATAAGAGCTGAAGACTGGCTCTCATCTAGCCCAGACCTCAACCCTTTAGACTTGAAATTATGGTCAGTTTTAGAGAACATGGCCTGCTCTAAACGACACAGCGACATTGAGTCTCTTAAAAAATCTTTGGAGCAAGCAGTGGCGAAATTTCCCTTGGAAATAGTGCGTAAATCCATATATTCGTGGCCAAACAGATTAAAGGCCTGTATAAAAGCCAAAGGTGGCAATTTCGAATAGAATATTTTTTTATTTTTTGCTGAGACTTTAATAAATATGTAGGTATAAATTTTAATAATATTACATTACTTCATTAAAAAAAATGCATTTTCATTTATAACAGAACTTATGGCTGGACTAGGTATATAGGTACATCCATTGCAAGTTAAATAAAAGCTTGTAATAAAATAGCTGACTTTTTTCTAATAATACTGATTTAACTATTACGTATGCTATGTTTAAAAAAAGCAGCAAGAGTCTAAAATGTGTAAGAATATAAATATACTTAAATTATATTATTTCCACTCTTTTCGATTTTCTGTTTGCAAAATTCTTAATTTTGTGTATGTCCATAATATGGTCTAATATGACCTCCTCTGTGGATATTGTTGCTAAATTTGTTAATCTTTCCTGGCTCATTGTTGAGCACAGGTCATTTTTTACAAATTTTAATTTAGAAAAGGACGTTTACGCGCTTGCTACGGTAACTGGCATAGTTAGCAAAATTCGTAATGCTATATATCCCATTAGTAATATACTAGGATATAGCCAGTCATGCTATACGGGTCGGAATGTTGGGCCACTAAAGTGATAAACTACAAACGTCTCCACTCAGCTGAGATGAGAATGTTGAGATGGATGTGTGGTGTTACAAGATTGGATAAGGTGAGAAATAAGTACATAAGGGGATCTTTGAAAGTTGCACCTGTGACAGAAAAATTGAGAGGAAGAAGATTAAGTTGGTATGGGCATATAATGAGGAGGGATGAAAGTCACGTGACAAAAAGAATGTTATACTACAAGATCGATGGGTACAAATTTAAAGGTAGACCAAAAAAAAGATGGATTGATTGTGTGAAGGATGACATGATGATATGCGGTGTGACAGAAGAGGTATGTCAGAATAGAAGTGTGGAAGGAAAAGACATATTGTGCCGACCCCAAGTAGTTGGGATATGGTGAAAGAAAAGAGAGTAATATACTAGGATATACCCGCGACTTCGTTCACGCTTGACTTGAAATTTCCGCAGGATTAGACAGTACTGCAGCTATCGTGTTAGTGAAAACTGTGTCGAATAAGCTAATTTTTATGCAACCGGACAATCTGGCCATTTTAAAACATTGTAGAAAAATTCCCGCGGGATCATCATTCCCAGAAAATTTTTCTGTCGATCAGTGAAAACCGCATCAACCGCATAGGTACTAGTAGCTATATAGGATCTCGCATTTCTATTTTCACGAGCAAAGTAGCCAATTTAAAATTCCGTATGTTTAAAATACTGATATCATATTGTGTTCCGTAAAACATAGTTTATAATTATCAACTTGTTTACCTGTTTCTACAATGTCATCAATACACACAGTAATAATGTCTGACTTTGAAATATGTTCTGATGCATAATATAAATTTTGTTAATTAAAATACAAAATAAAACCTGTCATCGCTAGACGTTGCACACGTGTCGATAAAGTCGATTCTCAATAATAAAGGAGCTGATTATGAAATCAACTGAGATACTTTTTACAAAATACAGAAGGGCTACGTTCCATTAGGAACTCACAACGACCACGTACACGACCGCGATTCTTCCCGTTCCACTTGCTTATCGGCGTTACAATCATAAACCGAAGTGGAACGGCTATTCGACGCACCTCTTGACATGGGTCGTTGTGAGCGTTGTGTGATCGAAAATGATGACGTTATTAGTGACGTTTGCGCCACGAGCACAACGACCGCGGTCGCCTTGTGGAACGGCTAACGGAGTATTTTGGGCGTTGTGAGCTACTAATGGAACGCCCTGAACGTCACGCCTCATAGATTTTGAATGAGCCTACCGACTTACGTCATCAGTAGGTACAAGAAAAACGAGAGAAATAATAATTATTGTTTGAAAAGTACATACATACATACATACATAACTTCACGCCAGTTCCCTTGCGGGGTAGGCACGAACAACAGAGTGCCATTTAGGCTTATTCTTACACACCTCACTTGCCTCTTTGACATTCATAACTCTTGTCATGCACGCTCGTCTGTTCTTAAGGCTCCTGACATCACCTTCTGCTAGTACACGATCAATTTGATCATGGAAGGTGTGCCGTGGCCTTCCACGACTTCTGCATCCATCCACTTTTGCATTGTATATCTGTTTAGTCATTCTTTCATCATTTAACTTTGAAAAGTAATTAAAAATATATTTATCATGATAATTTAACACTTATATAAGATGTTATTTTAACGCCTCTTCTTTTATATGTGTGTTGTTGGTTTTTTTTTTTGCAGGAGTTTAACAGACAGGCAGATAGTCCACTTGATGGAAAGCGGTTACCATTGCCTATGGACATTTGCAACACCAAAGGTGCTACAAACGCGTTGCTGCTCTCTTAAAGAAGACTGGAACCTAGTTACTAATGCCGGAACACAACCCAAAGCTGTTATGTCGGCATACCCTAAACCAGGGGTGGTAGCCATCCAGTCGGGCAAATACCCTACCACGATACCCAACGTTAACAGTATTTAGTATACTTGCAACACTGATTCTGTACATGCAACACTAAAAACCCTATCCATTTTTGCAGCACTATTGTATTCCACCTTCACTCGAGAGCAATACACGTTATTTGCAGTTCACTTCGTGCCTTTTGAGGCATATGCAGCCCTTAAATTAAGACTAACTAAGCTAAAATACGGTCCAATTTATAAAATGGTCATTATTTGCATGATCTGAATACGCTGTTTATCAAGAGGTCATTTTCATATATTAAAACAGGATTATTGCAATGAAATACATCTAAAGGTACAATTTGACTAAAATTTTGTCCAAAAATTTTTTTTCTAAGATAAAACAAGGTATACGAATATCCGTTTGCATAGTTACCAATATCAACTAATACAGTAGTAGTTTGCGCATACTCGTCTTTGTAAAAATACTCTGACATTTAACTTTTGTGTACACATTTTAAAATTCATACAATGGGATTTTATTCCGTATTTATTAACATTATGTCCAGTTCGGTGACTAGTTTGACAAATGATTAGAAATACTATAATTTTAAAAATTGCTACGCATTAATTCATCCCGCTTATAGGAAGACGCCAAATTTTGTTATAATTATTATTCTCAATGATATGAAAAAAACTCCCTCCCACGTTATTATGAACTTTGATATATGTTTTATCTTAAATAGGCAGATTTATTCACGTTTATAAAATTACGTCACTTTTATAAATATACTATAAATTAAACTAGCTATTAAACAATTCATAAATATAAATGACAAGAAATATTTAAAAATGAATCGAGTTCTCCATCAGTCATATAGTCTATTCCAGTTGTTTTTTTAAACAGCTTAAATGTTCACACGTGGCATTTGTAGTATTTTGATTGATGTCATTTTATTAATTGAATAAAATTAATCAAATGTTAATCTATGAAACAAAATCGACAGCGATTTCGGACCTATATTTGTATTTTTGAAAGGAAATTGTATATAATTTATTGTATATGTAACATAATAATAATAAATAATAATAGAGCGAATAGTAACAAATTATTATTAGAAAAAAAAATATAAATTAGTTTCCAAAACATACTCACTTCATGATTTGAAAATGGGTTTTTTAAAATCTCTTGGGAAAGTGGCAATTACTTTAAGACTCGTCCTACATAACTTTACGACTGCTCATCTATGAAGAGATGTGATGGTCTATGGTGAAATGCCGACGTCCTGCTGTTGCGGGAACGAGTTCTACAGATAAACCCTTACTTATATAGTTTATATAACGGCGCTGCTTATACTACGGTGCAAGTTAAAAGCGCAGATCAAGGTATTATTATTTGTATTTTAAGTTTTGCGGCCTGAATCAATATACATCGTTGGTCTAGACCAGTGGTCGGCAAACTTATTAGCCAAAAAGCCAAATATGAACATTACAACAATTTAAAAAGAAAATGGGAGCCAAATCTGCTTGTTTAGTAAACTTTTATTACACTAAGTAAGTATTACACTAAATAAAACTAAATTTCACACTTAATAAATATTTTTAAAATTCGAACAATGTGCTTGCATCTCTTTGGAAAGTTTGCGTAAGTCAGGTTTGTATGTTGTTGTTTTTAATTTTAGGCATGATTCCAAGTTCTCATCAATAAGATTTATTATAGCGCCTTCCGTGGATATTTGTGCCAGAGGGAGCCAAAGTGCCACATGCGGCTCTGGAGCCGCACTTTGCCGACTACTGGTCTAGACAAGCATGATATTAACTCAAAAAAAGAAAACTTTTAACAGCATGGTTTGAAGTTTCAGATTACATTTTTAATGGAATGTACCATTTACCATTTGGTTTTAAATATAATTAAATAAACAAAATAGCTTATGACATACCCATTATTACTACTTATAAAACTTAACATGTACTTATTCATAGAAATATAATTGTAAACGAAACCACCTTGAAAATTAAACTACACTTTTGTAGTGGAACACTTACAAGCCAATAGACGGCATTGCATGCATAATTGAACTCGAAGACGATTCCTGACACGTACAAAGAATATAGACAAATTTCCAACAATAATAGATAGGCTGAGGTCTGCGAGGCATATCATAAATAACAATAGCCTCGATGGAAGTTCTTCCATTGAAACGGAGGAGCATTGCACCTCGCTGCTTCGTCTATTAGGGTCATCCCTCAACTATAAAATTTAATTAAAATTAAAGATTAAAAAGTACTACGAATGTACCTCTTTTTAGGTTAAAAATAGTATTTTTTGTAACACTCTGTTCAACCAAACAAGCCTAGAATTTACATCTTATTTTATACATGGGAAATCCGTTTGAGGACCATAAACCGCGTAAGGAAGTAAGGTCACGGCCTGTGCGTAGGATTCGCCAGGTCGGGGTGGCACTAGCACCTCACGTATGAAGTGCTATTGCCACGCCGCAGTTAGGGTACCCACTAAAACCCCTGTCCGATCCTCTAGCATCCTTTGTCCGGGCTGTGGGCTCGCTCCCGCATGCTTCTCCGGCCCGGACGGAAAGGTAATTATCACCTAGGCTACGTTCCATTAGGGACTCATAACGACCACATTCACGACCTCGAGTTTTCCCGTTTCACTTGCTTCTTGGCGTAACAATCGTAAACCCAAGTGGAACGGCTATTCGACCCACCTATTGACATGGGTCGTCGTGAGCGTTGGGTGATCAAAAATGATGACGTCATTGGTGACGTTTTCGCCACGACCACAACGATCGCGATCGCCTTCTCGTACGGCTAACTGAGCGTTTTTGGCGTTGTGAACTACTAATGGAACGCCCTGCTAGAGTTTACTTTACACTACGATACAAACCGCATGCGATTTCTCAACTTGTCTAAGCTAGAACTCGTATGACATATTTTCAAGTTCATGCGAGTATCGTACAAATCATTTTGAACCAATTTGAATACGAGACTTACCTTTCGAGCTTGGTATATTGTATTTTATTTACACAGAGACGTCAGTATTCAATGATCAGGCGCTTATTGCCCTTCTACGTACGATATCGTATGCTTAGTTTACATGATAATATTTTTTTCTTTCTTTTTGTAATCATATCTTGGAAGCAAGAAACTCTCTCCATGTAAATGGACCTCTACGGAACATGACTGGTCCGAGATACACTTTCCCAATTTTTAATAATAAATTCTAATGACAAACCGCTCCGCTCTCCGCTCGTGCCTTGGCCCATCCTCACCTCTGCAGAATCACGCACCTGCGCCGACGCAGTCCAGTATTCCACCGCGCATGATCCAATATCCAACGATTTCACTCGTCACTCGAAAATTTACTAGTTTTTCTTTAAAAAAATGTGTTTGTAAATTTTGTGAATTTTCTTGGACACAATACAGAAAAATTATTAGGTAAGTAAAATAATTCATTATTTTTTTTTAAATCACCAATTTATCGTATTCGATCTGAAATAAGTTTTCTGATTATTTTTTATTTCATATTTGTGAATGAAGAAATAGTTGCATACATACTACGCCTGTTATACCAATAAAGGCATCGATTCTAGTATTCTTCTTCGGTAGTATAACATAATTCGACATCTATGTAACTTATATTCTTTGAATTTGTACGGCTCATTGATTTGACAAAAAAATGATTCAATACTGACGGCCTCTGTGGTTGAGCGGGCTAAGCCTTTGCCGGCCTACCTCACTGCAACGCAGAGGCTCCGGGTTCGATTCCTGGTATAGTAAATTTCAGAAACGTATTTTCTCCGTTATTTACTATGGTCTGGGTGTCTGGGATCGGCCCCAGAGTAGTCCGTTGTATATTACCCATAACACAAGCGTAACTTGCTTAATTTGGGGATATACAATGTGTGTGTTTGTCTGCCGATTATTATTATATATTATATTATACTATGTACCTCTCTTGAAGCGCTGTTAAAAATAAATTTGCTTTATCACAATTACAAAATAAATCTCTCTTATCTTTCACATTCTTTCAATCATTTGGCAGAAAGAAAAGATGATACTTTGAAGTTCTAAATTCGTCCTAGCTCAGCATGATACTGGTGGAATCATCCAGCACTGGTCTTCCGCTAGGGCCATTACAGTCAATTATGGAGAAAGAAAAAAAAATGTGTTTTCATTAGTGTTTATATTGCTTAAGTCAATTTCGCCTAAGAGTCCCGTCGAAACCTCCGCGCCAACCTGTAACCTTCTTCCCCCCATTAAGAATAACATCACTAGGGGCTAACTTCCCTATTTCTAGAATGTGTAGAACTCTTAATAGCAGCAGTGATGTTTAGTCCAAAAAGATATTAATTTGACATAGACTGACAGACAGACAAATTTCAATATCTTCGTTACACTTTTTTGTTGTCTTCATTATTCGAATTTACTTAAACTAGTGGTCGCACGGTGTTCGAAATTCGAACATAATTAATTTAAATTATAAGTTTGAACATTATTAAGGTTCTGTTGTCAAAGACAATACTTCTATAATCACAGATTTCGCCAAGGCTACACTGTTAATTTGACTCGTGTGTCAAATACATGATAGTGTGTGTAATGTTTTTTTTTTAAATTGATTTAGGGTATTTTTTATGCATAATTTTTAAAAAATATTAGCATTCTGCGCTCAATCTCTAAATAAACTATAAGTGTGCGAAATTTCATACTCTTCCGTCCGCGCAATTTTCGTAAAAAGGGGTAGAAAGTTTTTGCTTCACGTATTAATATAATGATAACAACAGTGAAGAAATTATATTGCACGCCGCGCTCACTCACAAGTGTTTACATCGCATTGTAAACCTTAGTCATGAGTTCATTAATTTATCAAATGTAAAAAAATGTTTGAGATCATTTATTAAATGAATTTTCTTTCTATATTCCTCAACTCCAGCACATAACCCTTGGTCACCTCACAAATCATATTGTTCTTCAACTATAAAAAAATAAAGGTAAGCCAAGAAAGAGATAGATAGCTATTTGACAGCCTCTGTGGTTAAGTGGCCTAAGCCTTTACCGGCCTACCTCATTGCAACGCAGAGGCTTCGATTCCTGGTAAGTTAAATTTCAGAAACGTATTTTCTTCGTTATTATACTATAAGTCTGGATCTCTGGGATCGGTCCCAGAGTAGTTCGTTCTATATTACCCGTAATACAAGCGTAAATTGCTTCATTTGGAGATATACGACTACACGTCGCTGAACAAACGCCGGCAAACGATCTCCGCTTTACCAGCTAGTGTTATCATATAATCAGCGGCAACTAGGCCCAGCACTTATGAACAAAGGATCCTTGAATGTTTGAAAAACAATTAAACCATTATATCAAGTATTTCTTACAATTAGCGTCCTCCTGGTCGCAGGCAATCGGTGTGATCTTGGCTCCGGCTCTGCTTTCTGGCGAGGTTTCCTATTCTTCATCTCTTCTTTTCTTTCTTTTTAGTTATTGTATACCAACCTTTTTTTCTCTCTCCATTTTGTTTTTACTTACAGTCGCTAGTATATTTTCAATTATTCAATATGTAGCAAATGATGTTGGTATTGTATTAATTGAAACTATTTATGTATAAGATTCATAATACTAAATTCTGTACAATACTGATTTTTAGTCCAAATAAAAAAAAACCAATATGTGTGTTTGTCTGCTGATTATTTATTTCTTAGCTATGTTTTTTACTTTTACTTTTATACCAATCATTCTTCTATTTTAAAATTCTTATCAATCACAAAATAAATACTAAATAATTCGTTCTTGACGACCCACTCTCGTGACCTCATACGCCCCTAGGTGCCGGCAGAGACGAGCAGTCGCCAAATACTAATTGGAAGTATATAAAATACATATCTAGAAGGCTACGATGTTAAAGTCAAGGATATTTTTATTTTATTGCATGAGTTCAGCAGACAGGCAGACAGCCCACCTGATGGAAAGCGGTTACCATCGCCAATGGATATTTGTAACCTGACCACTAATGCCGGAATACAACCCAAGATTGGAAGCATGTAACAGTTATATAGGAGAACTGTAATACATATCTATTTTGTTGACCGTAATTGTCTATGTTCAAGGTCACTGACGTCAGTTTTCTTTATAACGCAATCCGTGTCATATAGTTCACAGTTGTATGTGTATACCCATGTAGCACCTTACGAAAACAAAGATAAAATATATTTGAATCAACACTTCTAGGCGCTAAGAACCTCAGCCAGAAGGCCCAGCTCGCCATACACAACGCGGTGCTGGTACCTACGCTCACGTATGGAAGCGAGAGTTGGGTATGGAAGAGAGAGCATGAAAGTAGAGTAAACGCGGTTGAGATGCGAGCACTGCGCAAAATCTGCGGAGTGACGCTCGCGGACCGCGTTCGTAATACCGAAGTAAGAAAGAGAGTTGGTCTGAAAGAGAGTGTCGGGGTGAAGGTAAGGAAAGGAATGCTCCGGTGGTTCGGGCATGTGGAAAGAATGCATAATGAAAGAATGACTAAACAGATATAGAATGCAAAAGTGGATGGATGCAGAAGTCGTGGAAGGCCACGACACACCTTCCATGATCAATTTGATCGTGTACTAGCGGAGGGTGATGTCAGGAGCCTTAAGAACAGACGAGTGTGCATGACAAGAGTTATGAATGTCAAAGAAGCAAGTGAGGTGTGTAAGAATGGGCCTAAATGGCGCTCTGTTGTTCGTGCCTACGTCGGAATCTTGAACCGTGGCGTCAGGGTATGGTACTCAACGACGGCCAAGAAACGATCTTCTATTGGCCCTTTCCTCAAACTCGTTCCGAATCCATTTCAAGTGACATTTTCTGTAGGTTCGATAAACAAAATATAAAAATCCAAGGCCCATGAATAGTACTACTATAGATATCAGTATGTTGGCAGTAGAGAAGTGAAATCGAATCTCCTCAATTCCAGCAGTATTCACGCCGCCAGCCGCGTTCTGTACTATGAGGGTATCCTCCTTAGATTGAGATTTTCCCATTTTCTTCAATAGACTTATTTCGAATAATATGAGAGTCACAGCGAGTTATATCCTTTTACGGTGCGGTGGTGTCAGATTCGCGCGCCTCAGGCAGGGTCGCCATGCAACGGCTATCGGAATAGGAGACAAGTGAAACCAACCAAAGCTGGAATAATACTCATTTATTTTAAGACAATGTTTAACATTTATAACACCTAGGTATAACATAGATAGTGGATACATAATTAGGCACATATTAATATAATTTAGGTTGTTAGATATGTATTACAGTTCTTCTATATAACTGTTACATCCTTCCAGTTATGTCGGTTTGCTCTAGACCAGGGGTGGTAGCCATCCAAAGAGGAAAATACCCAATCGCCTGCTTATGGGTTGTTTTGTCACCTCTTACGACAGGCCTCCCAGTCGCAGGAAATTGTATTCTTTCTCCTTTCTTGCACGGATATAATCGACTCCAAGATTCTAAATAAAATCGATGTTTTAGACAAAACTCTCAGATAGACGGATAGTCTTCACTTCACATCATCATAATATACTATCAGAAGTATTTTTAGACAAGATACTTTTTTGGCAAAACGTTAGATGTCCTTATAGCTAAAGAGGCTACCAAAATGAAGTTAGTTTGCTATCTCACTCACACATTACCACATCTTTGAAGATATTGTCAAAATTGACTTACGATAAATCTGTATTAGGTACAGTCAGTGCCGTAAATAGCCTTTAATGCGCCATATGTGAGCTTCTATAACTGCGCCTTTGTTTTTTTTTTAGATATTATAGTTACCCTAGCTAGAGCAATGCTATGTACAGGCCTACTTTATTTCATTCAGGGTGATAAAATAACGCAAAAGGACCTTGGTGTTGGTGGACCAATTATCTAATATTTTGGAAGAAAAAACTATTTTTTTTAAAGAACTAGAATAAAAAATGAACGCGAAGTTTTGTCTAATTTAACATACGTTTTTGATGATACTGGCATGTAGGTACGTATGTTGGAATCGAGCACTAGGGGCGCAGCGGGAACTTATCAGAAGCAAACCGAAAGAATAATAGTCCTGCCTGGTCTGGTAATTCTTGCGCCCCCCGAAGTTTACGCCTTGTGCCCGGGCACCAATGGCACCGCTCTATTTACGGCACTGCGTACAGTCAACGTCTTATAGAAAGAAGTGGCCAAACAAAATGGTCAAATATATAAGAACATCGAAAGTGATCATTAATATCGATACAACCAAGGTCGTCTAATAGTTCGAATCAGCCTTCTTGTCCAAATATACACGACACTTTCGATGTTCACTATTTGACGCAGACGCTGCATGTACAAGGTAGCAAAATAAAGTAGAAAATAATAACGGCGCCACTTTCGCAAATTTGTCTAAAGTCTAGCTCCAATATTACAACATGAGTAATATTGATACTTCCTAGTAATTTTTAGTATTACGTAAAACACCGTGCAAGTATCAAGTTGTTTTATTTACGACATACGCATTTTGTCAACATAATCTATGTGTTTACTTTAATATCTTCTCATAATTAACAAAACAATTACATATTTGATTAAAAGAAGCAGAACGAAGCCATTTCAAACATGTCATGTCGGCGGTTTTCTGGTAAATATTGTCAAATTCTAGCAAAATCATTTTTGCTTTAAATTCCGCTAGATATCCTTGGTAAACTTTCAAAATCGCTCGTGTGAAACTTAATATTCTTATATCCGTATTTAGTTATTTTTAATGGATTTTAGACTTGGATCAATGATTAATTTAATAAATTCGCTTTGCTTATAATTTACTAACATTGACTGTAGAGCATAGATAACTACTATAAAGTACAGATAAAATAGAATATTGCCAGAAGACATAGAGATAATTCTCTTTAAACATTATGGTAAGGTTATAAACAAATCTCAACATTAATATTACGAATGTTTCACATAAATTTAATTTTGATTACATAAGCTCATTTGTACACATTTTTATATAGTCTAAACTCTATATAACGACACTAAAGGGAATGTGCATTTTATGTCGTTATAGAGAGTTGTCGTTAAATGGAAAGAAATCTTTTATTTTTGTCTGACGTCTTTTGTTGCACCAGTAATTGTGTTGTTTTTTTTATTATTTTATTCATATCTTGCGATATTAAGGCATCTTGATGATAAAGGAAGTACTTATAAATTTCGGCATGCATAATGCCGACAGTCGACTTTATTACGGGCTAGCATAATAAAGCGATAAAAGAATGTACACAGCTGCGCAGCTTTTACTAATTTTGGTAACTTAAAAGGTACTTTTTATTACTTAATTGTTGTCGTTATTGAGAGCGGGTGTAATGTTATATAGAGAATGCATTGTAAAGAAGACAAGCTAAACCTACCAAAGCTAAGTGATTTCGACGCTTAAATCGAGTGACGTTACATGGAGTTTACTCTGTATATTTTTTATAGAGTAGTTTAATTTTTAAGAAAGCTTAGTAATATTTATTTCTATACATAAAATATATTAAAAAACGAATATTAGTTGGGTATTTACATAGTTTTCTTCTTTGTATTTTAATCAGAAATAGATTTTTGTAAGTAAATTCTGTCAATTTTTTTTATTTTTTTTTATTGCAGGAGTTCAGCAGACAGGCAGACGACCCACTTGATGGAAAGCGGTTACCATCGCCTATGGACATTTGCAACACCAAAGATGCTACAAATGCGCTGCTGCTCTCTTAAAAGAGTCTGGAACCTGGTCACTAATGCCGGAACACAACACAAGGTTGTTATGGCGGCATACTCTAGACCAAGGGTGGTCGCCATCCAGTCGAGCAAATACTCTACCACCTGATATTTATTTATATCTTCAAAAAAATGGTAACAACCGAGCCAGATAGCAAACTATTTACACTGCTCCTTAAAAGTTAACTCTTCCCACTGGAACATCACACAATGTTATAGGGCTTCATCTGCGTGTTAAAGATTTACGATCTTATTCATATTGAGTAAGAGTAAGTTTGTAGGCTTCTTTATGGTTCTTAAAAAAGCCTTCAAATATGAATAAGGTCGATAGGCTGTGACCGAATGCGTCTTATTTAAAGCTTTAAAAATTAACACCATTAACGTATAACCACATTAATGTATATGCAGGAATAGTATTTGTTATTATAAAATAACTATGTGACGGAAGTAATCAATAACCGGACAGAGTATTCTTTCATGTAGTAATCGAAAGTTGTTTAACCGGATGTCAATCTAGAAGCATTTATTATTAAGCTAACGGATATCGGAAATGGAGTAACCGGATGTTGGAAGTTAATACGTATGGCGGAAGTTGGTTTTATGAAGGAAGTGTAACTGAAGTGGCGCCACAGCATTACTGGATGGTGTCACTGCGGCGCGCTACGAGGACCTTTTAAATACGCGGTGTTCGGGCAGAGGAGGGGCAGTCTTAAACCGACAGTCTACGAGTCTACAACTAAGTCTACGACGGACATTCTGCATTAGTAGTCTTGGACGAGGAGCACATAATATAATGTGGTCGACAATTACTGCTTGATAATCGCAGTATTTTTGAAGGGCAAATTGCTGCTCGACACGTGACAAGCTTGGATGCGACTCTTGGAGTTGTCCTAATATTTCTGTGTATTATTGTGCTTTATTTAATATCGTAATTGTAATAATTCTAGTGTAATAAACTTTGATTATAATATTTCAGATTATTATTGTGTTATTCTCGGAGCGTCATTCGTTCGCTCCCGACGTGAACCCGACATATACATACATATTTTATCTGTCAATATCTAACTTCGTTAACAATGGCGCATCTCAAATAAAGCAATAAACCTATCGCCATATCTGCGTGAAACGGCCTAAATCCTTAATACTAACATAGATGAAGTTCCGCCTTAAAGGATATTCTCATAGCTGGGCATTAACTTGTTAATCCGTTAATCTATAATTAACGAAGTTAACATTTCGAGTAACGGATTAACTTTTAAGTTAACTTAAAAATATGTTAACGGACTCGTTAACTTCCGTTAAATTTCCTAAAGTCCGTTAATGGTTAATCCAGCAACTAATCTTTAAAGAGCAAAGCTCAAAGTAAAGTTACGCTTTTAACGAAGTTAATTTTTTCGGTAACGGATTAGCGATTAACTATTTAATTAACGGTGCCCAGCTATTTATTCATTTTTTATTGCAGGAGGTCAGCAGACAGGCAGACGGCCCACTTGATGGAAAGCGGTTACCATTGCCTATGAACACTTGCAACACGAAAGGTGCTACAAATGCGCTGCTGCTCTCTTAAGGGAGACTGGAACCTGGTCACTAATGCCGGAACACAACTCAAGGTTGTTATGGCGACATATTTTCCACCAGGGGTGGTAGCGATCCAGTCGGGCAAATGCCCTACCACCTGGCATGTGGGTTGTTTTGTCGCCTCTTACGACAGGCCGCCCTGCCGCAGGAAATTGTATTCTTTCTCCGTTCCTGCACGGATAAGGACTAGGTAGAACGTTGTGAGAACGCTGGTCCTTTGTGGATTTTTTCTTCTACTTGAGTTATTGCGCGAAGGCGTGTAAGGCCCTTGTAAGAGCGAAGGTATGGGTGGTTGCCCGGGGCCCAAATCTGCTAGTACAATGTCGTCAGAATGGTTGACCACTGACGTCTCTGTTTGTCAGCCCTAAGGCCCCCATTTCTGACAAGTATATTGGTGCAAGGCCGAGAGAGTAAAATAGATGAGAAGGTGTTTAAGCACGGACTAAAATAGATCGTATGATTAATCCAGTCCATTGGTGAAGCGTGAAGCGTAGATTGGACTTGAGGCCAGTCAAGACCTGCTTGTAAATAAGGTGAATATGCTGCGATAGATCTGTGGAGTCACATCCGTGGCAGCCTTTAAATTAGTGATATACATAGCAGGAAGGTCACCTACGCTGGTAGGCCATTCAAGAGTATTGGCCAGTTATGCCATGCCACCTCTACTAAGTCCCGGTACTAGGCCCAAAATAATGCTGGTTTGAAGGATTACGTGCGTCCACATGGTCTCACGAGAAAGAGTGCTGCCGATCGCACAAAATGTAGAAGAAATAGTAGTAAATTTGAGACTGGGCTTCGAAGCAAACACTCCTAATGCAAGCAAGATCTAACGATAAGATGGTAATGATTATGGATACCGCTGAAGAGTGGAACTCTTTACCGTCGTCTGTTTTTCCTGAAAAATACAATCTAGGTGTCTTCAAGTCTCGCGTGAACATCTTCTAAGTAATCGTGGTCTAACTTAGGCTGCATTTCCACCTGACATCAGGCGCAATGTCAGTCAAAGTTTTTTCAACATGGCTGTGGTACCCTAAAAATATAGAAAGAAGAAAGAAAGAAAAACCATTTATTTGGATATATTGCGAAACTACACATTAGAGGAAAAAAAAGTGTAGGTAACACACTAAATACGTAGCAGACAATATGTCTCGCGATGATACCATATGATGCGTTATATGATTTTTTATTAAGCAAGAAAATACAAAATTCTCACGGAAATACCACCTCAAATAATGCAGACCTTGACTTGAACTTGATTCTGGCGGAACATGTTAAAAGGTCATTATTATTAGCAAGGCGTTATACTTATTTTTGGAAAACATACCCAAAACTGATTACATTATTAGCAATCGTGTTTTAATGTACAACTTTCTATCGGACTCGATTGACCTTAAATGCATATGAGGTCATTTTTAAAGGCTTTTGATATAAATTTCAAGTTCGAAAGCAATCGGTCAAGCGCGTGGCTGTCCACAAACTAAAAGGGATTCCGTAGAAATAAAAATCATTTTTTAAGCGGAACCAATAATTAAGAAAATTATAGCATAAAAGAAATCAACTTCCAGAATAACTACATACATACATAACTTCACGCCAATCCCCTTGCGGGGTAGGCACGGCCAACAGAGCGCCATTCAGGCTTATTCTTACACACCTCACTTACTTTTTTGACATTCATAACTCTTGTCATGCAAGCTCGTCTGTTCTTAAGGCTCCTGACATCACCTTCTGCTAGTACACGATCAATTTGGTCATGAAAGGTGTGTCGTGGCCTTCCACGACTTCTGCATCCATCCACTTTTGCACTTTATGCAAAGTAACTAATAAGCAAGAAATAAATATTTTCAACAACATCTTGAAGTCAGTGCGAAGTCAAACACAAAAATTACGGATGCTACTGAACAAATGATTTATAATATTCATACTAAGTAATAAAACTAAAAGTTAACAAAAAAATTAACTAGACTAAACTATAAACAAAGCTATACTTACAAAATAACATGAATCTATAAATAAAAAATTGACTCCAAATCGCTGTCGGCGGGGAGCGTGCCCAAAATGCTGGCCGCATTTCCACGTTGGATGGCAGCGCTAATTCGTTGCCCTAGGTGCAAGCCAGCCTTTTGGTCACACAAGACCTCAATTAAACGCGTTGAGAGGTCTCGATAGAGGTGATGAGCTCCAGGCCCCCACGGCCCCAGGGTCTCGACCCCGAAAGCCACAAATACGTACCCACTACCAATGGACACGTATTTGCGACATTTCAGGGCCTCCTGGTGTGCAGTAGCAGCCCCGGCTGTCACGGCTGTGTCTGGAAGATGGGACGCCGCCAAAGTATCGACACAAGTTGCGTCCCATACTAAGGGGCGTCCCATCTTCCATGGCACCAACGACATTCCGTCTGGTCTCTTACCATCATCGCGGCACAGCCCATTTGGTTCTAGAATTACTATATTTTGCAATAAAAATTTATATGGGACCGTTTTGAAGTCTGAACTGAACTTAAAAGATATTCAACGATTTTTAAGCTCCAATATTGCCATGATTTTTATCTGAATTTTCCACTTCAGTTGATATATTGGTGCACAATCTTCAGAACTTTGCGAGCTCGTCACCTACTGATTAAAAAAATCTGTGTGTGCAGTTCACACGAAGTAGAAGTGACACTTCAGAGAATATATAGGCAAACATTACAGCAATTATATCTACAACACTGAGTAGACAAGAGTAAGGAGGCCACGAAGCACCGCACAAAAAGGAGACCCAGTGTGAATCGCTGTATGATGTATTCTATCTCATTCTCTCGCAGGCTAGTCCTATAGATTTATGTGTTTATCTCTTATTCGTTTCATCGAGTTTCAAATCACAACGATTCTAAAGAAGTTTCACTTCAAAAATCATTAAGAAAAATCGTTATGTTTCTTCAAGATCTGACCGACGCCGGTATCGTACACGGCTGGCCGCAGCCTACAGGGCGCCGCTCGTGCCTTAATTTCTGAATAAAGAAACTAATCTAAAATTAAAATGACAACTTGAACTTACGTTGACAGACAGTACAGTCAGCAAAAAAATCTGGTTTACCTTTTTTCCAATTAATATGAAAATACAAGACCAGGTCGTTTTATTTCAAATAGTACGGCTTCAAAATAATTATTTTTTATCCGAATGAAGTAACGATCGACTCCTAAATCTAATATTTATAATACTTACTTACAAAAGGACTACTCAGTTTTTAGTAGTACTGTAACCCTAAGCTACATTAGCGGTTTAAATCGTTAAATTGCCTAGGACGTATTTAACTTGGTTAAAAACCATTCAGTTAGAATGCAAGACTTGACAGCTCCGTCCAAATTTTGGTAGCACATAATAATAATTCTTATAAACCCGCAGGGGGGCTTTGTGGCGAAGCCTTAGGTGAGTAGCGACACCTCGTACCTGACTCCGGGGGCCAAGACAAGGCCCCACCTCTGTGCTTGCCTTAGCCAGCCGGCACGGAGTGGAGATGGCTAGAGCTAAGACTCAAGCTCCAGGGGTAGAAGTGATAAATGGCATCACGTCAGAAGTAGCTTCGGTGAACCTGCAGCCTACCTCTCTACACCCCTTAGCCACTCACATCCATGTTTCCCTTGTCTTTATGGCATTTTTTGGGGCCCATGCCGGGAGTGGCGAGTCACCGTCTGCTCATTTTTCCATGTTCCCTGAACATTGCGACGGGCAGACGCCATAGTCCCCATATTCCCAGACCCCTAGTACCACTAGCAGTTCACCCCAATAGTCCGGTACTTTTTGTCCTCATTTCCCACAATAGTTCTACACTGGCCGGGGCTTGTCCTTAGGTGCATTGTTATATGGTGTAGACAGGGATAATCGCCGGTCAGTGTCACGCCACATTTACATTAAATTTGTCAAAGGGCCTCCAAATGTCCGGGCCATTTTTATGGCCCGTGGTCTCGAAAGACACAAATATAATTCTTATAATGGCTTTGGTCAAAAATAGAAATATATAAAAATCAAGACTGATTTTTTTTTGCTTACGTTACATTCGAGAGTATAGACGGCACTAGCATGCGAGCGAGAGAGAGATTCATTTCTTTAATGACCAGGTAAACTACATTACCGTGTAGGGACGCGTCTATAGAGGGCAGAGGTAACGCGCCATCCATATAGGCAAAGTCGTGCGGCGCAGGAAGCCACAGGCGCCATTAAATTAATACATTTTTTTAACCTATTACAACAAATTTACATAATACTATTTATCAAAACTAGTGGTGAAATTTTATTATCTGTCATCTACCAATACTGTCCGGCCAAACCGGTGGTGAAATTGTACTACTCCTCTAGCTAGTTTTTAGGTTTAAGCCTGCACAATATTAGGTTTATTTAAGGCTCCTATTGCTGCAAAAGTTTGATAATGAGGCGCAAACGAAACAACTTTTCGTTGGTAGTTACTGATCAATAACTTATCAAAAAATATTATTATACTTATTCACAATATGAGACGAGACATGGATTTTTCATAATTTTAAATGTAAAACTCTCTTATTCAAACAAAACCGTACTTTTTTGTGTGTGTATAACTTACTGTTTGCCTAAAATAAAAATTACATACATAATTAAATTTTAACTATCATCAAATTCCTGTCTTTTTGCATATCATGTAGCTTTTTTAAAAAGGTTTTTAAATACCAGCTTTAGAGATCCTGGATATCATGTTGCAGCAGAGTGCTAGCCAAGAGAAGTAAAACGAGCCCAAACACGACGGGTCTATCTTGTTTAGTGCAGGAGTTCCTATGGCCACCTTCCGACTCCATCATCAAATCAGTTCCATGGTACCATATTATTGAATTGTCACGCGATATACATATGCGTGCAAAATTTCAACTCAATCGGAAACCGGGAAGTTGGTCGAATTTAACTTGGAAGATTACATAGGTACATACATAAGTACATCCATTGCAAATTAAAAAAAGCTTGTAAAAAGTCAAAGGGCTTACGATGACAAAAATAAAGTAGACGTTAAAATTTATCATAATAATAGTTTTGAGTTAATATAGGCGCTTATCAGTAATTCGCACGACGACGCGGAAGATGCTTGGCGCATCAGTGTTACTGCGAAGTGTCATCTGAACCCGGTCAGCAGTTTTTGCGTGGGAGAATGACGAACATGCATCCATAATATTGTTACATTTTTGCGTGGTACGAATTAAAATGTCATTTTAGAAAGAAAAGAAAGAAAGAAAATATTTATTTCTAAAAATGCGACACTTTAACAGTGATTTATAATAATAATAATAGCATTGAAATTGTGTGCCGCAATTCGCGAAATGAGGTTGGCACTCAGTTTTTTGCTGTGCCGAAACATAGTCCGACACAGCACTGATTTTCAGTGCCCACCTCCTTAATTATAAAGACAAGTGATCCACGGTAAAAGCAAGTTAAATAAAATTATATTATAATCAACAGATAAGAAAAAAAAGATAATAAAAAATAAGTACCTAAAAAATTAAAGCAACCTAAATAGAGCCCTTATTATATACACATGTTACATATGAAACAAACAAAAGTACAATGATCAAATCAAATTCAAGCCAATTAACATAATATTTTGACATTCGATGTTGCAGGTAAATAAATCACAAATACTTTTTAACTTACTTTACTTTTTTAATTTCGGAAGACATCAAAATTTATTAGAAATAAACACACGTAATTCACAGTTTCTACAAACACCACGAAATACATAAAGTCCAAACCGTAAGGCAGAAAATCGTACTCATATAAGACGCGCAGTCTGTCGATTTGAGATTCCCGTTTCGGATGTACTAACGCCTCGATCGCAGTTGAAACTCGACAATTCTGTCTTAATAGGCCGATCTTATATATTCACAAAATAGACAGCAACATGCATACCATTCAACGGAATTCTCGGACTTCCTTACAAGCTTACTTTGTGGGGAATTATGTTAAGCTGGTGACACGTGACTTAGGGAGTTTTTTTTATTATTATTAACAACTACGGACTCGAGTTCCGTACCCTTTTTTACAACTTAATTTCTAGATTTAATTTTTTGAATTTAACACGCTTATTAGTTATTTTGGTTCTTGTGTGTGACATTAATTTATTGATGTTTGTGTTGAGGTGTATGTATCTTACGAATAACTTATTATATTGATTTATTCTAGTTTTAATACTAAACTTATACTAATGTATAGTGTATTTGTTACATGCTGACGTTGTGAGGAAGTGCATGTGCAGTGTGGGCCTTATATTTATACTTATATATATTGTCCTATCTAGTGCCATGTGTGTTGTTTTTTCTTTTCTGTGCCTGGGTTATTAATTTTTAGGCTCTTTGTGTGTCTTAGTTTGTTTGTGAAGTGTGCGTGTAATGCAATGCGGTGGTAGTGCGCCTTGGTTTCAGTATGTGTATAAGTTTTGTTGTTAGTTATGTGTTTGTGACTTTGTATGGTGTTATAATTTATTGTATAATTGTTGTGTTGGCTCAGGGAGATTACTGATAGTGAGAGAGAAATCTAAGTGCAATAATGCTAAGCCGCCAAACTGTGTTCCTACAAGCTTAATCGGAAACACTTGGCTTATAATCTTATAAGAACTTGCAATGGAATTTCAACAATAAAGCTGTTTCTGACGTTTTACTCGAAGATCGATTGTTAACACAAAGAGGGATTAGCGTCAATACTTAAAAGATTAACGCCTACAAGTGACAGTGAAGAATTAAGACAATCCTTTGTAGCAGCGGGACTTGGAAGTTAAATGATACTTCAGATGGCAGAGAGTAGTATTTACTTTCAAGTGCTGATATGAACTCAAGTGAACTAATTTGGATGTTTGGATTATTTTGGAAACGGTAATCTTAAGTACAAATATTAACTAGTTGTACAGCTAGTACAATATAAAGCACAGTGTGTGAGCGAGACGGATGATGTGCGAGCGAGATAGAGCAAGTATTAACAGGTGTGCACCAGCGTTGCGCTAGTAGTTCTTCCACAAGCACAACAGAGCATACTGGATCCTAGACCGACTCTATCCGTTGATATGCAAGAAAATTAAGATGAGCCTCAGAAATAAGGTGACTCTATACAAAACTTCCATCCGCCCCATCATGACCTATGCGAGTGTGGTCTTCGGTCACGCCAGCGATGCCAACATCTGGAAACTGCAAAGGATCCAGAACCACTATTTGCGTGCTGCAGTCGACGCTCCGCGCTATATAAGCTCCCTATCGCGCAGATTCTTTGACCGTGCCCCCCATCACCCGAACCCTCTGGTGACGGAAACGGTTAACTACAAACCCACCCCGAACGCTCCCACGAGAAAACATCGCACTCGCAATGTACTCATTGACGAGCCCGACAAAATCACCCGTCTCCTCGCAATTATTAACCCCCTGAGGCTCATAACATCATCCTGGCATAACAGACGCAGACAAAACAGACGCCGGAGAGCCCCCGGCTCGAATCGTCTCTCACAAGGTTAAGACCCACAAATCGCACCCAGTCATTACAGACACAAGTAGCCATACACGATTAGCCTAAGCGTGTTGCTGGAGAGTTTCTTCCGCCGCTTCTTCTCCTCCAGCTATAACACTTTGCGAAGCGGTAGTAAAGATAGACTAGGATCGGGTCTGCCGGCGGAGTCGATAACGAGTCCCCAATAAATAGTCACTTCAGCCTGTTGGCTTAGCTCGTTCAGCCTTTTACGGCTTCATACTATAAAGTCAATCCCCCTGCAGCGGTCGAGCCGAGGTCGAACCTCACAGGCGGTGCCTTCTCGAGCGCGCTGCTTCCGGGCTGAAAGCCTCCGCTCCCACGGAGTCGGGAAGCCCCCAAAGTCCGGTATCGCTGAAACAGCCATCTGCAGCTATTCAGCCGGGTCTAGCTACAAAAGAAAATAACAAATGCGCTAGTAGTTCGTTGACCGCTGCGATGACTAGACGTATGCATCTCCCATACTTTAAAAGAACTACAGATAATTTAAATTTCAAGGGATAAATAACACGTGTAGCAAAACATTATTATCGGTTCGTAACAATATTATATCCTCACAAACTTCCACATTCGTTATATTAATAGGATATAAAAAAGGCGCCAAATGCATAAGTCGCTTCGGGCACCTAGATGGCTAATGACCACTAGTATGTGAGATAAATCTATGTTACAGATATATAGATCAGAGATCATGATAAAAATATAAGGGCTCTCTTTACTCCAAAATGTCTACGGACCTCTACAAACAGTTTTGTTTTCTTAAAATGATTGTATTCCACTAAATATCAAGGTTCACTTGCAGGTATTAATGGCATAGAGATTGCGTGTTGTAAAATTATTATAGACTATTAAAATTTGTAATTATTAAAATTAAATATTGGTTGAGGAAAAAGTTTCTTCGCATTTTATGTCAAAATTCAAAAGGTTTTATTATAAAGTTTATTTACATTTGACTAAAGTATGTAGGTGCCATTTTGTTGGATAACTTTTTTCCATCTTGTAGGTAGGGACGTGATCCCATTGCTATAAAAATTTTTGGGCTTCCGATCAAAAAACTGCGACAAGTGGTTTTGGCAGTTCTCTCGTGATGTTAACCTGAAACTGCCTAAGGAATTCTGCAGAGACCGAAACAGGTAAAATTTGAAGGTGCAAGGTCAGGACTATACGGCGGATGCATTAACACCTCCCAGCCAAACTCTCGTAATTTTTGCTGAGTGGCTAAACATGTGTGAGGTCTAGCGTTATCATAGCGAAAAACTTTTTTGCTTTAATCTCATCAATTGTTCCCAGTACAGTTCAGAATCGATGGTCCTACCTGGCGGTAACAGCTCATAATGAATAATGCCCTTCCAATCCCACCATACACACAGCATCACCTTGTTGCAAGTTAGCCCGGGTTTCGCCACAGTCTGTGAAGCCTGACCGGCCTTTGACCACGATCTTTTTCGCACCTTCTTGTTGTACGTGATCCACTTTTCATCACCTGATAACTATCAGCTTCTTCAAAAATGGTTCGGTTTCATTACGTCGTAATAAAGAATCACAAATGAGTACACGGTTGTTTAGGTTTCTTTCAGTGAGCTCATGAGGCACCCAAATATCGAGCTTTTTTGTGTATGCAGCTTTTTTCAAATGCGCCATAACCGTTTTGTGGTCAGTTCCCAGTTCTCCAGCTACATCGTAACTACTAATATGCCGAACTTGCTCCACTTTTTAAAAAATGGCGTCAATTTTGTCCGTAACAGGGCGACCAGAGCGACGTGCATCTTTGATATTAAAATTTCCGGATTGAAAACGCTTAAACCAAATTTGCGCTACTCTCACTTTTTTGTAGTAAAATTTTAAAATGTATCGAATTTCTTCATTAGATTCACTCATTTTAACAATAAGAAAAACAAATGAAAATCACACATACATACATACATACATAACTTCACGCCAGTTCCCTTGCGGGGTAGGCACGAACAACAGAGCGCCATTTAGGCCCATTCTTACACACCTCACTTGCTTCTTTGACATTCATAACTCTTGTCATGCACGCTCGTCTGTTCTTAAGGCTCCTGACATCACCCTCCGCTAGTACACGATCAATTTGACCATGAAAGGTGTGTCGTGGCCTTCCACGACTTCTGCATCCATCCACTTTGCATTGTATATCTGTTTAGTCATTCTTTCATCATGCATTCTTTCCACATGCCCGAACAACCAGAGCATTTCTTTGGAATGCTCCGGTGGTTAAATCACACATTTTCCTAATTTGAATTTGGAATTGTCTTCTTTAAAATTAAAACTTTTTAATGATACCAAAACCAGCCAGATACAAATGGTATAGCCAAAGAGATCTTATTACAAGTTCGTACATACTATATGCGAAAAGACCCCTTTTCCCTGACCTATTATATAACAAAATTTCAACACCCATCAGAGAGATCCCATTAAAGCAGTTTTAAGGTCAGCGATCGAAAATAGGGTGCAATCGAAACAACCTCTCGTTGGTAATTAGTGATCGATAATTTACAAAAAAAATATCCTGGGGTTGTCTGGAGAGATCGCTTTTTAGCGATAAGACCGCCCTTTGTACATAACTAGATATAATTTTAGTCTTTGAGTTCATGTTTGTATTGGTGTACAATAAAGAGTTATCTATCTATCTATCTAAATCTTCACGATATGTCACGTAAAGCGGTTTTATCGGAATTTTTCTTTAGTTATTTTAAGTTGAGAAAAAAATCACCAAACGACCTTCAAATTATTGACATGAAACACTTTTGCTCTTTTATTTTTTATCAAAACAGGTTAAAAAAATATATACATATTTATAAAAAAGAAATAAATCATTTGGTTTTTTTTAATATTACTTTATTTTATTCACAATAAAATAATGCATCTGAAAAACGACCCCGTCTGTGGAATTCCTGCTATCGCCCAACAAATTAGTACCGAAAATTCCTCAAGGACGTTGGCGTTTCTACAACAAAGTTATACGGAAGGCTGGTAGGGAATTGTTTCTATAATACAATAGAGTCATCGTGTAAATAATTTTATAAAATTGTTAGTCATGCCAACTACATAACAGGTGTTGCGGCGGTATCAGATTATAACAAAAGAAGTGTGGGACAATTTCAAAGGGGAAAATATAAGAGAAAAAGCACGCACGTACCTAGTTATTGGATATGGGTGACGCGCTGCTCTTTAGCTGCTCGCTTCACTTCACTGGTCACTATTGTACTTGATGTATTTATTTGTAATGTATTTAATTACACCGGCCCACAAAAAAGTGATCTGTGCTTTTAACCAGACCCATCTATTCTTATGTATTTCGATGTGCTGAATCTGAATCTGGGGTCAGTTTGGTCAGTTGTATAGACCGAACTGACCCCAGATTCGGTCTTTTCTTAATTAATTTCGGCCGGTTTTATTAATTAATGCGGTGAAGCGATGAGGTTTAAACTATTTATAGTATTTTTTTTATATATCGTATATATATATTTGATCATACCTGTTTGCTCTCTCAAATATTTTAATTCAAAAGCCTTGCAGCCGTTATTTGTGAACAGATTTTTGCAAGCAAGTCTATACTACTGTATTTGCATGAAAATTGCCTTATTCTTAATATATAGGTACGTCAAGTGGTTAACAGATCAACGCAATTACTAATATCAACTGACCTGTTTATACAGGGCAACCAAGTAATAGAAACTAGAAAAATGTAGGCAACCTAGCTGTTGAATAATGTGCATATGCTTTCTTTTGTAGTTTAGTTCGTTTGACAAGAACGTCGGAGTGAATTTTGAAATTAATTATAGCCATGAACAGTTTTTTATAGCAACCCTCTGGGTGTATGTTCAGAAATATGTTTTGTTAGATAAAATATAATTTTGATGCCGTAAGTAGAACAGTGAAAGTCGATCTTAGCTGGGATCTTAGACTATATTTAGTGATGGATCTGATATACGGGTACACGGTAATTAAGACAAAGAATGATGCTCATAGATATCTCTCTCAAACTGAAACGGACGAATAATGAATGGCCTTGCGCTCATACGCATAGCGACCCTTTAAGTGTGTCTGGGGTAATGTTTGGCCCATCCGATATATTGAAATAGTTCCTCGAGTATATATAAAATTATAATATATAATCAAGTTATAAATATATAAAAATCAAGAGTAATTTTATAAGTAAAGTTACGTCATTTTTTTGGGAGCTTTAAAGTGTCTGGTAAAAGTTGCCGCCGATGGAAAGTGTCTGGCAGTATTGAATACTAATTTTTAACAAGTATGTATTAAAACACACGAAAAAATAAACCCTGAGACTTTGAGGAAAGTAATTACTGTTTTTACCTACCTCTAACACCTGATACCTACAATTGGCACCCTGCGGCTACGCCGCCTGAAAAACCCTAGGTAGTACCTTAATTAAGTTGTCTATACTATAATCAATCTGTTAATGATTCGAGTTTGTAAATTGCGCCTAAAATGTGAAAAAAATAAGGGGAGATAATACGGACCAGGAAATTCCGAAAATACAATTTTTAGAATTTTGTCTGCCTGTCTTTCTGTCGTTCTGTCTGTCTGTTAGAGCAACACGTTAAAGCTACTGAATGTATATAAATGAACCTCGACATAGTGTGCTGAAGAATTAGCAAATTAGATGGCGCGTCAATAATGTTTTCTCAATTCACTAACAAATTACCTACGTCGTCATAAACAATATGTTATTCATTGTATTGCTTCAAATCAGGTTGGCTTCGACTCGCCTTTATGTTTTGCTAGACAGTTGTGTATACTATAATGCATGGACATAGTAACTCTGTTATTATTATATGTAAAAAATACAAAGAATTAAGTTTTTGTATAAAGAAGGTACCAACTAGGATTTGACACGCAACGCAGCCGCGAGGCAACCTCTAGTTACATATAAAAATTTTCAATGAAAAGTTATCTTATTTATAGTAAAAATTGCTTAAAAATCATAGCTATATTGCACATAGATACATACACATACGTCATCTGTCAATATTTAACATCATTAACAATATCATATCACAAATAACGCATTAAACTCATCGCTATATAGGTATAGATAGATATAGAACAGAATATAGATAAATTCATTGTATTACTATATTAACACTGTTTAATACATACTATTGCTTGAATGTTCTGGATAAATACATTAATATTGTTTTCTAATAAATATTTTTCTATATTTTGACATTAAATAATGAGTTTCCGACGTCCTAACTAATTTTGACATAACCGTATTATCTAAAATTAATAATGTATACATAATAAATAATTAATGAACTAATTTGGTCATTTAAAGGTCTCTGCCCACTACGCTGTATCGTCTTGACCTTACTAGGAACGTACCCGGAAAAAAAATACTTTGTATTGAACAGTATTAGGCTATGACCACTAGACTGTTTCGTCACCTACCAATACCGTCGGGTGCCAGGCACGGACCGTCAACCGAGAATATTTTGCCGGTGCCGCTACGCTCCGTGCATGACATGCGACGTTTTCAAACCGGTCCGCGCAGGCAGCGAAATGGGAAGCATACGAGTTTAAACCGCGTAAGATGACCGTTCCAAACCCATTTAAACGACTACAAATGAAAGAACGGGAAACACTCGGACATAAAATGTGTATGATATCCGGATGCTGCCCGGATCTGAGGCGGTGTAAAGCGTGGGCGACGTGGGCCATCACCTACGGCCTCAAACTCTTAGGGGCCTTGCACCTTGAAGACGAGTAAATTTTTTTATCGCGTTCAAAATATCGAAAAATTTTATTCGTCGTAAAACAATAATACTTGCTCATACCAAATTCTTTTTTTATTTCGGCTAGCGACATTCGCGGTAACTATTACGGAGAAACAACGCTGGCCAGTGCCAGTAGTCAGTTTCAGTTATTTTGCAAATCCATGTTTTTGCGTTACCCGAGGGCCTCGTACAATAATATGTTGTTGTCCACATGAAATTTGGGTCTTGATCCACCACTAGCCTGGACGGCCCGTTGGACACTAAAACCGTTATGCACGGGTATGATACTTTTACATCTTTACCGTGCCCGATACGTTTATAGCACGGTCATAGCATGATCCGGTGTAGTGGGCAGACACCCTTAGTGTAAAAAAGCGATCAAAGAATTCGTATGCCTTTATAAGGTGAAATACTTAGGTACCAGATAGAATTTATTTTCAACATCTTGCCGTATTTCTAACAAAAAAATATTTTTTTATTTGATTTGACATTTAAAATATTAAAAGGCCAGTTAAATGATCTTACATCGTCTGATTACGTTAGGTTTTTTTAACGAAAACAAAACCGATCTCATACTAAAAAGCAAAAAATAAATAATTTCTACAACATCTAGAAGTCGGTGCATTTTGCAACTTTGTTGTTGTTTTTTATTTTACTTGACACCGACTTCAAGACGTTGCAAGTAATATATATTATTTCATCACTTTTTCCCTTCAACAAGGGTTGCTCTTGATTTTCCTGAGATCGCATTCATCAGATCCTGACTTGATGACTATGAGACCATCTCTTGAGACCACTTTCGAATAAAAAAAAATTTGAAAATCGGTCCAAAACTGACGGAGAAATAGCGTAATAACCTCCTCGTTTTGGAAATCGGTTAAAAAATTTGTTATTTTTATGGTAACACACACTCAAATACAAACCCTTATAAATTCCTCATGCCTGTCCTCCATTTTATGTTTTACCGGAATATTGTAAAACAACTACCGACTCTTACAATTATCCAGTGACATAGGTATACATGTAACACCTATCATATATCATTACATAGCTACATACATATTATCACGCCTATTAGTCATGTGGGTAGACAGAGACTATGGAGCTCCACTTTCGACGACTGACAAACAACTTTCATTTATTTACTTCCATTAACCTTTTTATACAGGCACTTTTATTTGAGATGCGTTTTACCTGACATCTCCTTAACGCTCCTGCTATTTGATGATGGTGTATCCGTCTCGGTCTACCGACAGCAATTCTGCCCTTCACAATACTGTCCTACAATTATTTTGAGATTCTTTTTTTTAATTATTCTCTCTAAATGTCCAAACTACCTTAACATTCCTTTTTCAACTTTTGTTATTAGATCTTTCAATCCACAACGTTCCCTTATCACACTGTTCCTCGTCAATCATTCAACCTAACCGCACATCTTTTATTATATTACTAGGATATGCCCGCGACTACGTCCACGCTTGACTTGAAATTCCCGCGGGATTCCTGGAACACAAAGTATCACAGAATTTAAAAAAGAATGTAAGAATAAGCTAATATTTATGCATTCGAACAACTGCAAACCACTCCCAAAAAAAAATCTGCAAGATTCCCGGGATAAAATCATACATTTTATTATATAAAATTTGCTATCGATCAGTGAAAAAATCACATTGGATTTTGAATTTTTTTTAACCTAACCATTTGAAATTATTCCATGGAAAATTGCCGCGGCATTCCCGGGATAAAAAGTAGTGCAGATTTTAAATCTAAGAATTAGCTGTCGACTAGCTAAAACCGCATCGAAATCGGCCTAGTAGTTTTTACGTGAATCCCTAACAAACAGACGAACCGAAAAACAGACAATAAATCTAAAAAAAAATGCATCGTGTTCTCCGTCGTTTATGTAGTCTATTCTAGTTGTTTTTTAAATAGCTTCAATGTCCAGACACGGCATGTTTAGAATTTTATAATATTATAGATTATTATTATTGCTATAGCTTAGTGCTCCATCGCCATTTAGTCTAAAACGTATTTGTGTTCGATTTAACGTAGCAACGCGTAAAACTAAAACTGGAAAACAACAATAAACACGACCAGTTTCACATCCTGCATCGATGCCATTTAAAGACTAGATTCGCCTGATAAAATTATTATAATTTGCCAAATGTCTCTGTTTTACTACGATTATTATTTATAAGAGAATTAACCAAATAAATATTGATGAGTTCCGACATACATAATCAAGCGTTTGCCGGCTGAGCTTTGAATTCGATTCGTGGCATGGTGAATTCTTCAGTGCCGGATCTAAAGGGGGCGGTTGGTGGGCGTAAGCCGGGGCCCATGCACTGGGCGGCCAATTCAAACTTCACAGACAAATACGCAACTCATCATTAACACAGTTTTGATCACTGAGACGTCCAGTACTTTAAGATTCAAGATCCGGACCTGGAGTTTTTAAGCGAACTTTCCGTTATTTACTTATTATCTTTGTCTGGAATTGGCCTCAGTGTTGCGGCGGTAGGTTTAATGATAAGCAAACTGTTTCAAAATTAAAAAAAAGAATAATGGGACAATTTGGAAGGGTAGTGGAAAGAAAGAGCACGCACGTACCTGATTAATGGGCATGAAATGCAGCTGCTCCTCTGCTCCTCAGTACACTTCACTTTCACCTTTGTTAATTTATATTATTACTAGCGGCCCGGCGCGGTTTCACCCGCGCTCTTTCCCGCTCCCGTGGTATATAGCGTCATGTTATATAACCTATGACACTCCCTATTAACGTAGCTTTCTAACAGTACAAGAATTTTTAAAATCGGTTTATTACATCCAGAAATTACCCCTACAAAGTCACAAACTCACAAACTTTACCTCTTTATAATATTATGAATGAATAAATAGTATAGATATAGTTTATTTAGTATTTAATAGACAGCGAAGACATGCAGTTTAATTTATTTGTAGTATTTATATTGATGTTATTATTTATTTACAGTATAGGTATTATTGCAATATTTACGTAATTGGTTTTATATAGGTTTAAGCGGTGCAGCGCGGTACAAGTTATAATATAGCTATTTTCTGCAATCATATGCGGGGCGATTTAATATAATTTATGATGACGTGAGATGAACGACTTACATGCGCGCGAAAGGAGAACGCGTCAGATTTGAAAAGGGAATCTAAATATGTTAGAAGAAAGTTTGGATAGGTCAAAAGGAGGTTTACATAGCGGTACTATTCAGAGTGGTCCATTGTATATTTACCCATAACATAGACGCAACTGACTTAGTGTATTGAATACGAAGTATGTCTGTCAATTAAAAATATATACATTCCTAGCGCGCCCGACAGACGATGTCCTGCCGTTCAAAATAAAATCTAGAATCCGATTGCAGCGCCACCTACCGGGTCTAATTGGGAATTTAAACAATTCTCGAATCCACTCGAACACACAAAACATTACATCAAGACAGGGCTGTAGCTAGAGTCGAATTTGAGGTAGGGCAGCATTGGTTACAAATAGGGCGGAAGTAAAAAAAAAAGGTTTGTATCGATTTTTGACTAAAACACTCTTTACTGTACACTTCACTTAACCAAACTACAAACATACATACATACATACATAACTTCACGCCAGTTCCCTTGCGGGGTAGGCACGAAGAACAGAGCGCCATTTAGGCTTATTCTTACATACCTCACTTGCTTCTTTGACATTCATAACTCTTGTCATGCACGCTCGTCTGTTCTTAAGGCTCCTGACAAACTACAAAACTAAAAACTACAAACAATCATAATTAATCTCTAGTTCATGTTTATATTAGTTTAAAAAGGAATTCCCCATACCATACATTGCAATATAGCCCATATTGTAATCTATGGTACCTCTCTCTGCATCACAAATATTGTAATTAAATAGACCCATCGCTTCATGTGATGGCGCTTCAAATGCCATCTATACTCAGAACAAAGAATTATTATAATATGAAATGAATATCACAAACTGTTCGGAAAAGTTTAGATACCTATCGCTAAATTTCTTTTTATCTCAAACTATGTACAAACAATATAGTAATAATAATTTATCTTAGTTTTTGATATTTTTAAGGTAGGGCATTGCCCCACAATGCCCCCCCCCCCCCCCCCCCCCCCCCCCCAGTTAGGGCCCTACATCAAGATCAGTCCAACCGTTTAAGAGGAGTTCAGTGACATACACACTAGCATTAGAGATAATATGTAAAGATTTACATAATAAGTGTATTTAATAGCATGAAAGAAGAATACTTCTTTTGAACGATAACCAGCAGTGGTCGCCCGTGGTCGAAATTTGACCACAATAATTAATGTCAAAGACTATACTTGTGTAATCACAGATTTCGATAAGGCAACAATAAACAAAATAGTATATATGCGTGTGTGTCAAATACATGGTAGTGTGTGTAATGTTTTTTTTTATTGTATTTTTATGCATATCTTTTTTTTTAATATTAGCATTCGCGCTTGTTTTCTGTATAAACTATAAGTTTGAGAAATTTCATACTCCTCCGCCCGCGCAATTTTCGTAAAAAGGGGCACAAACTAAATAATTTAAATGAACAAGTCGGCGATAGGCTAAATAAAACTTTAACAATACTCATTGACACTTGACATCTTTGTCACGGCTACTGAAAAGTGGCCGAAACGGTAGAATAATAAAAATCAAATAAATTTCCATGCTAATAGTATAAAAACTATTATAAGTTACACAAACAATTCTGGAAAAATAATAATGTCCAATTAATTAGGATCCCAGAATCAGTACGTTAATAATGATATGGTTAGTCAAATAAGCACTTTCTTATTTTTTTCAAAACTTATTAAGTATGAAAACAATTAATATTTAAAGATATTCTAGTACGGCGGTCAATCAACACAGACGTCTTAACAATAAAAAATGAAGTAGTGAATCTCATTTATTACGGACGACTTATAGTATTTTTACTAATAACCAACTCCTTAAAAACATTGACGGAAGTAAGGCACTACTGCCGGCCATCTACTAAAATCATCACGCTGTCCGTCCAATCATTCGAACTACAATTAAAGAGCAGTGGCTAAGCCAAAGTTGCTATTATGGTTAATGTATGAATCCACTTACATCTATTCACAACATCTATATAGGTACATGGTTTTTTCCTTTGCGCTATAACTGGGATTTTTTTAAGAAAGGCGTTAAAAATTTCTTAGAGGTCGGCAACGCGTTAGCGACACCCGTGGTGTTGCAATCGTCCTTAGGCGACGGTAACCACTTTCCCTCAGGTCGGTCGCCTGCCTGATTGCCTGCTTCAAGCAATAAAAAATAGGTTAATATATCTAACCGACTTGATAGCGCCTGTTAAAACGTAATAGCAAAAAATCACACATTATATTATTGCTTTTATTATGATCCAAGGCGCTACATTAAAAAAAAAACTAGCACAAACAAAGCTATCAATAAATTACCATAATTAAAGTCGTCAAAATATGCAAAACATTGCACAAGAAAAGCAATTGTCTTAGTAAAATCTAATTTTTGTTTAATTTAACTTTTTAATCTCCAACTCTGCGATTTTCGCATTTCTCTTTAAGCCTTACAATGAACGGATTTACACAAAAATTTTCGAATTTATTAAGGAAAAACCCAGGGTCTAAAAACGGATATAGAAGTCTATTTGTGCACAGAGTACATTAATATAATGCCAAAAAATCGGGTATTCAAAAAATATTTGAATTCTAATACACTCAAAATTGTGTGGAAACCTTTAAAAATCTGTCAAATTTGTATAATATAAGCAGATTGCGGAATTCCATCAGTTCCATCACTGTTGAGCATAATTATTCATTGTCTCTTTACGCAAAGGGGATAAAACATTATACTTCGAAAAAAAAACGAAATTTCGCTTGTGCGTAGACCAATGTAACCACTCATCAATCGTGCTGAGTACATTTTGTATAATTACTAGCTGTCCCGTCAGACGTAGTCCTGCCCTGAAAAAATAAAATCTGGAACCCGATTTCAGCGCCACCTACTGGTTCTAATTGTAGATTTAAACCATCGAGGGATCCACTCAAATAAACATAAAAATTCTCGAAGCCACCAGAACACACAAAAAATTTCATCGAAATCAATCCAGCCGTTTAAGAGTTCAGGCATAAACATACACACGCCTAGAAGAATTATATCGTACCCTTAAAATTATAGACCTAAATAAAAACTTTGGATCTTTGAATTTAAATATCTATTGCATAAAAAAAAGGTACAAAATTGAAGAATTTGATATTTTTAATTAGGTCTCTATAATTCTAAGGGTGCATATATATATATATATATATATATATATATATATATATATATATATATATATGTCAAAGAGGCAAGTGAGGTGTGTAAGAATAAGCCTAAATGGCACTCTGTTGTTCGTGCCTACCCCGCAAGGGAACTGGCGTGAAGTTATGTATGTATGTATGTGTATATATATATATATATATATATATATATATATATATAAAGATTACGGTATAAAATTCCGTTACAGGCGACAATCGTCCAGATTTGTCATTAGGTTATTGTTAAAGCACCATCTAGTAAAAATTTCTTGTAATATTTTGTAATTGTACATTTGACATATTACATACTACTAAACACAAGATGGCGCATCTAATAACATTGATACCATATCATTATCGTCGGCCTAATTCGTTAACAAATTCGGCCAACGATATTTGAAAACCATGATTGACTGATAGCGTTAAAGAATAATTCTTTTTCCACCCTGACTACTCCAACCATATGAACCACTGACTTCGACTTCAGGGTGGCAATATTCTTCTATGACACGTTTTCCAAGAGCTCCGTATTTGACAAATTTGCTACGGAACCATAAAAAAAACAAATATCGTGTAAACATTATTTATTGAATTCAAGATTCATAAGATATTATAACAATCGATGATTCAGATCAATTACAAACTAAATATAATCGCATGATTCTTTGGTTAAAACAATAAGTATAACTTCATAAAGCATACATATAAATCCAGAGTATTTTCAGTGAGTAGCGCCATGAAAGAATAATAGCATAGAATAAAAACACTAAAGAATGATAATCGTTTTAGTAAAAAATTTCGTAACACACTTTGCAATAACAGATGGCGCCACCAGTATGTTCTTGTTTTTACAAAATAAATAATAACAGCCCATATACGTCCCGTTAATTTCTTAGAGGAACGGACAGTGTACACACACACACTCTCTCTCTGCATGTTTTCCTCCACCATCAACACGCCGAGCCTTTACTGTCTTTTTATCGTAAGCGACATTGGAACCTAAGTATTTTTTTTTGTTACAAAAGCTATTTTAAAACTATTATTTCGTAATAAGACTTTCAGTTTTTCATTCAGTACGGTCTAATCTATCTCTGAATCTTAAAGTTGTTTTCTGATGTTTGAAACAAATACCTTTTGCAACAAAAAATACATAGATAAATAACACTGTAATGTACCATAGAGAAAACTTACAAGCTTTATTACTTTAAATGTGTAAAGGGCGGTCTTCTCGCTAAAATGCGATCTCTTCCAGTCAACACGTGACAAGAATACTGCTGATTAGGAGTGACAATAGTTGTATACATAATTATTGTACGATTACTTACATTTTAATAACAAGTATATAACTATTCTATGTATACACATAAGTTATAAATATATATATATAGAGAGAGAGAGAGAGAGAGAGAGAGAGAGAGAAAGAGAGAGGTTGGTTGGATTGAAAAGGAAATCACTAGGTATTTCTAATTATGATTTGCTCTTAGTTTAAAGTGCGTTTTAAATGATGAAACGTCAAAATCCTAGAGAAGAACGACACGTGGCGCCATCTAGTTGTGTTTCTAGTAGTATTAAAAAAACCGCTTTTTACTGAGCGATTATCATTGCTAAAAGTACCACTCTTCCATGTTACTTAACTGTACGTGTGTAGTAACACTCTGTGCCAAATATACAGTTATTTATGACTTAGGAACAAAACTTTCTTACACTATAAAGTCTCATGTCGAAAAAATTAGAAAATTCCCCAAATAAAAAACCACACAAATAATTGAAAGTAATAATTAATTCATAAACAATGTTAAATATACATAAATTTCTATATCACAGCTTCTAACATTTCTAATAAAGCTCTAACATTTCTAATAAAGCTCTTAACATAAAAAAGCATTTCTATATTTTTCCTCAAGTACATATAAACTGATAAATTGAAATCGAGATAAAATCTCGACTAAAAACCAAATCGCCCTTAGATTTACCGTCCGCAATTAGGGTAATCAAAATTGTTGAATAAACTCTTAATATAAAACAATAATGTTCCTAATATCAAACTATTGGAAATAACGTTCATAGTGTGTCTTTTATCTATCTATTAACTGACTTAACTTACTTGCTAAAACAACAGAGCAAAAGGAAAAATGAAGTAGGCGCTATTTTAGGATAATGTACAATTATCCAACTCTGAGTACGACATATATATAACTATCCATGCAGGAACGGAGAAAGAATACAATTTCCTGCATTGGGGCGGCCTGTCGTAACAAGCGACAAAGCAACCCACAGTCAGGTGGTAGGGTATTTGCCCACCTGGATGGCTACCCTGGTCTACAGTATGTAGTCATAACAACCTTGAGTTGTGTTCCGGCTTTAGTGACCAGGTTCCAATTTCCCTTAAGAGAGCAGCAGCGCATTTGTAGCACCTTTGGTGTTGCAAAAGTCCATAGGCGATGGTGACCGCTTTCCATCAAGTGGGGCCCTCTGCCTGCCTGTTGAACTCATGCAATAAAATATATATATAACTATATTTTTGGTTGGCAACTAAGCGGTTGCGGATTTTATTAACAAATGGATCTTACTTGTTTCTTTTTTTTTTTATTGGACTTGACTTTATGTTGTTGGTCCGAAGACTTTACAACTTTACCGTGGTTTTTGGGGCAAGTGCCTTCGCGAAGCGAAAGCGCTCGAGCGCGGGGGGGCAACTTGCTCCTTAGGGTTTCGTTGACATGTTCAAAGTACTAAACTTATATTTTGTCTTATTATTTGGACGTCTATTTTTCATTCAGTAAAAAAATTAAATCGAAAGTTTTTTCTTTTTTTTTATTCCAATTTACAAATAGAAGAACAAGATGTGCACTTTAGACATATTTTATTGCATGATCTCCGAAAAGACAAGCACACAACTAGTTATGTGTCGCATGTGGGAATGAAGCCTTGAAAGAAAGGCAGTTTCAAAATTGGTTTGCCAGATTTCGTTCTGGTGATTTATCATTGATAAATGCTCACCGAACTGGCCTTCCAGTTGGAGTCGATGAGACCCATATCAAGGCCATTATCGATGCAGATTATTATAGCTCAACACATATGTTCAGAAAAGCTCAATTTATCCCACTGCATTGAAAAAAGTTATATTTTAAAGCAAAAATGTTGAATATTTATTCTTATTTAAAATCTGCAATGACTTAGTTGCCAACCAAATATATTGCAGCAATTTTAATATATGACTATGTAATTATGAATTAAGTATGTAAAGAATTCTATTAATATTGGGTAGCTACCTATTTTAAAATATTGTCATTTTCCGAGAATTAAAATGCATTTTGACGGCCTCTGTGGTTGAGCGGGCTAAGTCTTTGCCGGCGTACCTCACTGCAACGCAGAGGTTCCGGGTTTGATTCCTGGTATATTAAATTTCGGAAACGTATTTTCTCCGTTATTTACTATGGTCTGGGTGTCTGGGATCGGCCCCAGAGTAGTCCGTTGTATATTATTAGCCATAACACAAGCGAAATTTGCTTAATTTGGGGATATACAATGTGTGTGTTTGTTTGCCGATTATTATTATTATTTATAATAAACTAGCTGTCCCGACAGACGTTGTCCTGCCCTGAAAAAATAAAAATCTAGGCCCCGATTCTAGTGCCACCTACCGGTTCCAATTGTGAATCTAAACCATCCGGGGACCCACTTAAACACACAAAAACAAAATTGGCTCAGGAAATTAGGAGGATCCTAGAACCCGATCCCAGCGCCACCTACCGGTTCCGGTTGTAAATCTAAACCATCCTTGGACCCACCCAAACACACACAAAAAGTTTAATCAAAATCGGCAAAGTCGTTCTCAAGTTATGTGCGTACATACATTTCTACGATTCATTTTTATATATAAAGAAGATTAATACTTGAAATCTATGTTCTGTGTACTGAAATATCTACAATTATAACTATTGTAAAAGATAAAAATATTATGCTTTTGACAAATTTCAATTATGCTAAAATTTCTACTAAATAGTAATTTAGCCATGTACAGTGTCAAGACCGATTTATATTAGTAACATAGACTTTTTTGCGGATAAGTCTTTATCATTGTTTGACCAGACATCGACAACTTGTTACTTAATTAAAAAATTACCGATTACGTAAGCACTTCACTCACTAGTTTTGCAAGTAAACTACTTACTTAATGCAAATTATTGTTTTACAAAATGTTCTAAAAGGTTATTGACATTTTGGGGATGCCCTGACTAGGTGGAGGGGCGAGATGAATGTTCTAAATCTCAGCCTTTCCAACACATTCAAAGCGCAGGGTCGTCAGGGAGGAGGGGTTTTTAGTGGGTATTGGGGTTGCTCGCCCGTGCAGCAACGCTCGGAGTCTTCCACACTATTCTGTGACGTCGATCGCGGACGGAGCGCTGCCAAGAGCATACTATTGCTGCAGTGTTATCGCCCCCGACCGACGCGTGTCGTTCCCCTAGCAACGACCCAGTTTGTGCGTAAATCGGTTAAGCATTTTCCCTCGCCTCAAAACCAAAAAAAAACAAAAAAAAGGGGCGAGATGAAATGCTCGTCCGTAGCGATGAGCAGTACACGTGTGAGCCAGTACATTTGTCCCGTACAAAATACATTTGTACTGACACGGGCACAAAATTTGAAATGTACCAATTCAAAAGTTTTGTCATGCTACTACTCAAAAGTAAGAGGAAGGACGGGAAGAGGCTTATGCTACAACAGTACAATAACGCCTCTACGGATATTGATATTACAATGTGGTAGTTTTTTTTTTGTTTAATTTATTGCAGGAGTTCAGCAGACAGGCAGACGTCCCACTTGATGGAAAGCGGTTACCATCGCCTACTGCTCTTTTAAAGGACACTGAAACCTGGTCACTAATGCCGGAACACAACACAAGGTTGTTATGGCGGCATACTATAGACCAGGGGTGGTCGCCATCCAGTCGAGCAAAAATACCCTACCATCTGGCTGTGGGTCGTTTAGTCGCCTCTTACGACAGGCCGCCAGGCCGCAGGAAATTGTATACTTTCTCCGTTCCTGCACGGATAAAAAGCACGGTAGTACGACTGTTATTGAAATGAGGTGACCGAAGCCGAGCTCATCCGATTCCTAACGAACATTTCCGAACTACATTTGAACGGGACAATTGAGGGAATTACGCTTACCGCCTCACCGGCCTCATCGCTTCAAGTGTACTGCCGCGGTATAAACCGTACAAATGTCCTCGCTTTATTTGAAGTGGTACATTGTACTGGCTCAGTACAAAATGTCATGTTACTCATACACACTCATTTTATAAAACATGTACTGCCCAACACTACTCGTCCGTCTAAAAGGAAGATCTTCTAGCTAGGCTATTATTGTTCCTCGCAGGCCTAGGCCCATCTATTACTGTTAGAAATTTGTACATATTCTTTATATGTTTCGGGAATCGTTTGCGACCTCAATTATTGCACAGCGCCATCTATTGGCTTGTAAGTGTAACACTACAGCACCACTGATCTACATATTATGGAGGGTAACGGTAAGGAGTACCATCACCGTTTTGAAAGTGTCCAACAAAACGCGAATAATAAGGGTGGCGATGCGGTATAATAGAATATATTTTAAAGAAAGCGCCAAAAGTAATTAGAGTGAGACAGAAAAAAATATTTTTTATTATTATAACGTTTTATTTTTTATTATCAAAAATTCACAATAATTAAATCATCATTTTATGACACTAACAATTTTTAATTCATATTGTTACGAGTAGCGGGACTCGAATTAAAATGCCGTTAGAATTACTATAGAGTTTATTAGAACTATAACAACACGTATAACACAGGTACAAATATAACCGAACGCAACAAGTCCAAACGTAATACAGAAGGTCGCAATTCAATAAAACGCGCAAAGTCCGTCACTATTAGATTCCCGAATGCACACACGTCACGCCCGTATCGTAGTCGTAGCTTGACTGCCCCCCTCTCTCCATCAGGCCGTCGTTTTATACTTCACAAATGCAAAAGAATCCGCAATACCTGGCTAATTATGCTAATGAGCGAGTACAATAGGACAACAGGCTATTCTCCACAATTATTAGAAACGTATGCCAATAAATAAGTGAACAAAAGAAGACGATCATAAAAGGATTACATTTAGTTCAAATGCCGACAGGTAGTAAAATGTGCTTCTACAGATCTGTACGTGGAATTTGTCTTTGTCGACGCCTAGGTTCTAACAGTATCATAGTTTCTCATACGCCAGCGCTAGGTTTTTGAAACTCTATTTTCAGCATGCTGTTGGACACTTTTTTAACTTCCCTTCCATATGAGAAGGTACTACTTATCTCTACCCTCCATACTACATATATAGACAAGACACCAAGTAGCTATTAATAACTGTAACCTCCGCAATGCTTTACTGCCACTCTCTTACTCGACAAGAGATGGCAGCACTGGACGATTCGACACCTAATTTAGATACCATGACGTCCATCATCATCACCAGAACTCCGTGAACACTATACATGTTTCCCATTCCTGTTCTTCTTTTATGATAACACCAAAAGTTGTACATTAGTAAATAAATACCTTTACACTTAAACTCTTTTGTAACTATAATATTATTTATAAATATCTCACAATAGACAGGAATGTATAATATAATTATAAAGTAAAAATTGAACAATTTAAGGACACTTGACATTCCATTGTCCATTCAAATTTTTTCACTTTTAAACAGTTGTGACTGTTCTTCCATTCGTAGTTTCAATTTATCTGTAGCTATCACAAAAAATCAATAAAGAATAACATCCTTTTCTAAACTACTAAACGGTGAAAGTGCACCTTTTCAAAACCAAACTTACAAACAGTGCCATCTAGTGTCTATATGAAGCAACACTATGTTCTATGTCACACAGTATTACACCAAAACTTGTCTATACTTAAACAATAGCATAAAAATAATTTATTTCAATGTTAACGAATAGAGATCTGCTTTAATAATGTGCAATAGCGCAAAACATTCTAATAAGAACTTACATACTTTCTATTAAGCAGCATATTTATCTAGTTGATTATTCTGTGGCAAGATCTTTAACATTTCTCTTTATAAACTGCCATTGATGAGTAATATCTATGACTATACTTTGATCCATCTCCTATATGTTACATTCATGAGTGCAGTAACAGCTGCGTCTATTGGACGGACGATGATTGGTATGGAAGCAAGACCGATACCCACTGTCATCCAATTTCTGCCCCCAACCGGAACTTTACTTGCATATTTACACAACGCGCGCTGAGAATAAGCACATATCCTGAAAATAGAACGACAGAATGAGTATCGCCATTCTATTATTATAAAATATGCATGGTTTTAAGATTGTCTTATGTAAAGGGACACCAAAGTATACAACAAGCTTCCGAATTCTCTTAGAGAGCTGCCATGTACACTATTTAAAAGAAAAATTTAATTCACTACTGACCACTAAATATTATTATAATATAAACATGTTTATGGACAATAAAACATTATGAACAGACATAAGTATATTTGACATGCTGTAATGGTAGACTGTTTATTATTTAGATGTATTACCTATAGATTATTATTATTATTTTAATGATTAACGAATGTAATTTTTATTCTTAATTGTATTGATTGTATGAAATGTTTATTTGTAATAAAACTACGTTTTAACGGTTTTAGGTGCGCTAATTTATTTGATTTTTATTATTCTGATGTTTCGGCCACTTTTGAGTAGCCGTGATCACGGAAGATAAAGACATCAAGTGTCACTGAGTATTGTTAAAGGTTACGTTTTTATTTAGCCTACCGGCAACTTGTTCATTTTAATTATTTAGTTTTAATTTTATTTATGGTTAGTATTTACTCTATAGGAACCTAATCTAATTTACCACCGCTTCGCAACATGTTGTGGCTTGAAGAGAAGATTAACAATACTCATTGACACTTGACATATTTGTGTTCCGTGATCACGGCTACTGAAAAATGGCCGAAACGTCGGAATAATAAAAATCAAATAAATTATCGGGCTTAAAACCGTTAAATCGTAAATTTATTTATTTTATTTAGTCGTTAAAATTTAAGAAAGTATTATTTTTATCTGTTAGTCAATATTGTAATAATAATTTTGCCCCAATTAAGGGCCGAATGCATTGATACTATAAAAACCGTAACATCTCTGTACATGCATTAAGCAATAAATATATTCTATTCTATAATGACCACTCGATGTGGATATATATAAAGTAGGAAAGCGGATCCTGGCTTCGAAGAAGATGCACTGGGAACTGTTATTTAACATTACACTTGGATGATGATAATGATTCTTGGTTCTACGAGAAATTTTGTATCTCTTGCATTTATTATCATTAATTTTAAGAGGTGTTTTTAGAAATGTCCAGAATAATGCCTTTAATCTCTCTACAATTCTTGAATCCACCACAATCATATACAGATTGGTACTGAAACTCGGTCGGTATCGGTATGGTCATCGGAGCTTGCTAATTTTGCGAGCTATGTTGGTTACCTTGCTTCTCTTACATCTTACATTATCCTCATTTTTGATTCTATCCATAAGAGAAAATCCCAACATAGCTCACTCTATAACCCGTTGAGCGACTTGGAATTTGTGGATCAGTCCTGCTGTCAGTGTCCATGTCTCGACACTGTATGTCAGGAAAAGATTACATTTTAATAATACCTGTTTAATGTTACTCCTGGTATAATAATTGAAGCTAATGTCTGCCATAATAATGCATCCCCTGTTTCCACAAGCACCATCTTGGCCCTGCCATCTTTCTGAAAAATCATGATGATAATTGAGAATTGATTTATAAATAAAAGCATTATAAAAATATTTATTTATCTCACCTTTATCATTTTCACACTCTTGTCCGCAGTGTCAGCCATCACATATGCAAAAGCAAGTCCATAGCTGGCACGGACCAGCTTCACAGGAACAATAGCCCGGAAGGATTCCCCAACCTCATTTGAATAACCTGCAGATATGAACCTGTTTAGTGATCGATATATTACAAGGGACGAGGGGTAAGTAATTTTTTTCTTGTACACCAATGTTTATGGGTTTATTTTAGTTTTGTTATCAGTTTTAAAATATCAAGCAGGTGTATGGTAGTCCACAAACAATGAAGGGATCAGTAAAAGTAACCAAGATCCAAAATCTACTAAATGAACAGCATGTTCAAATCAAATTTGATTGAAAGTATTTTTTAATCTCTACAACTACTACTATCTATTACATAACATGGAATTTAAGCTTAGAACATTTTACTTCATTTATTCCTACTTTTGTTTATATTAAGGGACACTAGATGACACTGTGCATCTATGAACTTTAATTTCTCATTTGTTTTCAATTTACTAAATATTTTCAAAGTATATTTTATTACAATACAATATATACAGTGTAAACTCCATGTAAAGTCACTTGATGTAGCGAAAAACTCTTTTAAGCATCGAAAGCACTTGGCTTTGGTTGGTTTAGCTTGTCTTCCATACAATGATACACTATACAGCATTACACCCACTTTCAATAATGACAACAATTAAATTATAAAAAGTACCTTTTAAGTTACCAAAATTAGTAAAAGCTGCGTAGCTGTTGTACATTCTTTTATCCCTTTATTATGCTAGCCCGTAATAAAGTCGACTGTCGGCATTATGCATGCCGAAATTTCTAAGCACTTCCTTTATCACCAAGATGCCTCAATATCGCAAGATATGAATAAAATAAGTAAAAACATACAACAAAATTACTGATGCAGCAAAAGCCATCAGACAAAAATAACAGATTTCTCTCCATTTAACAACAACTCTCTATAATGCCATTAAATGCACAGTCCCTTCAGTGTCGTTATGTAGAGTTTAGACTTTATTTATTTTTTAAACCAGGGTTATGGAAAGTAACTAAAGAAATCAGAACTATGCTACTAAAGATTTCTAATAGACACCGAAATGATGCAGTGAGCAAGCAATAAAATCATATTTTTTTCCAAGCTAGGAAATCCCAGAAAATATAAGTTTTAAAACAGTCATGCATGAATATTGTTATTTAGTATTCAAACTATGAAATAATAAAAGTAGCATGGCCAATTTTCACACCATTTTTAAGTGTGTGATTGTTTCTCAAGAAAAAGTCCAAGATTCTTGAAATATTTTATTTTATTTTATTTTACAATTTTTGGATGACTATCAGATATTCACATTATAATAATAACACATTAATGATAGTGAGCTATTAACAAGTCACCACAGATAGAAATAAATGAAGATATCTAATCAGAGATCACAGAACTAAAAACACAGAGAAAAGAAATAGTAATTTAAACATGAAAAATTTATCTAAGAAAGCCTAACATACTAAGAAAGCCTGCTCATTACACACTAAAATTCAAAATACAGATCATTGAGTTTATTCCTAAAAAGAGACACTGAGGTACCCGTTATATCCAAAACAAAGCTGCGAATTAATTTATTATAGGTAGCACACAATTGATACAAAAAACTATCTTGGAGGTAGTTCGTGTCAACTGTTTTTAAAGCATAATGACAGAAAGAGTGTTGAGGTGTATATGTATCTATTTTGTTAAGTAATTCCGGTCAATCAAATTTCTGTGATTGATACAACATAATAACTACAGCATTTATAAAAGAATGTAAGCCTCATGCTAGTAAAATTCATATATAAAATATATACATATATATGTAGTCTGGCCATAAATACTGTTACAATTAAAAAGAAACAAATATTTGAATTTGGAATCTGTGATTTTTATATGATTGTTATTGTATTTTCTCATTTTGGCGCCAATACATTGTACAACATTTTGCGATATTAAAATAGAGTGGGGCAATAAAGAGAACCGAATCGCTGCGATTGCATTACACAAAGTAGGTATGGAGCCATATGCAATTTTTAAAACTCTCTATATGCTTGGTATTAGTCAAATGTTTGTGTACCGGGCTATTAATAGGTACAATGAGACCTCCTCTGTTTGTGACAGAAAAAGATCTGGCCGTCCATGTAGTGTTCATACGAAAAAAGTGGTCAAAGCAGTAAGGGTAAGAATTCGAAAAAATTCTGTCCGAAAGCAAAAGATTTTATCTTGGGAGATAAAGATATCACCTAGAACCATGTCATGTATTTTAAAAAATGACAGGAGTTGTAGACTATAAGAGACAAATGGTCATTTCTTAACTCATAATTTAAAGAAGAATAGGGTGGTAAAATCGAAACAACTACTAAAGCCGTACGCAAAGGGAGGTCACGGAAATTTTTTGTTTACGGATGAGAAAATTTTTACAATTGAGCAACATTTTAACAGACAAAATGACCATATTTATGCTCAAAGCTCTAAGGAAGCTTCTCAATTAGTCGACAGAGTGCAACATGGGCATTATCCATCTTCAGTGATGGTTTGGTGGGGTGTTAGCTATGAAGGAGTGACTGAGGCATATTTTTGTGAAAAAAGTATCAAAACATCGGCACAAGTGTATCAAGATACCATTCCTGAGAAGGTAGTTAAGCCCCTTAACAACACCATGTTCAATAACCAAGAATGGTTTTTCCAGCAAGACTCGGCGCTGGGTCATAAAGCTCAGTCCACGAAGTCTTGGTTGGAAACGAACGTTTCAGACTTCATCAGAGCTGAAGACTGGCCGTTGTCTAGTTCCGATCTTAATCTGCTGGATTATGATTTATGGTCAGTTTTAGAGAGTACAGCTTCCTCTAAACGCCATAATAATTTGGAGTCCCTAAAACAATCCATACGATTAACAGAAAAGAATTTTCCCATGGAAAGAGTGTGTGCTTCTATTGATAACTGGCCTCAATGTTTAAAGGACTGTATTGCAGCCAATGGAGACCACTTTGAATAAGCTTTTTATATTTATGTACTAAACTAACACACTGTAAACCTTATAAATGTTATTTGCAATAGAAAAAAAAATGTGTTTGCTAAAATATTTATGGCAAGACTAGGTAGAAACCCACAATATGTATATCTATGCCATATATAGATACAGATATGTTTTTATAGCAAAGTTAGTTTTGTGACTCTGATGCTATGTGATGCCAGTAGTTCAATTTTCATTACTCTATCTTAATATATACAAAGTAGTCTATGCCTCAATCTTTCAGAATTTTCCACTTCATAGTTTAAATGTTAATAGAAGCGACACAATTTTCATGACTTTGGAAGTTACTTCTTCACCTATTGACTTAAATAAAAAAGTCACTACAGACCATTGTCATACTAAATAGATTATTTAAATTAGTCTTTCAAATAACAAAGTAATATTTGTTGTATTGTTTCAATACTTCAACAGTTATTTCTAACCACAAATACACAACTGAACATTTGGGACACTAAAACACAGATGCTCTTTTGGAAATATGTAAATTGGACTTATGCAAGAGATATTTGTAAAATATTACAAAAATATATGTGACACTATCTTGCTTGCATAAATATTCTAAGAGAACGTTGTCTATAGATTGATTTCATCTAAGGACTGTTTAATAAATTACACGTTACTTACCAAGATATCGAACCCAAGTGTCTCGAAACAAGTCTTTTTTATGTTCTCCCATGACTGCCAAAACACTTTTGTATATAATTATAAACCTGTAAGTCAACTAATATACAACGTCATATATGAAATACAAAAAACTAGCAGCTAAACCAGGAGTGATGGTAAAAAACTTAAGCTAAACTTTTTCACACAGAATGATTAGGTAATCAGTGTTATCTCTGACCTAAAATTTGCTAAGCAATCATAATCGCGTAACACATCAGGTGCTCTTAAGCTAATTGCATGAGTAATTCCACTAATAATATAATCAGGTTTCAAAATTCCTAATGTTATTTTACCAAAACAGAAATTTAATGACGGAATTATACTGACAGTTCAGTTCCGGGTGTTGCCACATAAAACACATGTGAAGACAACCATAAATGCTAATTATTTTTACGTCTTGTTTTCATTATCTCATGTAAAATTATCGCTACATGAAACAATACTCGACTTTAAGAAACGTTTTATAGCACCATTATTCATTTAAGAGTAATACAATTCATTTGCAAGATAAAGCAAAGAACACCAAAAAATAATTACCAATAATATTCTTTGTTTTCATACATTGTTTCAAGGACCCGGAACAAATTGACAAATGAATGACAAGTTCCAATCAGCAACGCGCAAAATCAGCTGTTCATTCACCCTTCTTGAGACAGTACGTGAGATAGGTTATGCTTTAGCCGTGCTAAAAGAATTGGCTTAATATATTCGTAATAAACTGTTATAAGGACATTACGCCTTGTTGTGATCATTTTAACAATAGTGTTCAGTGAAAGTGGACATGTATTAAAAATTAGAAGTCTGTGCTATTATTTAAAAAAATTCAAAGGAAATACTGCTCACGTAGGTACATTGTACCATTCTTTTTTACAAATAAAAGGAGTCTGTGACTATTTATAGGTAATTCACTGGTGTGTATAATTTAAGAATTATTTTAGCATTGTACTTTTTGAGCGTGGTATGATTCAAGACCCGATATAATAAATAAGCTATTAGTTGGAAGTTTGTTTAAAGTAAATAAAAGTAAATTCATTGACCTTCATTAGAGATGTGCCTGTGGATGTGCCCATTTACAAAAAGGACGTACTACGTATCGATAAAAAAAGTATAACACGGTTACATGCTGAGTAATAATAACACTGCGAAAGAACAAAGATGTCGTGTCGTATTTATTTAGTTTATTTCCTTTTTTTTGTCCAATTACTGTGTTATATTCGCTGATGTATTCTGTAAAACAGTTGATACTACCGAGAGTTTCTAACATTATTCAAAAAATTAATTTTTGTAAATTTATAAACAATTACAGAAAGGTTTTTGTTTAAATGTTTTTATTGAAAAGGCATAAACAGATATTTAAAGTCTCACTAAGGTAGGCAACGTATCAACTACGTTAGTGTTGCAGACGTCCATAGGCGAGGGTAACCACTTATTACCAGCTGGACCGGTGACCACCATTCCTACAAGTAAACATAAAAAATGACAAACTTTAATGAAACTAAAAGAATTGTTTAGAAGATATGTAAACCAGTCATAATTACATATTAGTTTGACTGCTTTTTTAAAAGAAAATTTAAGTCATTTTAACAACAATGCTGCTAGAAGGCTGTAGGGCTATTTTACTCAGAGATAAGATATAACATAGAGTAATGCAAAGATCCATGATTTATACATCAATTTTTCCGTGGTTTAAAATATATACAAACAATAAAATAAACACATATTTAACTCCGATATCAAAAGAAACTACATCATTTTTATTATATTTGGTTTATTCCGCTTCTCTCGCTCATCCTTTCTATCCTTATACCGCCAAATTTATTTAATTTTCTAAAATAAAAAATATACTATATCTATTTATGTTTGTTATCTAAAGTAAATATACAATATTTCATTGTAATCGGTTCTTTTTAAGGACGTGAAAATAAAAACAGATTTACTTAAATAACTATGATACTGATATTTATTTCTTACTACCTCTTGTTAGTTTTCTAAAAAATTTCGATTAAAATGTAGTATAGTATATTTATTATAAAAGGTAAGTAAAGCGATATTAAAAATAAAAATCAAGAAATTCAAAAAGAATAATTCTATTGAAAATATTGCACCATTGTTTGTTGCTAGTTCTTCTTAGAATAAGTCCCGTTTCAATCTCTGCGATTTATTTTGGCCTTTATTTTTAAATCAGACTGACACTTCAATTTTATTGGTATACATATAATATTACTAGCTTGTGCCCGCGACTTCGTCCGCATAGAATAGTTAAAAAAACCGATTTTGAAACATTCTTCATTGGTGCTCCGCTCCTATTGGTCTTAGCTTGATGATATATAGCCTTCCTCGATAAATGGGCTCTCTAACACTGAAAGAATTTTTCAAATCAGACCAGGAGTTTCTGAGATTAGCGTGTTCAAACAAACAAACTCTTCAGCTTTATATATTAGTATAAGAGTATAAGATGAGAATGATTATTTAGCTTCACATTTATATAACATATATGTTTACGTGTTTGTGTGTGTGTGTGTGTGTATGTGTGCTACTTTGAATGGATGTTGCTTGTTTAATAATTATTTTAAAACAAAAAACTGGGTAAGATAAAATTCCATATATTATATTCGAGAACAGGAATGACTGTAACTATAAGAAAGTTTTAACCCGAATAATTCGTTAGTGTCCTCAGAGCACAGAACCGTAAATAAACGAGCACAAATTTGTGCGAAAATCTCTATATTTCATGCCCGCGATGTGACATGTAAAAAGTTAAATTACTCTTTAGATAAAGAGCTTAATGAGCGGTTAGCTCGCGAAGCTCATTGCGTGCAACAGTAAGTTATACAAACAATATCTGTGTTGTCTTTCTGTCGTATACTCGCGATAAAAACACAAAGAGAAAAAAGAATTTATATTGTCAACATCACTCATAATTACTCGCATGATAAAAATGTATGCTGTATATTCTCAAATATTTTCAAAGCCTCTTCATCATACACGTTATATCATGTCTGTGGTTAATACAGTTTTTATTTTTATGTCAAACTAAATCTTTACCCTATAAATGGGAGCATTTTATAGGACTAAGTCAAGAATAAGTTAGGGTTAACCTCTAAAAATACTAATATAAAATTATTGGTGTATTTAACCCTATATGGCACTGTAAAGTTTAGAATTACAGACTAATAAAAACCATATGGGATTATGTATTATTATAATACGAGATTGTAAAATATTTATAAGATAACAACACATAATCCCTTATATTTCCCGTGTTGTGATTTTTACCCGTCAAATACTGAATTAGAATTCATACTTTATTGAGTAGTATTTTGCACTATAAACAGTGCTTAAATTTTATTTTATTTTAATTGACATTTATTTTAGAATTCCATTCTGATCTATCTAATTCAGAATCTATTTATAGTACAATTAACACCCTCAGAAAGCTTTAAGGGTGAATATTTTAAACTCCAAGTCCATTTTATTATTAAATTTAATAGAATAATTGATAATATATTCGTAAGTACAATACTACTTTGCTATTTATTGACGTGAATATCTTAAACTTAAATACTTTTCCAATTTAAATTAAATATTCAGTCAGACAGTATTTTTAAATTTAATGGAACATTATCGAATTCTAAGCGCGGCCATTCGCATTTTGATTCTAAGAAGTACATTATTGTACTTACTTAACTACTAAAGTTGCAGTGGTAAATCAACAAACCGATAATATCGCAAAACAATTATCGATATCTAAACATCACTAATCACATCGAACTGTCTTTTTAACTGGTCATAATTTATTAAAAATAAATACTTTGTGTGTTGTGATTCTTTTTTTTAATTTCGCTATAATTAAAAGTATAAAATATATTTGATTTCATAAGGGGAGTAAGTAACGAAATGCAGACCCGGGATTACCTGAATGTGGTCCAAGTAATTTATCCAAATTACGCATACAAAACCTGAATGAATTGAACAATAATCTCTTTTTACAACCGCAACACCATAGGTCATGAATTACGAATCAAGTCTCAAGTCATGTTTCAATAAGCAGTTAACTGCTAATCATTTTAATGTCGCGATATCATTATATTACAATAATTTGAGTTATATGTATAAGATATTAACACTTACCATCTAATCGACATTGCACGGGAGTATTTTCTGTCATATGAACTTCTATATGCCATATGTACTGTATATATTTATGTACCGTCGTGGTGTGAAAAGGTTTGCCAGTTTTCAAATTGATTCATTTAACGTTCCGCGAGCACATGTTACCTTTTCAAACTAAGTCACAGAACAGACTGTTCCACAAAAAATTATGGTTAACTGTTTGACAATAAAGTTTAAAATTACTAAGATCAAAGTTGTTTGATTTTCTATCTCGTCTAAGAAGATTGTTTAGAGATAAAACCTCTTTGTTGGTTTTAATATTTATGATACGCGTAGTGATTATATCCTTTGTTTCTTATTGTTAATCTCTCTGTTCTTTTTACATGTTTCTATATTTTATAAACGAAACATTTATTAAAATGTTAGCAGTAGTTTTTTGTACTCATGCAAGCAAAAGTCGACTTTAATGTGACGAACCTTTACATACCGCGACTGTACATTTGACTTCAATTTTTGGCTACTGGGTATATAACTTGCCAACCAACATCCGACTGCTGACGGCTAAGCGGTAAATTGTCAGTTTTCGATTATATTCGTCAATCTAATTAGCCAGATGGCGCAACGGTTGACACCTTCTGTTCTAGATCCCTTGGCGTCCCTTCAATTGTAGATAGGGGCGCAGGTTAGGTTTAGTGGGTAATTTGGTCGGATTCCACCCGCCGGGGCGTGTCTGGTTTCCCCAGTAACCATGGCCCGAGACACTCCCTCCGTTAACAAAAAAAATGATTGACAAGTTAATGGTTTTTTTGTGTACAATCGCAATTAGCTGGCTTTTAAAATAGCTCTACTTACCTTAAGGCGTGTCACATACGGATTTGATAATTTGACGCCCTATAGTTACATCAGCTCTGACTCTATATTGACTCGATTACGCAATAATTATCAAAAATATGGTTTATGTTTGATAACATACAATTGAGAATAACAAAGTAATCTTCATATGGCTATGACGTTTTTTACGATTACTTAACTATATAAATACAGTCTTGGTAGCTTAGTGACATGTTTATGTAGTCCGTCTACGTCTCATTACAATGACATTGGTACAAACATTTGTCGGAAAGCATGCCATTTATTTTAACGAGAGTAAATCGGATTAAGGACTAACTATGGGTGAAATGCAATTCGCCACGCGGCACTAGCACCCCTAAGGCGCCTGTCCACTGAAGCGGAGCGAGGCTGCGGAGCGGAGATACGGAAAATATTTACCAATAAGAAACGCTGCCTATTGGTTTCTGTTCTATCTATAAACCGCGCGCAAAAGGTTTGCCGCTGACTACTTACTATTATTGTATATACTTATGTAAATTGATTGCAACAACTATTTATGTAACCTTTTTTGTCAACCCTACTGACCATCGACACGTGACATCATGAGGCTATCGGCAAACCTTCTGCGCACAGGTAGTATATATACTATTCAATAAAATGTGTATAGACTAAGAAAGAGGTGTGCAATGAAAATCAGTGCTGCGTCGAATTAACTTTCGGCACAGCAATATACTGAGTTTCAACCTCATTTGTCCAATTGCGTCATGCAACTCTAAAAATGTTATGATGCTTCATTAACATTATATATGTCGCCTTTGAGAAATAACTTTTTTTCTCTTTCTTCCTTGGGTAATATCTCTCCGCTCCGCAGCCTCGCTCCGCTTCAATGGACAGGCAGCCTGAATGGTGCTATTATCACCCGAGACGGATATTTTGTGAATCTGACAAACAGGTAGATGGCCTAGCTCATGGTAAGTAGTTACCGTCGCCTACAGTTTGCATCACCAGGAGCTCAATTCTACTATTACTATCTCGTCAATATCGCCGGACAATATCGTCTCAATAGTAGTTTTGACTGATTTCGGTATTCTTCCTTCATCCGTGCGTAACGTTTTTATCCGTGCAGGAACGAAGAAAGAATACAATTTCCTGCGGTCGGGCGGCCTGTCGTAAGAGGCGACTTAACAACCCACAGCCAGGTGGTAGGGCATTTGCCCAACTGGATGGCTACCACCCCTGGTCTAAAGTATGTCGTCATAACAACCTTGAGTTGTGTTCCGGCATTAGTGACCAGGTTCCAGTCTCCCTTAAGAGAGCAGAAACGCATTTGTAGCAACTTTGGTGTTGCAAATGTCCATAGGCGAGGTTACCATCGCTTTCCATCAAGTGGGCCGTCTGCCTGTCTGCTGATCTCCTCCAATAAAAAAAAAAAAAACGGAGAAAGAATATAATTTCCTGCGTTGGGGCTGCCTGTCGTAAGAGGCGACTTAACAACCCACAGCCAGGTGGTAGGGCATTTTCCCGACTGGATGGCTACCACCCCTGGTCTAAAGTATGTCGTCATAACAACCTTGAGTTGTGTTCCGGCATTAGTGACCAGGTTCCTGTCTCCCTTAAGAGAGCAGCAACGCATTTGTAGCAACTTTGGTGTTGCAAATGTCCATAGGCGAGGTTACCATCGCTTTCCATCAAGTGGGCCGTCTGCCTGTCTGCTGATCTCCTGCAATAAAAAAAAAAAACGGAGAAAGAATATAATTTCCTGCGTTGGGGCTGCCTGTTGTAAGAGGCGACAAAACAACCCACAGCCAGGTGGTAGGGTATTTGCCCGATTGGATGGCTGATCTAGAGTATGCCGCTATAACAACCTTGAGTTGTATTTCGGCATTAGTGACCAGGTTCCAGTCTCCCTTAAGAGAGCAGCAGCGCATTTGTAGCACCTTTGGTGTTACAAATGTCCATAGGCGATGGTAATCGCTTTCCATCAGGTGGGCCGCCTGCCTGTCTGCTGCACTCATGCAATAAAAAAAATCTGCTAATTACAATGGCGTGCCCGTTGCACGCCGCTTGATCTTTATAAACATTTATTTGCGAAAACTCGCGAAATCAATGTTTAAAATTTTGGTAGCTTTTCAATATTCATTTTGACTAACGTCATTTCTGCTAATGGTACTACAATTTTTTGCTGACTATTATTCTGCCAAGACGATGTTGAGAAGATGTTGTGGATTTAGTAGAATATGAATTTTTGACACTATTGCAATGGAATCGTACTTTGAATATGTTTGCAATGCCAAAATATTATAATAGCAGAATTGGGTGCGAAGCCAGCGCATTGCTAGCCTTTAGGAGGGATGGTTTACGGGGATGGCATAGGAGGGTCAGAGAGGACGAATGGTATATGGCAGAGTTTCCCAAAGTGTGCGCCGCGGCGCAGAGAGGGGCGCCGTGAGGCGCTCCTGTTAACCATTCTCCGGAAACAAATCTTAGGCATTCGCGGTTACAAAATATGTGGAGATCACCAAGCTCACACGTCACGTTGCCTAAATTGTATTATATTTATTTCCTATTTTTCTTAAATAATAAATATTTTCTTGTATCTTTATATAATTATATAATTCTTCTGTATGTGTGTTGACAGTGAACTCCTCCTAAACGGCTGGACCGATTTGAATGTTTTTTTTGTGTGTGTTCAAGTGGATTCTAGGATGGTTTAGATTCACAATTGGACCCGGTAGGTGGCGCTGCAATCGGGTTCTAAATTTTATTTCTTCAGGGCAGAACAACGACTGCAGGGACAGCTAGTATAAATATAAAAACTTAGCTTCATATTGCGGATGTTTCAATTTTGTGCCTATCTACTTATTATTATTATTTTGAAAGAAAATAAAACTAAATTATAAATAAAGCTGATTCGTTGCGCGAAATACGAACCAGCCTTCTAAGCACGGGTGGAATCAAAGAGTTTCTTACAAATTTCTTTGAAGAAACCCTTTGCCAATGGACCCCACAGACCTAAAGTTTCAACTCCAAACGACACAAATATGTAACTCCTTCCTAGGGTTCCATATTTGTGCCCTTTGAGATCTTCAGCTGTTGAAGCAGCGTTGCTAGCCCCTGACTTGGTCATTGAAAGATGTGATCCCGCCAGAGTGTTAACGCATGTCGCGTTAACACTCGCCCATACAAGCGGCCGTCCCATCGTCCAAGAAATAAGTGACATTCCATCCGGCCTCTTGCCAGCGGCGCGCACCAAGCCATTTGGCTCTAGGATGGCCGGTACGCCGACGCTGACAAGAGCTTTTAAACCTTCCCTGGACTTCCACAAATAATTCAAAACCAAAATTAGCCAAATCAGTCCAGCCGTTCTCGAGTTTCACCGAGACTAACGAACAGCAATTGATTTTTATATATATAGACTAGCGGCACCGGCAGACGTTGTCCTGCCTTTAAAAAATAAAATTCTAGAACCCGTCCCCAGAGCCACGTACCGGTTCTAATTGCGAATCTAAACCATCCGGGTACCCACTCAAACACACAAAAACAAAATCACCAAAATCGCTCCAGGTGATTAGGAGGATTCCAGAACCCGATCTCAGCGCCACCTACCGGTTCTAATTGTGAATCTAAAAGAGTAATATATTTTTTTTTATTCAAGTCATGACAAAATAAGATTAAAAATCTTGCCAAAAAATTAGTTTATAATTAACAAATAAAAAATAGGGGTTAATCGTAGAGGGGTGAAAATTTAGGGTTGTATGTATTTTTTAATGCTGTATCCTAAAAAAATAAACATCCGAAAAAAAAAATTGGGGTGGACACCCCTTATCACTTAGGGGTTTTGAAAAATAGATAGTAGCCGATTCTCAGACTTACTGAATATGCATAAAAAATTTCATAAGAATCGGTCAAGCCGTTTCGGAGGAGTATGGGAACGAACATTGTGACACGAGAATTTTATATATAAGATATTCGCATTTATAACATTGAAGTGTGGATATTTAAAAGTTGAAAACAATTAACAATATTTTGCGTCGTACATAATATTTGTGCGTTAATTTGCACGTGACTTTTGTGTCGACCAGTAAAACTACTATAATGAGTAAATTAATAGTAAATACTATACCGAGTATGTAGTCATTGTTAACACCACGTAGTTGTCGTCTAGAGTTAAATGACCAAATAGACGCTTTATGTAAATGGAAATACCATATAAACATGTATAGCAAGTCTGTAGTTTCTAATTATAAAACAAATGGCCTTGTGCAAGTCACACTCAAATGAAGGGTTCTTTTAATCAAACACACTGCGAACAATATACACGTTACGGATTTTACGCATCTGTAATTTTAACCAAAAACCTACACCAGGGTATTCTTAAGGTTCCGTCCGGGCTGGAGGTGTACACGCGAGCGAGTCCACGGTCCGGACACAGGACATCTAGACCAGGGATTCCTAAAGTGCTCGATATCGACCCCCTGAGGTCAAAATCGGTTTCCCAAGGGTCGACATAAACGAAAACTGATTTTGGGTGTCGAAGAGGTCTAAAAATCTACCCCTATTAATTAACACAAGTTCTTATTTGAAAGTTTCTAAATACTGTATAAGCTTTGTTACTTGTACCAACTTGTTATAAGAATGACTAAATTTTTGTCAAGTTTACTCACTTAACCAATCGCAAAGTTTATTTATACGAAAAAAATACAGATAGGATTTTTAAAGTAATTTCGCTGTGGGTATTGTCTGAGGTATCAGTTCATTCTGAAAAAGGGGACTCTTGTCCCTAAAATAGTTTGGGAATCCCTGGTCTAGACTATCGTTTCTCAACTTGGCGGTCGTGACCCTTGTGGGTCTGTCTGTTAAAAAAATAAGACCTCTGTACAAATCAAACATAGAAATAAACTATTGATTAAAATATTATTATAACTAGGATGTGCCTGCGACTTCGTCCACGTTGAACGGATTAAGCTTATTTATACGTGTCTTAACAACTTGAAATCACTCCCGGAAAATATCTCGCGGGTTTCCCGGGATATAAAATATCACCGATTATAAGACCGAGAATTTACAACCGATCCACTTTAGACCGCTCCCGAGAAAATTTCCAAGTAGATTCTCGGGATATAAAGTATCGCAGATTTTAAGCTCAGGGGTATGCTAGCGATCGTCGAAATCGGCCCAGCAGTTTTTACGTGAATCCCGAACAAACAGACAAACACGAAAATCTAAATAATAAAAGACTACTCTTTTAAAATTGTATAATTTTATTATATTAGACCTTCTAGTGAAGGGGTCACAAGACTACTTAACTTTTTGGTCTTTACGTGGGCCGCGACGTAAAAATGGTCAAGAAACAATAGTCTAGTCTTTTTTTTTATTGCTGGAGTTCAGCAGACAGGCAGACGGCCCACTTGTTGGAAAGCTGTTGCCATCGTCTATGGACATTTGCAACACCAAAGGTGCTACAAATGCACTGCTGCTCTCTTAAGGGAGACTGGAACCTGGTCACTAATGCCGAAACACAACTCAAGGTTGTTATGGCGACATGCTTTAGACCAGGGGTGGTAGCCATCCAGTCGGGCAAATGCCCTACCACCTGGCTGTGGGTTGTTTTATCGCCTCTTACTACAGGCCGCCTGGCCGCAGGAAATTGTATTCTTTCTCCATTCCTGCACGGATGAAAGTGTGGTAACAGTCTAGTCTAGTCTAGGCATTTTTGCGGGGGTGCCTAGTGCCATTCTGACGTGACAAATCCCACATGCCCAACCTCGCTTCGCCTTCTGTGGTTTGGCCTCAAGCGGATTTCTCCTGGTAAAAAAGGATCATTTAAACCTTACAATGAAACATTTCTCAATCGGTGTTACATGTGAAAATTTCTTTATCCCATAAGCAGTTCTCTTTACCATCAGTTGGATCGTTAGCCTGCTTCAAGCAGTAAAAAAATCGGAACCAACTTCCATTGTGTTTCAGACGGTTGATTAATTTGCCGGCCTTGTAGTAAATAATTTCACGTAACCTCTGACATTGTACTCGTTAAACGCAACATTACGTGTTGTACTTTATTACATAATACACAGTTAAGTGCTAAGTTTATTATCAATTCGATCGATCGATTTAAAATGTAAAAAATACAGTTTAATCTTTGTAAACAAATAAGATACGTAACGCATTTTATAGGCTGATTTAATTAAGTCTCAATTCTCGTACAATAATAGCCACCCTAGAGTGTTTTATCCGTGCAGGAACGGAGAAAGAATATTATTTCTCGCGGCCGGGCGGCCTGTCGTAAGAGGTGACAAATCAACCCACAGCCAGGTGTTAGGGTATTTGCCCGTCTGGATGGCTACCATAACAACCTTGAGTTGTGTTTCGGTATAAGTGGCCAGGTTCCAGTCTAACTTCAAAAATCAGCAGCGCATTTGTAGTACTTTTGGTGTTGCAAATGTCAATAGGTGATGGTAAACGGTGTCCATCAGGTGGGCCGTCTGCCTGCCTTTTTTTTTACATGGGGAAATGCGTTACCGCACCGTCAGCCGCGTGGGGATCGACGCGGCCGGTGTGTGGGGCTCCCCGACGTCGATTAATCAATACGACCGACGCCGGTATACCCACTAAAACCCCATGGGAGCCTTCTTCCGCATTAGTGCCGGGGTCACGGTATGTAGCGTGAGCCTTGATCCGCGACCCCGGCGAGCGGTGGGCCGCCCCATAAACAGGGGGCGGCCTCTCCTGGCCGTCTGCCTGCCTGCTGAACTCACGCAATAAAAAAACATGGTACGATGACATGCGCATCGGACTAAAGCTGGATACACTTAGGCCAACGAATAATCCAATCATCAAAACATTTTTTAAACGCTTTTTCTGGAATTGAGTTTAGTTCTCGTCGCGAATTCTCCTTTATGTCTTCTACCGAATGAATACGAGTGCCACGAAGTGGTAATTTGAGTTTAGAGAAAGGAAGAAGTCAGCTGGAGCCATATCTGGTCATTAAGGTGGTTGCCCGATGGTATTTGTTGAGATTTTGGTCAAAAATTCGTTCACAATGATGGCTTTGTGCGAAGGCGCATTATCGTGGTACAAAATCCCAGAAATTTCTTTCCACAATTTGCTCTCTTAAACGCCGCATACTGTTCAAATAATAATACGATACTTTGTTGTCAAAATATATACTTTGCTACAAAGAAAAAATATTGAAGATATAATATTGAAATTCATTGATTGATAAATGTAGTCTAAAAATATATTATTCTTGTAACACATGAAATCTATACCTTGTTCTTATTTGTCGATTTTACCCGCTCCACTTGCTTGCCGGCGTTACAATCGCAAACCCAAGTGGAACGATTATTCGACCCACCTTTTGACATGGTGACGTTTTCGCCACGACCACAACGACCGCGGTCGCCTTTTAGAACGGTTAGCGGAGCGTTTTGGGCGTTGTGAGCTACTAATGGAACGCCCTGCATAAATGCCCTATATGTTTGGCAAAATAAAACTTTATACAGAAGATAGTATAAAAGGCTGGAACGAGCTGCTATGTACTGTTAATATAAAAAAAATTCTACTGTAATATCTAACTTTAGTAGTGGCGTAATCTAGACATTTAAAACATGATTAAATAGTGTAATTCATTGCAAAAAAACCTGTTTGTAATGTATGAAAATGATCTGAGCAAAAATAATGTTCATTACGTGTTTGTCTGCCGATTTTTATTACCATACAAAGTGTTACAGCTTCCTTGTTTTTGTATGGGTCTAGTCAATTATAATATCTATAATATTATAATATTCTAAACTTGACATATCTGTACATTGAAGACATTTAAAAAAAAAGTAGACTTTATAAACGATGGAGAACACGATGCATTTTTTTAGATTTCCTGTAGGTTTATCTGTTTGTTCGGGATTCACTTAAAAACTACTTGGCCGATTTCGATGCGGTTTTCGCTGATCGTCAGCTAATTCTTAGACTTAAACTCTGCGCTACTTTTTATTCTGGGAATTGATTTCCAATCTTTTTACTCATCGACAGCAAATTTACATACATACATACATAACTTCACGCCAGTTCCCTTGCGGGGTAGGCACGAACAACAGAGTGCCATTTAGGCTTATTCTTACACACCTTACTTGCCTCTTTGACATTCATAACTCTTGTCATGCAAGCTCGTCTGTTCTTAAGGCTCCTGACATCACCTTCTGTTAGTACACGACAGCAAATTTAATGTAATAAAATGTGTGGTATTTTTTATCCCGGGAATCCCGCGTGAAATTTCCCGGGAGCGGTTTGTAGTTGTTCGGGTGCGTAAATATTAGCTTATTCCGTCACGGTTTTCACTATGGGTTACTTTCTTTTTCAAATGCTGCGGTATTTTGTGTCTCGACAATCCCGCGAGAGTTTCAAGTCAAGCGTAGACGAAGTCGCGGGCATATCCTAATATTATATTAATAATAGCCCATAAAGTCCACTGCTGGTCTCGGGCCTCCAATTATAAGGGAACGGACAGTAAACCCGCCACGTTTGTCCAAGCCCTCCAAGCGGCTTGGCAGGTTTGACACATCGGTTATCTCGATCTGCAGGTTTCATCACGATGTTTTTTATTCTTAGCACGTGGTAATAATTGTAACAATATGCACATTAGGTCAGAAAACTGCCCAAGTGGTGCATGCTTCCAGGCAGAGTTCGAACTCGCGCCCTTTCTGTTAGGTACGTCTGCGCTAACCATTAAGCTACCACGGCTTCGGTAGTCAATTATGACGTCATAACTCTAGAGTCAAATAATTAAAATTACTTTATCGTGATACTAAAAGGCGGTGACAGCAAGGCCTTTTAAAATAACTTCCGCTCTTTTATATTTTAAAATATGTTTTCTGTTTATTATAAAATGTATCATGTGTTTGCCAAACTCTTAATCACACTTGTCAAAATGAATAATATTATAAGACTTCAACAAACACTTTCCGATTGTAAATATGGCGCGCGTGATATTCTCGCTTCATGCTTTATTAAATACTGTAACACGTATTTAACCTTCTTAAATATATACGAGTGCTTTGTAAGCTTTTTCTTTTTAATGTTTATGGCTTGGCAACTAGGCCTTTAAGCCAGGCGCAGTTGTATTGTAGGCTACGATCCACACCATTCAACGGAGTTCATGTGAAAACTCGAAAGGCCACATTTGACTTTACAGTTCCCATTTCTCACAAACACACATAATTTACTACTCAAAAACTATCAATATCCTACAACTATTGTTCATTTTAGAGTAATTTTACACATTTTTAGAAAATAAAACTGCACAGCGTCACATCTCCTTTCAATTCTCGCCAAAAACTCCTTGTAAGCTTAATATTAATAACGTGTAGTTGTGATAGCTTAGCAGCTACAAGCGGAGTGGGAGCGTGAGCGGGCGGCACGAGTTCCCTGGGTAAGGGTTCCCACCCGTCAATAATGCTATCGAGAAAAGGAAGCGTCGTATTTGGTTCGCGGTGACAATATGTTATTCTTCATACTTTGAATAGAATTTTTTAAATTTAGAGATATAAATATGTGAGGAATTCTTATAGTAGAGGAGACGCTGAATATCGATCTGCACCCATCACATAACCAGATGAGACATATTTTTATTATCAAACTTGACTTGAAATTCCCGCGGGATTTTATCCGTGCAGGAACGGAGAAAGAATATAATTTCCTGCGGCCGGCCGGCCTGTTGTAAGAGGCAATTTAACAACCCACAGCCAGGTGGTAGGGCATTTGCCAGACTGGATGGCTACTACCCCTGCTCTAAAGTATGCCGCCATAACAACCTTGAGTTGTGTTCCGGCATTAGTGACCAGGTTCCAGTCTCCCTTAAGAGAGCAGCAGCGCATTTATAGCAACTTTGGTGGTGCAAATGTCCAATAGGCGATGGTAACTGCTTTCCATCAAGTGGGCCGTTTGCCTGTCTGCTGATCTCCTGCAATAAAAAAAATCCCGGGATACAAAATATCACAGCATTTAAAAACAAATGTAAGCTATCATTTCAGTGAAAACTGTGCCGGAATAAGGTAATTTTTATGCACCCGAACAACTATAAACCGCCCCCGGGAAAATTCCCGCGGGATAAAAAATATCAGACATTTTATTACATACTTTTTCTATCGATCAGTGAAAAAATCACATTGGAATTCGATTTTTTTAATCCGGCCATCTTAAATCATTCCCAGAAAAATCCCGCGGGATTCCCAGGATGAAAGTATCGCTTATTCTAAGACTAAGATTTTGCTGTCGATCAGCGAAAACCGCATCGAAATCGGCGCAGTAGTTTTTACGTGAATCCCGAACAAACACAAACCGACAAGAAATCTAAAAAATTGCATCGTGTTCTCCATCGTTTATATAGTCTATTCTATTTGTTTTTTTTTAATAGCTTCAATGTACAGATACGGCATGTTTAGAACTTTATAATGAAAGAAAATAAAAGTAAAGTATAAATTAAACTGAATATTTAAAAATAAACTAAATTATAAATTAATCTATACTAATATTATATGCATGATGAAAGAATGACTAAACAGATATACAAAGCAAAAGTGGATGGATGCAGAAGTCGTGGAAGGCCACGACACACCTTCCATGATCAAATTGATCGTGTACTAGCAGAAGGTGATGTCAGGAGCCTTAAGAACAGACGAGCTTGCATGACAAGAGTTATGAATGTCAAAGAGGCAAGTGAGGTGTGTAAGAATAAGCCTAAATGGCACTCTGTTGTTCGTGCCTACCCCGCAAGGGAACTGGCGTGAAGTTATGTATGTATGTAATATTATAGAGATGTACTTTGTGAGTTTGTGACGTTGTAGGTGGTCATATCTGGATATACTAAACCGATTTAAAAAATTCTTTCACTGTTGGAAAGCTACGTTAACAGGGAGTGTCATAGGCTATATAACATCACGCTATATACCACGGGAGCGGGACAGAGCGCAGGTGAAACCGCACCGGGCCGTTAGTTTAATATAAAGTATGTAACAAATCGCTGCCAGAGGGAAGAGTGCCTGTATTATTTTATAATATCATACATTATATTAATTTAAATTAATTTCAATCAATCTTTTTCATAACGTTCAACTCTTTTGATAACTGAACAAACTTAGTTTCAACTGATAGTTTTTAACATGGAGAGTACGCCTTGATAGGCTTGCCTACTTATTTCTGTTCATGACTACCTGGCAAGCAGCTATGAACAGCTAAGTCAATAAAGGTACTACACCGTTCTATTAACCAATAAAAATTGGTATCATGAGAAAGATAATTTAATTACAAAAATAAGCGTATATGCTTGCCTGCAAAAACCCTTTCATGAAATATTATTGCCATACTTTGAAGACTTCAAAAATAGCCATGAACACTTCAAATGGTAAACTATCATAGACAAGTTTACAAATCAATATAATTTGTTAAATCAGATGGGTGAAGGTCAATCTTCAGCGTCTCTGAGACTATTTAGTAGACCTAAAGACGTGTTAAAACACGAAATGATAATGGGTTTCATGATTTATTTATCGCGCCAGCACCATATATAGCAGGGGTCACCAAATGGCGGACCGCGAGAACACAGCTACTTGCACTACAGAGTACGTAATTTAATACAAATAAGATGAAGATGAACTTCATTAAGAATATATTTATTATTTTATTATATTATACTAGCGGCCCCGGGAGAGGTTGTCCTGCCTTTAAAAAATAAAATTCTAGAACCCGATCTAAACCATCCGGGTACCCACTCAAACACACAAAAATAAAATCACCAAAATCGCTCCAGGTGATTAGGAGGATTCCAAAACCCGATCTCAGCGCCACCTACCGGTTCTAATAGTGAATCGAAACCATCCGGGAACCCTACTCATCCCTACTCCGTGATGTTTGCTGGATGAGAGGTGACAACGGTAGACATCTAGCTGGGATAACTGATCGATTGATAGTTAAAAAAAAATCGCGATGGAAAAATAGGGGTTGATAGTAGAGAGGTGGAAAATTAAGAGTAATATAATTTTTTATATTCTAAGTCATGACAAAATAAGATTAAAAATCTTGCCAAAAAATTAAAGTTTATAATTAACAAATAAAATAGGGGTTGATCGTAGAGGGGTGAAAATTTAGGGTTGTATGTATTTTTTAACGTTGTATGCTAAAAAAATTTAAAAAAAAATTAGAGTGGACTACCCTTAACATTTAGGGGGATGAAAAATAGATGTTGTCCGATTCTCAGACCTACCCAACATCCACACAAAATTTCATGAGAATCGGTCAAGCCGTTTCGGAGGAGTATGGGAACGAACATTGTGACATGAGAATTTTATATATGAGATTTATGATTTAATGTCAATAGCTTGCACCAATTTCACTCCAAACTTCAGACAGAAAAAGTGGTTAAACGAAATGCCAGTAACTAACGCTGCATACATATTGTCACATATGTATTCCCAGTGTTTAAGAAACTATAGTAGTAAAATACCGTAACCAACCCTTAAGTAAATAAACATGTATAAGAATGCTAGCTGTGCCCACGACGTCGTCCGCGTGGAATTTGCTTTCAAAACCCTCCGATTTTGAAACATTCTTCATTGGTGCTCCGCTCCTATTGGTCTTAGCGTGATGATATATAGCCTATAGCCTTCCTCAATAAATGGGTTATCCAACACTGAAAGAATTTTTCAAATCAGACCAGTAATTCCTGAGATTAGCGCGTTCAATCAAACAATATTAGTATATTGAGCTACAACACTAATACTTACATTTTAAATATCGCGATATCTTTTGAATGAAACGTTCGAATTGAATTGAATGTGGAGTAATTTTGATAAGGATTAATACCAAGATACAAAATAAAGAGTTTTTGAAGCGACGGCATTTTAATTATTTAAAAAAATAAAAGAAAACACTTATTGTGAGATAACTACAATAGTTAGACATATGGTTACGCGATATTTTTTGTAGACAATTATATGTTCTGCAAAGTGGTAGTACATTGTTTTCTTCTATTATCAATAGTTTTCGCAGCGCACGCCGTGTAAGGATTTTTTCGGGTCATTTTTTTACACCTTGGGTTACATTATTGGACTTTTAGTAAGGATCCCTAATTTTTTTGAAAATATAATATAGCCTTCCTCGATAAATGTACTATTCAACACTGAAATAATTTTCAAATCGGACTCGCAGTTCCTGAGATTAGCGCGTTTAAACAAACAAACAAACTCTTCAGCTTTATAATATTAGTATAGATATAGATAAACAAGAATAGAAGTGTAACATATATAGAAGTAAGAAAGTATACAATAGATAGGTATTAAAGCAAAAAATAGTCATTAAGTACATACTAAATAAGACAGTGTAAAAATCAGCATTAGTAATAAATGTAATAGCAGATAAGTTTCGAAAAAGAAAAGAAAAAATAAGAAATAAAAATAAACCCCTTACCTTTCGCGGTGTTGAGTCATAATAATAAGAACATAAGTAAACAAAAAAAAAACAAGAACCTCTATCTTAACACACGACGGAGCAGAAGGCGAAATAATAAAAAAAAAACTTCAGACAGAAAGCCCGCAATAAAAAATGTAATTTTCCTCATTGATATGTAAAAAATACATTTGTTATTTCCGTCCATTATTACATTTGTTTGTGTATAAAATGTTGTGCGCACCGCGATGGTCAGTTCATTTCTTAAAACGGACCCCGAGCGAAACTAATTGGTGATTCCTGATATATAGAATTAAAAGTAAAGATCTATTATACTAATTCAATTCGTGCTTGGCAGAGCAGTTTACTGTCTAGATTTTTCTTTGTACAAAGGTAGCAAAGTTAATTGCTTATTTACCACAATTAAACTGTTATTTTCCTTCAATAGACCCTTGCAGCGGTTGCGTGATCCGGAATATGGCTTTGAGACAAGATTATCATTGTTCTATTTACTTTTACTTTCCATGTAGTCCGACGATTGAACTTTTGATTAAATCTATATAATCTTCAATTAACCTTAACCTTCTTAGGTTAAGGTTAATTGAACATTATATAGATTACAATTTATATCTTGACATTGATAGTTATGATCTGTAGCGTTATTATTGTAATCGAGAAAGAAAGAAAGAAAAATATTATACAATATTATATTATAATATTGTATGAATATTGGATGGCTACCACCCCTGGTCTAGAGTATGCCGCCATAACAACCTTGTGTTGTGTTCCGGCATTAGTGACCAGGTTCCAGTCTCCCTTAAAAGAGCCGCAGCGCATTTGTAGCACCTTTGGTGTTACAAATATCCATAGGCGATGGTAACCGCTTTCCATCAAGTGGGCCGTCTGCCTGTCTGCTGAACTCACGCAATAAAAAAATAAAAAAATATTTTCGCAAATAAATGCACACACATAAAATACAAGGATTTCACTAATCTATTTATTAGTAAAATTCACGGCAATGAGGCTGGAAACTCAGCATTATGGTATGTCAGGAGCTAACACAGCGCTGATTTTCAGTTCCAGTATTAACCTAAACAACCTACTATTTTACCTTCATCTAGGTAATTATTATAATCGCAATACTCACAGTCAATGAACGTCACCTATAATTTAATCATCTATGATACATATTAAAACGTGAAGCAAAAACTTTGTACCCCTTTTTACGAAAATTGCGCGGACGTAGGAGTAGGGAATTTCGCACACTTTCTATATATATAAAAGAAAGTCGTGTTAGTTACACTATTTATAACTGAAGAACGGTTGTACCGATTTGGCTGAAAATTGGTGGGGAGGTAGCTTAGAACCAGGAGACGGACATAGGATACTTTTTATTTCGTCGGAACCGGTAGGTGGCGCTGAGATCGGGTTCTAGAATCCTCCTAATCACCTGGAGCGATTTTGGTGATTTTGTTTTTGTGCGTTTGAGTGGGTCCCCGGATGGCTTATATCCACAATTGGAACCGGTACGTGGCGCTGGGATCGGGTCCTAGATTTTTATTTTTTCAGAGTAAGACAACGTCTGCCGGGGCCGCTAGTAGTTTATATAGAGAAGGAATGCAGAATGCTATATTTTTTTTAATTATGCATAATAAATACATGAAATCAATAAAAAAAACATTACACACACTACCATGTATTTGACACACACACGCATATATTTCGTACTCTTTTGTTTATTGTTAAAGTCAAATTAACGGTGTAGCCTTAGCGAAATCTGTGATTATAGAAGTATATAGTCTTTGCCAAGAGAACCTTAACCTTGTTCAAACTTATAATTTAAATTAATTATTATGGTCGAATTTCGACCACGGGCGACCACTAGTTGTAATGTAAGGAGTTTAAAGATGGTACAATAAATTTAAAAATAGAAAAAAAAATCATGACGTCTAATTCGGTCAAGCAGATGCCAAAAATACAACTTTAGAATGTTTATCTGTCTGATCGAACACCACGTGACAATTACTGAATGGATTGAAATGAATCTCGGTCTGTACCTACCTTATATCGTGACAAATGACGTCGTTTCCATAAAATAGAGAAATGTACCCCTCAAATGTTACACAATTAAAATGAAAACCTTTGGGTTATGAAGATAGGCTTATTTCATAAAGTACATCGTATAAAGTCGTGGAAGGCCACGACACACCTTCCATGATCAAATTGATCGTGTACTAGCAGAAGGTGATGTCAGGAGCCTTAAGAACAGACGAGCGTGCATGACAAGAGTTATGAATGTCAAAGAAGCAAGTGAGGTGTGTAAGAATGGGCCTAAATGGCGCTCTGTTGTTCGTGCCTACGCCGCAAGGGAACTGGCGTGAAGTTATGTATGTATGTACATCGTATAATATTACACAAAAAATACAGCATGAAAAATATACTAGTGTTACTAATATGTATTTTTGTATGTTTGTAACGAATAAAGTTAAAAACTACTGGATCGATTTCAAAAATTCTTTCACCATTAGAATGCTACATTATCCCAGATTAATATATCCTATATTTATTACTAGAAAAAGTTAGGGATCCCTACTAAAACATGAATAATGTAACTTAATGTGTAAAAAAATAGTGTTTGAATGAGGTCCCCGATGGTTTAGATTCACAATTAGACCCGGTAGATGGCGCTGGAATCGGGTTCTAGAGTTTTATTTTTTCAGGGCAGGACAACGTCATCCAGAACCGCTAGTTAACAAATTACATCTGTTAGTCATAAATTATAAACACTGATTTGTTCCTCCTAGAAGAATGGAATTAGTTCCCAGTCGAGTTTTCCCACAGCGCCATATACGAGCTCTTTTTTAAGGTGTCATGTCTTATAATCTGCCCTTTAATGCAAAATGTTCTACTTCCGTATGTTTGTGTACGCAAAATTCGCAAAGTAATCGATGGATTGCCTTGTCTAACAATTGAGCTATAATGAAGCGTGGCCCGCTAGTGTAGGTAATGAAACCAACCCGTATTTTGTATATTCTCGTAAGTAAACGGCAAGACACTGCCAAGGTCGTATGAATTACAGTGCAATATCTCTACTTAGTAACGAAGATGGTCCGGAATTTAAACTCTTGTTTAATTTAAATAAAGGTTAAAGCAATAATATATATTGTTTGTATAGAAATATTTAAACTCTAATGAAACGTCATGTGTACATAGTACGTGAATTACGTATAGAGTGCATCTCACGAAAATGTCGGGCGCTAAGAAAACGAAATAAAAAAAAGTTTTTAAATACAAGCTTTTGCGATCCTGGATATCATGTAGCAGCAGAGTGCTAGCCAAGACAAGTAAAATGAGCCCAAACACGACGGGTCTATCTTGTTTTAGTACAGGAGTTCCTATGGCCACCTTTCGACTCCATCATCAGATCAGTTCCATGGTACCATATTATTGCATTGTCACGCGATATACATACGCGTGCAAAATTTCAGCTCAATCGAAAACTGAGAAGTTGGTCAAATTTAACTTGCAAGATTCCACCCGAACTTACATACATCCATTGCAAGTTAAATAAAAGCTTGTAAAATAACGAGAGGTTTTTGTTGTTACAAGTCTTAATATATTCAGTAGTGATGTCAATGGCGGCACGAACAACTTAAAACAAAAAAACTTTAATTAAATCTACTATAATACATACAAATTAATTTGTATGGTTCATCAGAAAAAGTCTCGCGGCAAAAACTGACATTAATTATAATAGATCGACCCAGCCACATTGTTGTATTGTTTTTATCAAATGTTTTAATGTAAACGTTACATAATACTATAAATAATCTAATACTAGAAAACTTATTTGTATTGTATTCTACCCATAGTCCCTCAAGACTATAAGTAGAATACTGAGCCTAGATCACCGTCTTCAATAGGTTGAGACGTTGAGGTAAAGATCCGTTGCTCAAGGTAGGCACCAGTCTTTTCATCACCTGAAGACTCAATGAGTCGTGATGTAGACGTGTTTGGTAAATGGGATGCGGCCAACGTGTCTACGCAGGTCGCATCCCACACCAAAGGCTTGCCACGCTGGCAGGAAATCAGAGTCATTCCGTCAGGACGCCTACCATCATCACGTGCAATACCGGTCGGCTCCAATAAAGCCGGCACTTTAGCGAAAGTTATATTATATTACTATTCTATTTACTGATACTATTACATCGGTTTTTTTTTTCGGAAGTTATTTCATCTTCTAACATGCCATTGTACGACCGAAGCGCCTCGTCTAGATCTGCGGAACTTCCGTGAGACCAAGTTCACGATGATTTTCCTTAGAGGATCATTTTTGTATTAGTTGTGCGCAGAAGGTTTGCCGTCAAATCGTGCCCCAAGCAGCACATTCTTCCAACGCATGGTAAGCCGTGTTGACTGGCGCGTCGCATTCGTGGCAGGACGGGGTTGGCTCTCGCTTCGCAATCTGGTGCAGATACTTACCGAAGCAGCCATGCCTGATAAGTATCTGCACCATTCTGAAAGTTAGGATTACGCGCTTCCAGCGGGCCCTACTAGATGGCTGGGGGTCTCCAGATCCTTCGGCGAACGACGAATCAAGCCTCGTTCGCAAGCTCCCTAACCCGCTTTATTTCCTCCAGGCTCGGCCTCTCGACTCTATCCCAGGCGCTTCTCCGGAACCGGTACACCTCGGTGAGTGCGTCTGCCTGGAATACCCAGCGGTTCACCCGCTAAGAGTGTAGGCGCCGACCCGAACAATGTACGGTAGCCCCATATGTTCCTAACCGCCAGAACCCTCTGACAGCGATGCAGGTGGTAGGGCATTTACCCGACTGGATGGCTACCACCCCTGGTCTAGAGTATGTCGCCATAACAACCTTGAGTTGTGTTCCGGCATTAGTGACTGGGTTCCAGTCTCCCTTACAGAGCAGCAGCACATTAGTAGCACCTTTGGTGTGGCAAAATGCTCTGGAGAATGCCGGCATAGAGTCACAGGCAAGTTAAGTCTGTATCAACTTCAGGACTATCTGGGTGAAGTGGGCCCTGAAGTGCCACCGACGGTCAAGAGTGAGGCCCAAGTACTTCAAAGGGGCCTTCACCGCCACCGACAAGCCTTGAACGACGACGTGCGCGTCCCGAGGCGGAAACAACACTTATCCTAGAGATTAACTCTGTCTGTTTGTGCAAAATCCCCAAGGTGAAACATATCATTTATTTGCTGGCATAAGATATGAAACTAGCCAAGTGCTGTTCATTCCACGCACAGTGACCGGTTCCGTAGTCGCCCAGAATTTGTCGTTAGTATCTCCAGGGTCGTCTTAAGTGTATTAGGCGCCGGGATACGTAAATCATTTTGCCCCCCTTACCAATAATAAAATCTAACATTAAATTTTTATGTTTCATTTTTAAGAAACCCTAGCCGTTTGCCAAAAACGGAACTCTTATGCGTTCGTCATTTCCATCTGTCTTTGTATATCAGTTATTTTTTCAAAATCTACTGGGTTTATATAGACGAAATCTGACAGAAGGAAGTAGTATATGGTGCTACGCATTGGTGTAGATTTTTTTTATTGCAGTAGTTCAGGAGACAGGCAGACGGCCCACATGATGGAAAGCGGTTACCATCGCCTACGGACATTTGCAACACCAAAGGTGCTACAAATGCGCTGCTGCTCTCTTAAGGGCGACTGGAACCTGGTCACTAATGCCGGAACACAACTCAAGGTTGTTATGGCGACATACTTTAGACCAGGGGCGGTAGCCATCCAGTCGGGGAAATGCCTTACCACCTGACTTACGACAGGCCGCCCGGCCGCAGGAAAATGTTTTCTTTCTCCGTTACTTCACGGATTTAATTGTCCTTAGGCGTATCTTGAAAAACCATGATTTTCTTGAATGAATTTTTTTTAAATTGGACTTGACTTTATGTTTTTGGTCCGAAGACCTTACAACTTTACCGGGGTTTTTGGGGCGAGTGCCTTCGCATAGCGAAGGCGATCGAGCCCGGGGGGGGCACTTGCTCGAGGGAGCTCCCTAAGGAGTTTTACCTCGGCTGGACTGTTGCTATGAGAGGGGGATGAATTTAATGATGCCCACCATAGGGCGACACAAAGCACTAAATGAGAACGGGTGATGGGTAATATAAAGCCCGAGGGGACGGATCCCGGCGGGCCGGGATCGGTGGTTCGGGGCGGCCTACGCAATCTTACTGCCGTTTCGCAACGTGTTATGGCTGGGAGAGAAGAAACGGCGAAAGAAACTTCCCAGCAACACGCCTAGTCTACCCTGTGGGAGCTATGTCTCCTAGCGTCCCTCGCGGGGACGTGGAGAGATCTTGATTGGCGGCGTCTGAGACGCTTCCGTCTGTGTCTGTCTGTTGGTGCTTGCCAGCCTACCGTCCTAACCGCGGGCGGACTGATCCGGGCCAGCCGTTTCGTAATAACGTCGACTCTGTCCGTCAGGACGTTTGTTTATTGAAGTTAATCAGCTTGCGCTCGGGTGCCATGCACCCCTGCACCTCCGGGTAAAGCCGGCCCTGAGTATCTCAAAACCTACATGACGGAACAGAAGGCTTACTTTCTAACATCTTTTGTAGTTCATTTCCGTTCTAGAAATTCTTTTCTTGCTTTTTTGTATTTAAGTGCATTTTCTAACGACTTCAAAAAAGGTTCGGTTCTCAATCGAATGTGTGTTTTATTATGTTTATTACGCGATTTCTTGGTCAATTGTGAACGGTTTAAAAAAAAAGATATCCGAAGAGTAGGTAGTCCCATTGTCACCGAGTCAAGATTCTGGTGAATGGATCACAGGAAAATGGAAAGTAACCCTCGAATATTATAAGCACGTACAACGTGTTTCATTTATTTTTCTAAAACTATACAACTATTTGCGCAACTAAAATTATAAAATATATTTTTTTTACGAAAAACCAAAAAAAAAAACCATTTCAAAAGTAACTAAAAATATAAATAAATATTTTAAAATGTAGTAATTTTTAACTTCTTTTTCCGTGCTTTCACTTTGTACCGACTTCAAGATGTAGAAAATATTAATTATTGCTTTTTAGGCGAGACACTTTTTCTTCCAAAAATGATTATCATACACAGATTGCATGGATATTACATAATACTAGCTTCTGTCTGCAACTTCGTCCGCGTGGAATAGTTAAGCAAAAAGTTAACCCCCCACCCCCATTTTTAAACATTCTTCATTGGTGCTCCATTCCTATTGGTCTTAGCGTGATAATATATAGCCTATAGCCTTCCTCGATAAATATGCTATCTAACACTGAAAGAATTTTTCAGATCAGACCAATAATTCCTGAGATCAGCGCGTTCAAGCAAACAAACAAACTCTTCAGCTCTATATATTAGTATAAAATTGAATCTCATTTTTTTATTAAGCGTACAAATTTATACTTCCAAACTCGATTTTACCGTTTGCCACGGAACTCTAATAAAAAGGTAATGTTAGGAATTATATAAATAAGATAATGTCATGCATTGAAGACGTGCACTTGCAATCGATATCGCAGTTCTTGAATATATCAATTTGCAATGACATTTATTTACCTACGTCATTGGATTGAAGTGTACATCTTTTCTACTGGTTTTCGTGACTTCGCTAGAGCAAATATCCGAATTTCATGTCCTCGATCGATCTGGAGTTCTGGAGATACTCTCCAGCTATTTATATAAATTAAAAAACTTGATAATGGCTGATAAAACGCAGAATTTAAGAGAAGCAGCTTTCTGTAAGCAGCCAAATCCTATTACCGTAAATTAATATTATAAACAAGAAAGCATGTGAGAACGGATCAATGGCTGAGAGGCGGCAGTTTGTTACAAACGCCATAGGCTGCGTACGACGACAGCGTGACTCTGTACGCGACCGACATATGTTTCTTATGAAAATGCACTATAGTGGTCACTCTCTCAGGGCGTTCCATTTGTAGCTCACAACGCCCAAAATGCTCAGTTAGCCGTTCCACAAGGCGACCGCGGTCGTTGTGGTTGTGGCGAAAACGTCACTAATGACGTTATCATTTTCGATCACACAACGCTCACAATGACCCATGTCAATAGGCGGGTCGAATAGCCGTTCCACTTGGGTTTACGATAGTAACGCGGGCAAACAAGTGGAACGGGATAAATCGCGGTCGTGAACGTGGTCGTTGTGAGTCCCTAATGGAACGTAGCCTCTGTGTGTGTAGGGGCATAGCGTCAATTTACGCTAGACGCCACTTTCAGCATCGGTGATAGGTCTTGTACTCTTTCTTGCTAAAACTGAACCTCCAGGCAAGAAGCAAACCTTTTCACCTCCTCTATAGTGCGTGAACACTCACTTGTCCACTATTTTTCGTAATGACTGAAAAAGTAAAAACCCAATTCATTTATTGGGTTTTTTTGAGTCTATGGTTAAAGTTAAGAGTTTAAATATAGGCGTCATGTCTATGTTATTACAGTTGTATCAGGAAGGTCGTCTTATACAAAACTAAGCACACAAACAGGGCGTTCCATTAGTAGCTCACAACGCCCAAAATGCTCCGTTAGCCGTTTCACAAGGCGACCGCATAGATAGAGATCCCAGTCACCCCAGACTTACGTGATTTTAGGAAAGTTGAAATTTTTAGGATCGGTAGTTTAATATAAATTTAGAAAGGAATGGATACTCCTTAAGCTGAAAGCGGGGCCGTTTTTCAGGTAGCAGCTATCAAAGGTAGAAAATAGCCATGGGAAGGTGTTTGGCCCGTCAGATTTGTCTGGCTCATTGGAAAATATTTTAAAATATTATACTTGATATATATAAAATTCAGTCTTCCTAAAATGACGTAAGTTCCCATTTTTATTAGTGTCTGTCAAAAGTTATGGCCAACAGGAAGTGTCTGGCAACTGTATATTTTCGTTTATAACAATATCACATATGACATATGTTAAAACTAGCCTTCCTACTTTGACGTAAGTTAGCATGGTTATTTTCCACCTTTGATAGCTGCTACCTGAAAAACGACCACGCTTTCAGCTGAGCAAGTATCCATTCCTTTCTAAGTTTATATTAAACTACCGATACTGAAAATTTCAGCTTTCCTAAAATCACGTAAGTCTGGGGTGACTGGGATCTCAATCTAGCAGGCGTTGTGATCGTGGCGAAAACGTCCCTAATGACGTCATCATTTTCGATCACACAACGCTCACAACGACCCATGTCAAGAGCCGAGTCGAATAGCCGTTCCACTTGGGTCTATAATTGTAACGCCGCAAGCAAGTGGAACGGAATAAATCGCGGTCGTGAACGTGGTCGTTTGAGTCCCTAATGGAACGTAGCCAAACTTATAAGTGCTGCTTGAGGAAAATGTTGTATTTACTACGTTTGAGAAGCAAGTGTGACATGGGTTGCTGGAAAGGCCCAAACCGATTTTTTTTTCGTAATACTTTATATTTTTGAGTTCCGTAACCATTTTAGCAAAAAGGAAATCGTTGTGAAACTGTCATCTATTTGACAGCGCGTTCTTCTAACACAAGTATAAATAATACTTAACAGAAGGTTCCAACTCCAAAACTTTTGTATGTACTTTTTGGAACAGAAATAAATAAATTATTATTTAAAATTATATACATAGCTTTTAAAATAATGTCAACAAAAATTAGCTTTGTTTTTTTTTAATATCCATTCTCATCTATTTTTTATATTTTGTCAGACTTTCAATCTTATTTATTAGTTTAAACAAGATCCATTGAGTATTTTTTGAGATACAAGCTATTTCAATTTTCATGTTAGGTACGCATCAACTGGGTTTGTATGAAAAGCCCTCTATAGTAGACATCTGTTGGAAGCGCGGCCATAGATTTGCGTACAGGTTAGACTTGTACGTATATTCTTCTAAATATTTAAGTTATAACAAACAATTTCAATAAAAAGTAATACATCTTTCTTTCGCGTTCGTAATACCGAAGTAAGAAAGAGAGTTGGTCTGAAAGAGAGTGTCGGGGTGAAGGTAAGGAAAGGAATGCTCCGGTGGTTCGGGCATGTGGAAAGAATGCACGATGAAAGAATGACTAAACAGATATACAATGCAAAAGTGGATGGATGCAGAAGTCGTGGAAGGCCACGACACACCTTCCATGATCAAATTGATCGTGTACTAGCAGAAGGTGATGTCAGGAGCCTTAAGAACAGACGAGATTGCATGACAAGAGTTATGAATGTCAAAGAGGCAAGTGAGGTGTGTAAGAATAAGCCTAAATGGCACTCTGTTGTTCGTGCCTACCCCGCAAGGGAACTGGCGTGAAGTTATGTATGTATGTATGTATCTTTCTTTCACAGCGTTGCTGTGTATATTGTCGGGTGCACTTGATACATAATTTTGAAAGAAAAATTCTTTTGTTAAATGGATCTTTCTTAGCTGCTTATCGGCGTATTATTATCTTATTACATTATGTTATATCCTTATTCCTGCGGTTATAAAGCGGACGACTACAGTTATCAATAGTGACCGCGTAAAGCTTGACGTACAACACTACTATTCTGCGTTGCGCAACGTGTTATTCGTCTTTTCGTGAGATATTTTATATTTTACTGTTTTTGACGTGTGATAGAATTTTAGGTATTTTCTTAATAATGACTCAAATATAGCAGCTATAAAAATCTGAAACCAATCTATACTAATATTATAAAGAGGTAAAGTTTGTGAGTTAGTGTCGTTGTAGGGGGTAATATCTGGATTTTAAAAATTATTTTACTGTTGGAAAGCTACGTTAACAGGGAGTGTCATAGGCTATATACCACGGGAGCGGGACAGAGCGCGGGTGAAATCGCGCCGGGCCGCTAGTTATTTATAAAATACGCAAACAAAGCAGAGCCGATATACAGTGAATTACATATACACCACTGTCCTTGGGTTATTTAAAATACAACTTACCTAAATGTCACTGAACATAAAAATTGCATAGCAAATTATTTTTTAAGACCTAAATCACATTTTAAAACAGATGTATTTAAACAGCTGTATACAAACGTATTAGATATAAGCAAGTATAATCTGTTTAATCATTTATCTCTACACTTGTAGAGCAAAAGTGCATTTATTGTGGTTAAGTTACAACGTAAAGCCACTTCTCCTGCTCATGTTTTGTTCTATAGAGAGTTTAAGAAATGAAATATTTGTATTGACCGTTCACTGTTATTTTACCTCTAGTTGTGATGTTGGCATTTCTGAGCCTTGTGTTGCCATACGCAGTTTGTATAATTCCTGTATAATATAGTTTGTTTATTAATAATATTGGTGTGAGTATCACGGCTTTTTTAAGATATTATAGTATTTCTAATATTAGGCAACTCTTAAACTATATAATTTTATATCATAATAAATGATTATTAGAACAATTAATTAAAAAAAACGAAAAAACAATTATTCTAATTTTTATTGGGTTTTTTGTGAATACGAGCGATCCAAGGGTAAGGTAAAGTTAATGGTGAATAATCAGTATCCGGTAACTATGAATCTTTAAAACTGCTGTCAGATTCTGTTTCAGGCTCGTAATTAAATTCTATAACGAACTTATCACATTCCGTATTTATATATCCATCTGTTTCATAAAACTTATCTTCAATTTAGTGAACATGTTCACATTGCTTTATCCAATTTTCTGTACTTATAAACTGAAAAGATTCATCAGTTAATCATGCATGTCATAGGACCGCTAATATACCATAAACTACCTAGTAGGATAACGGAGTAACGATTCCTCAGCTCATTCAAAACACGGCTCAGGCAATGGTTAGTCGAGGACACCTTTTATAACCATGAGGAGTTTATGTCCTATAATGTGATTGAATTTTAATTTTATTTGTGACCATATATATATAATGTAGAAATTGACGGGTAACTTTGTTATGAATAAAAGATTTCTGATTTCTCACCTGTGTGTCCATTAGCCACCACACAGTCATTATTATTGATCAGCCTTATATATTGGAGCTTGGTTCCTCCCTCACCACTTTACCACCGGACAAGCAGACGTACGCGCACACGCCACTGATATATGGTGGAAACGTAATGCTTCCACTTTTATCATACGCACCGCTGAAGAGTAGAACTCTTTACCGTCGTCTGTTTTTCCTGAAGAATACAATCTAGGTATCTTCAAGTCTCGCGTGAACAGGTATCTTCTAGGTAAGCGCGCTCCACCTTAGACTGCATTTCCACCTGACATCAGGCGCAATGTCAGTCAAACGCGAACCTATTCATTATAAAAAAAGCTTCTTCAATCTCTTCTTTAATTTCAAGCTTTCACTAGAGTAGAAGGAAAAGATAACCCTTTTTTTAACCGACTTCAAAATGGAGCAGGTTATCAATTCGTCTGTATGCTGTTTTTTTTGTATGTTCGTTACTCGATTTCTCCGTCAATTATGAACCGATTTCCAATTTTTTTTTTTTAATCGAAAGGTTGTACTCCCGAATTAGTCCTATTGTCCCCATGTCAGGATCTATGGATTCCAAGGAATAAGAGAAACTCCGTTTCATCCGTGCCGAAATAGAGAAAGAAAAACAATTTCCTGCGGCCAGGCGGCCTGTCGTAAGAGGCGACAAAACAACCCACAGCCAGGTGGTAGGGCATTTGCCCGTCTGGATGGCTACCACCCCTGGTCTAGAGTATGCCGCCATAACAACCTTGAGTTGTGTTCCGGCATTAGTGGCCAGGTTCCAGACTCCCTTAAAAGAGCAGTAGCGCATTTGCAGCACCTTTGGTATTGCAAATGTCTATAGTCGATGGTAGCCGCTTTCCATGATGAGGGCCGTCCGCCTGTCTGCCAAACTCATGAAATATTTTTTTTTAACTCACTAAAATTGTTAACCAACTTCTTCGTAACATAATATCTCCGTCAAATGTAAACCGATTTTCAATTTTGTTTTACTCGTAAGTGTATACTTCCGAGGTAGCCCTATGGCTACCAAATCAGGATTAATAAGTGGATCGGATCCCAGGTAAACGAGAATAACCCTTATTAAAAAACGCCGTGCACCTAATTCTTGGAAAATGCTTGTATACGCGTGTAGGTAGTAACGTTTCCTACAGGCGCTTAATTTTTTATATGCATGTTATGCGATTTCTCCATCAATTGTGGATTGATTTTTATTTATTTTTCTTTATTCGTCAGTATATATACTCCCGAGGCGTTTCCTTGGTCACTTATCAGGAATGGATGAGTGGATCCCAGAGAAATCGAGAGTAACTTTTATTAAAAACGCCGAAAGCTTACATTTTTTCAAAAAAAGCTTGTATACGCGTGCCAGTATTACACTTTCTACAAACGCTTAATTTTTTATAGGCCTGTTACACGATTTCTCCTTCAATTGTATACCGATTTTCAAATTATTTTTTAACTCCCGAGATGGTCCCGTAGTCACCAAGTCATTATCTGATTTATGGATCGCAAGGAAATCGAGAACAACCTTTGCTGAAGAGCATAGTGAGATGGCAAATTTGTATGCTGTGCCAGTTGTACAATTTCTATAGGTACTTAATATATTATTTCGAAAGCTATTAAAGTATTTGCTCAACTAAAAAGTATAATAATATTTTTTTTTACAAAAAAAAACGACTACACTGAAAACAAAAAAATAAATATTTAACCAACTTTTTTTACAACGTCCTAAAGTCGGTGCCAAGTAAAACATAAAAGAACAACAGCAAATTTACAAATTTTTTTTTTTTTTTTGTTTTACTTAACACCGACGTTAAGATTTTGTTGAAAGAAGTCGGTTAAATATTCATTTTTTGGTTTACAGTGTGAAGTTGGTTTTGTTTTAGTTAAAAAGTATATATTTTTGTAATCCACAGCCACATCACTACTTTTTTTTGTCTGTGGTACATTTATACTTGTCTCTTTAATTTTTCGGCATGTTCTTGCTGAGATGTAATCCGCTGTGTGTATATATGTATATGTGTATTTAAAGTATTCCACTTCGAAGTTTCTCGTCCTCTGACCCATAACCTTCAACATATTTTTCATCTAGTTTCTACATAGGTGTAGATATTTTTATACCAGACATTACTGGAAAAAAATATCAGCAGTGAACACCGTTTTACATACCTGTCATGGCGGCTACCCATTGACGAACAGTTTCAAATAATATTAACGGAGCTATATTAACTTTTCGCTTTCACAAAAACTACGTACAGCGAGAACAATCTTTCTGGCGCCACTTTGAATTCTTTTTGCAAGTTACAAAATTAATAATTACTAGTAAAAAAAACCCCGAGGAATTGGACAAAATGTCCGAATCAGTTGACACCACGTAACGCCAACCTGACAGAGGAATGTAAACACAAATGTCAGAGGTAAAATAAATGTCAACGGCGAGTAGTGAAGGTCGCATATTTATTTTTCTTATGGCCGGTTTTTATTATCTTACTATTCATTCACTTGCCTTACCATCGGTTGAACTTATGTCAAATTTTAACCGATAGTAAGGCAAATTAACGGTCTGTAAGACATAAGAACCGGCCCTTAATTGTAAAACAAAGCGGTTTTCTAAAGAAAGGTTATTGAATTTATGATGTCTTTAAACAGCAAACCATTTTATGATAGGTACTCAAGTATTAATTAAAAATTCTAGTCTTAAATACCAGTGAACGCTTATGTTAAAAATACAAAACAAAACTATACATTAAGTATTATGGTTTTAATGTGCTAAGACTTCAGTGTTTAAAAAAAAAAATTGTCAAAAATGAGAAATGGCGGGAAGGACACATCACAGGATTGGGAGAAGGAAAAATTGGACCCGAATGGATGGTAAGTTTCGTACTTTTATTTTTAATTATTTCTAATAATGTTTTTCTAGTTATAATAAACTGAAGTATTAAAGCAGAATTGAGTTGTTATAAAAAGCTTTGCCAAATTATTTATAGATATTTCCGTTTTAGTTTCTTTCACTTGTTTTTTTTTTCATGTCTAGAACATTATGAGAAAATGTAATCTAGAATCTAAAATCCAGTCTCTTTCATATATAGATATGAAACACGTTATTCCGTCTACAGTTTTGCATTGGAGCCTCTATGAGCCGATAGGAACACTATCCTGTGGTCAAGGCCGTCTTTACCCGGAGGTATAAGAGGTGCGAGGCACCCGGGCGCAGGGACCTAGGGACCGCAAACAACTTTAATAAAAAAAATATAAATAACATCGTGATTTTTCAAGATCTAACTAACGACACTGAACTATATTGTAGACTACAATATCTTCCTGTTAAATTTAATCCATATAAACCCAATAGTCCAAGAATAACGACTGGGACATACAAAGACGGATGGACAGACATGCCGAATGCGTGAAGGTTTTGTTTTTGCCAAATAGCTAAGGATTCTTAAAAATTAAATATAAAAATTAAATTTTTGATTGTTGTTGTTGGGAAGGCTGGTGTTTGTACCCCGGCGCCCAATACGACTAAGACGGCCCTGCCTGTAGTCTAGTGTTCTAAGTATTATCCCGACTAGTTCATTAGAACGCAGAGGCGACAGTTTTGACTCCTGCGATAGGTTGGTTTGAGTTTCTGATATTGCCCCAGTGTTACTTTTTTTAGCCTTGTTTGGTAATATAAAATGTGTATATTTAGTTGTCTATTTATTAATATTTAATGACCTCGTGAAACAACACTATCTCAAATTTGTAACTGAATAATAATGTTATTTAGGTATAACATGCTTGGGATGGTGTTGTTTGACAACAGACATGTACATTTAGATAAATATAATGTGTTTGTATTGTAATTTATGTAACATTTCCTGTATATTTACTTATATATTATATTGTTACGACCTAGGTGCCGACAAAGGCAAATTCACACCTTCACACCTGTAGAAACCCATTTTATTACCTTTTCGGCATTTGGACTTCTTTTGTTTACTTTGTGTTTAAAATTTGAGATGAAAAAAACAGCCTATTGTGTATTGTAATCTTTGGCCTATTGTTGTATTGTGATAACTGCCAGGTGTCTCGGATTTAAAAGTACAAACTGATTCTAAAAAATTCAGTCCACGCGGCCGGGCAGACATATTGGATCTGTGCAGTATATAGCAATGCCCCAATGGAGAGATGAGGCAGTCGAGCGATAACCACAAGCGAAGCAAGACTCGTGTATATTCGGTAATCTGTTTAGTGACGGACTTTGCGCGTGTTATTGAATTACGATCTTCTGCATTACGTTTGGACTCGTTGCGTTCGGTTATATTTGTACCTGTGTTATACGTGTTTGTATAGTTCTAATAAACTCTATAATAATTCCAACGGCATTTCAATTCGAGTCCTGCAACTCGTAATAATATCTATTGCATACTTACCCCCATCTATATCGAGTTTCTGTCCATCCAAAGGTTGCCTGGAAAAAATCGCTCCCAGCGATAAGACCGCCCATTGTACTTATCATTACGATTGTATGTATGAATTTATTTTGTAACATTATGTACAAGACAGTGTATTTTATTTTATTCTAATAATTGTAAGAAATCTGTACAATAAACATTTGGTTTTATTGCACGAAGTATGAATCCCTGAATGAAACAACACTATCTAGAGTTGTTTTATTGTTGGAATACAAAGACAGGCCATCAGGCTATGATGGAAAGTAGTTATTGTTAGGTGTCTCTCTACGATTGAAACCGTGGCGTGCCTTATTGCAATTTAAATTTAGACATTGACTTAATATGCAAGCAATACCAAATCTTAAAATCAATAAATTATAAGTCAGTAATGTCCTCTGTGAGTCAATGTAACAAAGACATCCTTTCTTCTTATTATGAGTCATTGGCCTTATCATAGACTCGCTATAGAAGTTGTTATCTGTCAGCAATTTCTACTCAATGCCAGTAGTTTATCGATCTGCCCGATGAGTTGGGAAATTTTCTTATGTAACATGAATTGAGTTGCATGGTATCAAATTTGAAAGTTTTCATTCAAGCTGAGTTCTGCTGAAGAACATTTTTGAAAATCATTACGTGTCGCGGCACGATTTGCCGAAGGAAAGTACACACCGGTCCAGGCGAGTATGAAATCAGTACGCTCGCGCCGGTGTGTACACGCACTATCAAAATTGCCTATGACAAACGTTCAATTGTCTACGGCCAACCGCCAAGATTCAAAAAATCAAGGACGGAACAAAGACGAAAATTGTACGCGCAACAACTATTTATAAAAGTATTGTAAAATCGCATAATATTTAAATACACGCATATTTCAAGCAAAAGGCTGCTTCATTGAAGACTTCCTACGCTTCATTACGTATGACACTACGCAGGGCCGTCTTTACCCGGGGCGCAAATGGTGGTGGCACCCAGACGCGGGAACCTTGGGGGCGCAAGTCGGTTGACTTCCATAAAAAAAAAACATTACAGAACATCGGCATTTATAAGATCTAACTAACGTCACCTTACACGACTATGTAGCGATATATAAACTACATCTTCCTGTCAATTTTCATCCATACATACCCAGTACTTTCTTAGAAAATGACTGAGACATACACAAACTGACTGTCAGGCAGATGTGACCCTTAAAAATGAAACGTAAAAATTAAAAAGTGTTTATTTTTATGACGGCAAGTGGGGGGGAACCTTATTTTCGCAACCCGGCGCCCAACATGCTTAAGACGGCCCTGTGTAATCCAGGCCTATAAACCGTCATGACTCATACATACTACATTTTATACAACTGAGCTTAAAATAGCTATACTTTCGCCTAAACGACTTTTAGATTATTTCAATTGCATGAAATGTACAAGAGGACAAGATAGCAGACAAAGAGCTCTTAAAGCTATATTTATTCAAATAGTCACAATCACCTGTCTTAGATGCTTTGTAATTATTCTCATGAACAATTGGAAGACTCCGGATCAATTTCTAAATAATGCACATGTCATGACAATAGTGTTTAAATAGAAAATGTGAAATAAAACAGAAAACTGAAGTAACTGAATTGACCTCCGAAATTCGCGCAAAACGTAAAAACACAATTGTGTCAATAAAAACAACCAACCATTTTGGACCCTCAAAAACTTCGTGATTATGGGAGTTAGTAATCAAATTGTAAATAACATCGTCGAAATATTATTTTGAGCGCCTGATAGAACTTTAATAGCGTACAAATATAGGCAATACGCAATTTGTTGCTTTAATAATTTCAAAAGGATAAAGTATTAATTAAATACTATAGATATTTTAATGTTACTAGATAGACACAGATTATTGGTTACTTACAAATATATCTGTAAACCATACAAGTATATAATTATAAAAAGCTGTAAAATCTCTAACATCCTAAAAGTTATAGAAGAAGTTTTACATAAATCCCAAATCAACACTCTCAATTTAAAGTTTTGGACGAAATGGACAAAATCACAAACCTATCCTAGTTTCCGGGATAACCTTTACATAAATCTATCCCATTATCCGGGATAAAAGTATCCCTTGGCCACCCTCGGTATTAAAATTACATATATACCGAGTTTCAGCCAAGTCGGTCCAGTAGTCTTTCCATAAGAGGATAATAAACATAGAAATAAATATATTTTTATCCCGGAAACTATCCCATTTTTCGGGATAAAAAGTATACTATATTCATGCTCGGCATCGAAAATATATATATAGTGAGTTTCAGCCAAATCGGTCCAGTAGTTTTTCCGTGAAAACGGAACAGACAGACAGGCCGAGTCACTTTCGCATTTATAATATTAATAGGGATTATCATAGAGACAGAATGTCAGTAATGATGTATAATTAATGCGTATAAAAAAGTATATATAACTCTCGAAGACTCTTGAGTATATAAATCTATAATTCCCGGCATGATTCTTGAGCGGCCACCTTGACCTGCGCCGAGGGAAATTTCGGATCTTTTTCGAAGTATGAGGTATTGTCAATTTCGAGTAAATGGACGAAACATAATGTAATCGATGTCGTCGCCGTTAGTGGAGGACCTTGTAACCATATCTTTTGATGATATTAAAAGTCAAGGTTCACAGTTATAACTATACGAGTGGACGAATAATTCATAAATTAAAAATTATTAATGCATGTAAACACAGCATCCCACGATCTGGCGGAATGGTAATTAGTGATAAGGTAGGGTTGCTCCACTTTGGATCCCGTGGCCTTCCCCCCTGTTGGTGAAGAAGAAAATACTCTTCCCCGGGGGTGTCTTAATTGAGAGCTAAGCGTTGGGGTGTCACAGATGTAATACCTATGTTTAAAAAAGATAAATAAGAATAAAAGTAGAAATATAGGATAAGTTAATAGATACTTAGAACAGTAACCGATAAATTTAATAGAATAAGCAAAACAGCATTATATAAAGTATATAATAAGAAAGTAGAAAGTCTTCACAACACCAACATGCAAGTTTAGTATTAAAATTAGAAAAAAATAATATAATAAGTTATTCTTAAGGTACACCAGAACATAAAAATCACTAAATTAATGTCACACACAGTAACAAAAATAAACAATAAGCGTGTATGGACTCTACAAACTTCCATAGAAATTAAGTTGTAAAAAAGGGTACGGAACTCGAGTCCGAAAAAAAATAAGAAACTAGAATGTTTAAAACTCAAAATTGTAATTTGTATATGTATTGGAAAATAAAGAAATTTAGCAATAAAAAAGAAAGAAAAATAAACAAAAAGACAATTAACATTCATATACCCTATATTTGATCCATGATGAAATTGATCGTGTACTAGCAGAAGGTGATGTCAGGGGCCTTAAGAACAGACGAGCGTGCATGACAAGAGTTATGAATGTCAAAGAAGCAAGTGAGGTGTGTAAGAATAAGTTTAAATTGCGCTCTGTTGTTCGTGCCTACCCCGCAAGGGAACTGGCGTGAAGTTATGTATGTATGTATAATACCCTGACAAGCGTGTGCGTCAGGAGAAGGAGAAAAAAAAACCTATGGTTAAGTTACTGTGGCACCCCGTAAAACCGGATAGAAAAGGGGTGCAGGTTAGGTTTGGAGGGCAGTGTGACGACGGTCGACCATCCTCCGTCCCTCCACTCGGAGGCCACGGTGGGAATACGGCCGACTAGGAGACCCACACATTCATCGGTGAGCCTTTCCACTCAGGCCCGAGAATAGTATCCCAAGAAAAGAAATCCCTCTGCGTCATAAAAAAAGGGTTGCTTCACTTTTCTGATGTATTACCTATATTTCTATTGCTGGAGGACAGCAAACACGCTGGCATACAACCTAATGGCAAGCGTATAGATTAATACGCCAAAGGCATTCTAGCAAGGCCAATCTACCATAATATCAGTCTTTCATATATTTAGCATCCTAAAAAAAGAAACGGCAATGCAGCATGCCATATCATGCCATAAGAATAAAACTGCTAGAAATATAAACAAAAGTTGGTCAAATAGGTGAGTTGTGACAAGCTCTCACAATTCGCCTTGGTGCAAAAAAATGGTGAACATTGTGAACAAATTCGTGATAATAATAATAATTTATAATCTATAAATAAGATGCTAACCCAAAAAACATTACCACGCTATGAAATTTAAAAAAAAAACTATCATAAAGATGCAGACATAATATATAGCAATATTATATGCAATCAAAATTATTGTAAAAAATTTACTTTTTGCATTTTTTTGTATGCAGATGTCATTAAGCATGTTTGTTGAAGAGTTTCTTGCGTCGCTTCGTCTCTTCAAGCTACAACATGTTGCGAAGCGGTGGTAAATTAGATTAGGCTACAATAGAATAAACAATAACTATAAACAAAATTAAAACTAAATAATTAAAATGAATAAGGTGGCGGTGGGCTAAATAAAACTTTAACAATAGTCATTGACACTTGACATCTTAGTCTTCCGTGATCACGGCCATTGGAAAGTGGCCGAAACATCGGAATAATAAAAATCAATTAAATCACCGCTCTTAAAAACGTTAAAACGTAGTTTTATGATGTATAGGTAGGTACAAGTCGCGAAAACTTAAAAAATTATTACACAATAAAATTTTAAAAATTAAATATTGCAGCACGATCTCAAGTGTCAGCTCCCTACAAAGTAAAAGTAATGAGTCGAGGTCGTTTCGCTATTTACTGGAAAATATCGCAAACAAAATTAAATAATGAAAATAAACAACAATCTAAATAATGTCCGTTCATCCATAGCATTGCGTTATCAAACTATTCTTTAAATTATTTTAGTATTAAATTGATTTTTAATTCAACCGGACGTTGTGTTTAGCCGTACAAGTTAAAAGTCCTAGTGAAACAATGTTTTAATATTTAAAGTACATATAATGTTTGAAAAAAAAGTGTGAAGTGTAATTTGTGTACTCGGTGTATAGAATACAAAATATATGATTAAAATAATGACGTAAATCTTGCGTATAAAGGGCGTAGTCGGGTATCTAAGTGAAATCTGCCCCGCGGCGTTGCGTACTTTTACTTTCGGGACGGTTTTGTTAGCAAATAAAAATAATACACCGAATTTTTTAGCTTTTTATCTTAAGTAATTTTTGAGTTTTTTTAAAAACCTATTATTCCGTTTTTATTTTTTAATAATAAACTTACAAATAAATGTTTTACAATCCTTTCTACTCATTATTTGTTTTAATTATTTTTAAAGTAATGTAGCAGTGTAAAAAGCTTAAATATAACCTTGTGTCAAACGGATTCTTTTGATTTTTGACTCATACCTCGTTGAAAGGTCGTTATCTATAATGTTATGAAATTCTAAAAAGCTATTTAAAAAAACCAAGAAAACAAAAATTATATAAACGATGGAGAACACGATGCAATTTTTTTTAGATTTCTTGTCTGTTTGTTGATTCGTCCGGGATTCACGTAAAAACTAGTGGGCCGATTTCGATACGGTTTTCGCTGATTGACAGCTAATTTTTAGACTTAAATTCTGCACCACTTTTTATCCTGGGAATTTTTCTGGGAATGATTTAAAATAGCTAGATTCAAAAATTAATTTCGAATTCCAGTGTTAATTTTTTTATTAATCTATAGCAAATTTAATGTAATAAGATGTGTGACTTTTTCGCGGAATCCTACGAGAATTTTGCCGGGAGTGATTTGAAGTTGTTCGGATGCATAAAAATTAACTTATTCCGACACAGTTTCCACTTAAACGATAGCTTACATTCTTTTTTTAAATGCTACAATACTTTGTGTCCCGGGAATCCCGCGGGAATTTCAAGTCAAGCGTGGACGAAGTCCATTTTGGATAAAAATAATAAATTCAAAATTACATAGTTTTTCTACATGATTGAGTATAATTTTTTAGTGTTTATATTTTGTCTATACAAATTCCAGTCCTATGACTGGGGTATAGGATTTTGATTATAAAAAATGGTTTATATAAATTGGCTATTTAATATTACTAATGGCCGGTACTCATATTATATTATTCGTTAATTTTCCCTATTTTTTGATTGATGTATATATGTAAGCTATGTTAAATTTCAATCGATAGTAAGGCCAATGAACGGTCGATAAGATAAAAGAACCGGCTCTAAGTGATTTTGTCTTTGTTGCTGAAAAAGAATATTATCGTAATAATACAATACGCAATAATATCTTGTCCAGATGTATTTTTGAATCGTTAGAAATGGAAAAATTGTCAGGGAATTCTAATTTTAAAAGCTATTGTTTAATTCTTTTTGGTGGGTAAATATTATTCTCAGCTTTAACCAGGATCTGCCTTGCTACTGATGGTTGGTACGAGTTTTTGGCGGGAACTGAAAGGAGATGTTGTGCTGTGCAGTTTCATTTTCTAAAAATGTGTAAAATTACTCTAAAATGAACAATAGTTGTAGGTTATTGATAGTTTTTGAGTAGTAATTATGTGTTTTGTGAGAAATGTGAACTGTAAAGTTAAATGTGGCCTTTTGAGTTGTCACAAGAACTCCGTTGAATGGCACTAGCTGATAACCTACAGTTCAGCTGTGCTACACATAGGTTTACAAAAATGAAGTAACTACATTGAATCTAAGATCTGGCTTAAAGGCCTGGCTGCCAAGTCATAAAATAAAAAAAAAAATATGGTTGGTACCTAAATCTTACTTTACGTAGGTACCTCCGTAGAAGTTTTGTCAATTTGCTACCAATTTATTTATTTTGAATTTTATGGCTTGGCAGCTAGGCTTTAAGCCAGATCTTAGATTCAATGTAGTTTCTTCATTTTCTTAAACCTATGTGTAGCACAGCTGAACTGTAGGTTATCAGCTAGTGCCATTCAACGGAGTTTTTGTGACAACTCAAAAGGCCACATTTGACTTTACAGTTCACATTTCTCACAAAACACATAATTACTACTCAAAAACTATCCATATCCTACATCTATTGTTCATTAGAGTAATTTTACACATTTTTATAAAATAAAACTGCACAGCACAATGTCCCCTTTCAGTTCCCGCCAAAAACTCATTTACTACCAATGGTAAGGCAATTGTGAATAATGAAAATTAGAAACAGGTCTTTCTGCGATCATTAACATCCTTTGTTGTCAATTATTGTTTTTTTATGTATTGCTTCACAACATATTTTCACTGATCCACGAGATTGCGTTTTAGAATTTATTGAGCCAAAGAATTTTCTATAGTCTATATACAAGTCTACATACATAGTTGTCTTCATATTTTTTTCATATTCTGTTAGCTTCATTTTCTTTATTCTTTAAAAAGGTTATATTTTCTTATAAATCATACGAATGAAGTAAAGATTTAATTGTACCTTTTTATTCAAACCTTTGAACAATACATGTTTCGAAAGACTTTGTAAAGATATGTCATTGTGACTGTAGTTAAACTAAACGTAAACAAGGAAACAAAAAAAAATATCTACGATATGGTTATTGAAATGAAAATTGATGTAAATTAAAATAGTCTATTTAGCATTTCAGAAAAAAACAATGGGCTACATTGTGTAGAATTATCATTCGAATCTTGGAAATAACCGGACGAACTTGTTCAATATTGATTGTGCAAAAGATTTACGATAATTTGAAGATATTTAGATTTAAATACTTTTCACGTCGTTTTTATAATAGGTTTTAGTGTTTTTATTTATAAATTACCGCTGGTTGGATATCGGATAATCATTAATTAAAATCAAGCAGTGAAATTCACGTTGCAGTCTCTGAATTAAATCTTTAATTCGTGTCCGATGATACATATAAGGAATGAATTGGGAATTATAGCTGTCCCTTGTGGTAGACCTCGGAGGGTAAGAACGCGAAGACTTGCGTCTCGAATTAGAATATGCTTACGTGCTAATAACTAAGTATTTGAAGATCGTGCAAAGTGGAGTGGGGTAAATTAATTAGTACGGCAAATGTCACCAATAGCTGAAGTTAATTGTTGCCAGGCAAAAAGGAAAACTTAGTTATTATTTACTTACTTATTTTAATTTAAAAATATGATAGATCCATAATTATAGGTTCATCAGAGAACATTAATTTCTTTAAGCTTAATTGGCCTTCAAATTCTATAGGAGGGCATATTGCTCTAATAAATTAAACTTAATATGAAGTAACATTTACTAATAAAAGAATAAATCTTGAAAACTGTGCTATACACTAAATATTCATTTAATCAATCAGAATTTAAAATTGATTACTTGAGTAGATTAACGCCCTTCAATATATAAGATTTTAAAAAGTGTAATAAATAAGCAGTTAATAAGATGAATTAAATAATGAGTAAAATGGTGTTATAAGTGAGTTAAAAGATATTAAAAACAATCCAAAAAATGCTAATGAAAAAGACGTTTTTGATATTTGACAAAGACTTTGAAAATGCTAGTGAAAACGAGCCGCTGTTGCAAGAGTTGCAAGACGAAGCCAAGGACAGTGACGATTACTGGCAAGTTGGCAATATCTTGAATGGAGATCGTTACGGTTTGTTGACTGGGTGATAATTAGAAAAGTTTTTATTCTAGATATCGACTAGGTTCCCGTTTAAACTTTTCAACGCTGTATATAATATGCCATTGACAAGATTATTTTCAATATCTTTATATATAAGTAGATAAGGTAAGAGTATGTAAATGTTGCTTTTGTTTCCCATAAAATCTATGCAAGGAGCGAGAACTAATAATAATTCCTGCCGCTGAGCGGCCTGTCTTAAGAGGCGACAAAACATCCCATAGCCAGGTGGTAGGGTATTTTCCCGTCTAGATAGCTACTGTGGGGGTTGATTTAGTTGTGTCGTGCATCTATGATGTTCATCACGTTAGATATCCTGACGCATTACTGGCAAGAGCCTATGGCTCTATCGCGCCATACGAGAACTAGGCTCAAACGCTCGTGAGGGAACTACAAAATAAGACGATGATTAGTTGCATCTCGATGTGTTTACTTGCTTAATTCCATTTAAGATTGTCATTGTCTTCGAGACGTAAACCAAGTTTGATATAGTGAAATGCAAGCCCTTATCGGATAGTCATTATCATTGACTATTTTATTGTTTATTACCCCTATTTTTATTAACACAAGCGTAACTAGCTTAATTTGGGGATACACACTATGTGTGTTTGTCTGCCGATTATTATTTATCATTATACATGTAAATGTGTCTGTATGTTTATATGTCTCTGCAGACCACGGGCCATAAAAATGCCCCGGACTTTTGGAGGGCTTGCGTGGGGCTATGGGAAGGCCAACACGTAGAGGCCCCTTGACCGGCGATTATCCATGTCTACACCATATAATAATGCACCCAAGGTCAAGCCCCGGTTACTATAAGGAATGAGAACAAAAGGTACCGGGCTAGTGGGATAAACTGGTAGTGGAAAGTCGGATTGGGGACTGTGACGTCTGCCCGTCGCAATTTTCAAGGAACATGGAAAAAATGGGCAGACGGTGACTCGCCACTCACACGGGCCCTTAAAATTGCCGTACAAGTTTGGTGAGGCGCAACGGTGGTGTGAGTGGCTAAAGGGTGTGGAGAAATGAGCTGCAGGTTCACTGAAGCTACTTCCGGCGTTATGCCATTTATCACTTCCATCCCTGGCGGTTGAGTCTTAGCTCTAGCGGTCTCCACTCCGTGCCGGCTGGCTAAGGCAAGCACGGAAGCGGAAGCCTTACTCTGGCCGCCCGAAGTGGATCCGAGGTGTCGCTACTTAACTAAGGCTTCACCAGATAGCCCTCCCCGCTGCGGATTACTATTATTATTTGGAGTGATTTATTCAAAACCAAACATTAACTTTAAATCACTTTGTCAGTCGATAAAAAATAAGGCAGTTCGACGAGCATTTGTATATACAATGTACACATTTTGTATTCTCAGAGAAAATTTTTCATTCTATAGGTATCACGGCTAATGCACTTATGAACTTGACCTAGTTAATCGTAAATATTTTGATGAGTATCGCTGCGTTGGTGTGCTGACCTTGCTATGCAAATACGCAACTCTGCACATTATTTGTTGTCGCCATAAGACTTGTATTAATATAATCAATGTGCCTCTTTCAAATATTCAGGGTCCTTGTCGGAATCTAGTTTGAAGCAATCGAATCAATAATTTGGAGTACCCTTGTCATGACTAAACTGCTGCTTCTATCCTCGTCGGATGCTGTGCTGCAAAAATTGTATTTTGATTATTTTTTACCTTATCTTCTGTCGTTGATTCTTGGAGTCATCTTTTGTTGAAAACGTTGTTTAAAAATATCTGTATCCCTTGTTATATAGGTTGAAAAATGTTTCTAAGCGTCTTTTAGTGTCCATGATGACGGCTTATTCAGTTGTTGTATACTAAAGTATGTTCCTCCTTGGTTATTGACTTCTTGAAGGTTGTCTGATATTCTTCAGCGGGCTCGGTAATGCCCCATTATGATTGCTTACTCAGTCGTAGGTGTGTTCTTCGTTGGCTATTTCTTTACTGACTCTTCAAAGGTTGCTTGATGTTTTTCAGCGCGGTCCCCATTTGTAGGGATCGAAATAAGGTGTGATGCGTCTATGATGTTACCCCGTTGGATAGGGTGACGCACCACTGGCGAGGACCCGTGGCTTTATCACCACGCCGAAGGTAGGCTCGACTGTTCGCGAGGGGAGTTCAAAATAAGGCAACAAGTAGTTGTACTCTGGATATATTTACATACAGAAATCTTAACTGATACGTGAAAATATGTAAAAGCGATACATGTTCGTAGATACATCTCCGAAGGTTTTGTCTATTTTCTGTATTGACAGATTTTCTTTTTACTTTTACTCAGTGTTAACCTTTCTAATTATGTAGCAATAAATTATTCCATGTACGTGACGTAACTCCTCAGGTCTAGAGCATGCCGCTATAGTCTAAAATTGACTTATGCTCCTGCATTATTGGCTAAGTTTCGGTCTTACTTTGAGACCGTCAGCACATTGACAGCAACTCTGGTGTTGCAATTTTTTTTATTGCATGAGTTCAGCAGACAAGCGGACGGCCCACTTGCTGGGAAGCTTTAACCATCGCCTATCGAAATTTGTAACACCATTTGTAACTACTGTACTACCAATGTGCTGTGCCGCTCTCTAAACAATGGCTGGAACCTGGCTACTAATGCCGGAACACAAATCAAGGTTGTTATGGCGTCATACTCTAGACCAGGATTGGTAGCCATCCAGTCAAGCAAATAACCTACCATCTGTCTATTAGTTGTTTTGTCGCCTCTTATGACAGGTCGCCCGGCCGCAGAAAGTTGTATTCTTTCTCCGTTCCTCCACGGATAGACCTACTACGACCCATGCCGTTTTCCTGTTGTAGGTTAAACAATTACTCTTCTTTGAGACTGCTATCATCCATAAAACCGTACTTCGTACCCGATAAGTTTTTTAGGTCGTGGTAGCGTAATGGCTAGCGCACGCGTCCCAAACTCGAAGGACGCGGGTTCGAACCTGGCCGGAGCGCATGCACCACTTAGTCAGTTTTCTGATTGAATGTGCATATTGTTATAATTACCACGTGCTAACAGCGGCAAAGGAAAACATCGTGATGCAACCTGCACATCGATATAACCGATGTGTCAAACCTGGCAAGCCGCCTTGGACAAGCGTGGCGGGGTATACTGTCCGTTCCCCCTATAATGGGAGGCCCGAGCCCAGCAATGGGACGTTTATGGGCTGATATTATTTATTATTAAGTTTTTTATGGTCCATAGCCAATTTAGTAAAAACGAAAACCTTGTGTCATCTTTAGACGGCCTCGATGGTTGAGCAGGCTAAGCCTTTGACGACTTACCTCTCTGCAACACAGAGGCTCCGGGTTCGATTCTTGGTATAGTAAATTTCGGAAACGAATTTTCACCGTTATATACTATGGTCTGGGATCGGCCCCGGAGTTAGTTTGTTGTATATTAACCATAACACAAGCGTAACTTTCTTATTATATATAATTATGCTTGGGGATATCTAATATGTGTGTTTGTCTGCCGTTTATTAATTTATTTATGTAATCGCCTTGTCCGTTTGTCTATGCAGTTATTTTCCGCTGGCCCGCATACATATAAGGGATGAAAAACTTTTTTTTTTCAATAACATTGTTTCCAACCCTTACTTATTACCAACCATTTAAAAAAAAAACAATTGTGTTAGATACCAATAGTCAGATTTTGAAAAACAAGGATGTTTTATACCCCTTAACTTTTAAACTGCGAAGTGAAATTTTTTTTGGAAAAAATGTAGGGGGTAGGTGGTCTTGACAATCTGTTAAATATCCCCAATTAGTAGTAGTCATAATAGTATATAATCAGTATTTGTAAATAAGTACATAGTCAATTGCTCGTAGTTAGATGTAGTAAAACATGTAATAATGTAAAAGTAGAAAAACCCTGTGCCTTAAAATACGACAAAGGAGGAGGTGATTTAAGAAAAAAAATACACATACATAGACACGTGTGTGTGTAATATTATAAAATTCTAAAAATGCCGTGTCTGTACATTGAAGCTATTAAAAAAGACAACTGGAATACACTATATAAACGATGGAGAACACGATGCATTTTTTAAATTTCTTTTCTGCTTATCTGTTTGCTTGTTTGCCTGTTCGTGCAGGATTCACGTAAAAACTTCAGGGCCGGTTGCGATGCGGTTTACGCTGATCGACAGCAAATTCTTTGACTTACAATCTGCGCTACTTTTATCCCGGGAGTTTTTCTGGGAATTATTTAAAGGGTGCAATTTAAATGCTCACCATAGTATTTTTTGTCCCTAAGACTAAGTACCAAGTAAAATATATTAACTTCATATAAATTGAATCCACTCTATACCGAGGTGCCTAAAAAACAACGTTTCACATTCCAAAATAAATATACACTTATCAGAATAATTGTACGTTTTGTATTTAAATTCTTTTTGCTTATCAAAATGGATAAATGCTCATCAAATATTGTTTTACTAAAATAGTAACATTCGAACCCGAAAATTACAGTTCTAAATAGCTTTAGTGTAATCAAATTATCCAACCTGAATCCAAAACATATTATTGTTAAACTAAGATTACAGTCGTTTCCCTTTACTTATTTACGTGCCAGGTGGTAGGGTATTTGCTCGACTGGATGGCGACCACCCCTGGTCTAGAGTATGCCGCCATAACAACCTTGAGTTGATTTGTGTTCCGACATTAGTGACCAGGTTCCAGTCTCTCTTAAGAGAGCAGCAGCGCAATTGTAACGTCTTTGGTGTTGCAAATGTCCATAGGCGATGGTAACCGCTATCAATCAAGTGGGCCGTCTGCCTGTCTGCTGAACTTCTGCAATAAAAAAGAAATAAAAAAAATTTACCCTGCTACCCGCACAGCCGCCACCGGCACTTTTTCTTTTGTAATTTTTTTAAAAAGTTTATTTGATTGACTGATAATAAAACTACGTTTTAACGGGTTTAAGTGCGGTAATTTCTTTGATTTTGGTTATTCCGACTTTTCGGCCACTTTTCAGTGGCCGTGATCACGGAAGACAAAATGTCAAGTGTCAACGAGTATTGTTAAAGTTTCATTTAGCCTACCGCCAACTTGTTCATTATTTTAATTATTTAGTTCAAATGTTGTTTATGGTTATTATTTACTCTATGGGAGCCTGATCTAATTTATCACCGCTTCGCAACATGTTATAGCTTGAAGAGAAGAAGCGGCGCAAGAAACTCGTCAGCAAACATGCCTAGCTCTAATAATTTTATATAATATTAAAATAGGTGGAAGGTTAATAAAAGAAATTATCAGTCAAGTTGGTTTGTGTTCCGGTGCACGACATCTCTGTTTTCCGTGATCACGGCCACTGAAAAGTGGCCGAAACGTCGGAATAACCAAAATCAAATAAATTACCGCGCTTAAAAGCGTTAAAACGTAGTTTTATTTTGTATACAAGTCGCGAAAACTTAAGAAAATATTATGATTAACTGATTTTAACTATTGTGTTCCTTAAAGTGCCATTGATAAATCTTAAGTACATATTAATCTTATAAGTACCTATAAACATAATTTCGTTTTACTTTTGTTTTATTTTCCTACCAGTGATTCATTTTTACTTACCTTAATCATTTGTGTTGCAGTAATATTGAGAGTGAAGTATTTATTTGGCTATATTATGATATTTTAATCAAATTCATAAAACAATATACAAGCAACATGTGTTTGGAATACGCAATATTATAATTGGTATTAAAAATAATTGTACGCTCGACCGTTTGCTTTTTTGCCTCAGCAAAAATTACTAAATTGAAGGTGGTGAAACAAAATATTGGTAATATCTATTTAGCGATAATATAAAATACATACATACATACATAGCTTCACGCCAGTTCCCTTGCGGGGTAGGCACGAACAACAGAGTGCCATTTAGGCTTATTCTTACACACCTCACTTGCCTCTTTGACATTCATAACTCTTGTCATGCAAGAGTAATATAAAATAATTGGTCTGAAATTAGCTTTAAAGGCGTTTATATATTTTTATGGCATAGCATATAAAGGAAAATAGCTACATTTCTACAGTACTTCATGAAACACAATTTGGTGAGCATTTATCCATTCTGGCAGGTATTTCGAAATTATTGGTAGTAAAATAGGCGCATTTCTGGTAGGCGTTTAAACACAAGCCTTATTTAAAATGGCCAAATTAAAAAATCGAATTGCAATGTGATTTTGTTCACTGATCGATAGCAAATTGTATTAATAAAATGTGTGATATTTATTTCGGGGAATCCCGCGGGAATTTTCCCGGGAGCGGTTTGAAGTTATTCAGATGCATAAAAATTTAGCTTATTCCTACACAGTTTCCACTAAAACGATAGCTTACATTCTTTTTTTAAATGCTTTGTGTCCCGGTAATCCCGCGGGAATTTCAAGTCAAGCGTGGACGAAGTCGCGGGCATATCCTAGTATATATGTAATATTCGAAGCTGCACTTGTATAATATTGTCGTCTTATAATTGTAGAATATAGTCCATTCTAAAGCAGAAACTCAATAACAAACCACGTATTAACCTATTTTGTTTTTGTCCACAGGGCACAAGCGCGTCCCAGTCAACAGTTCAATGTTATCAGACGGGTCTACCAGCAAGATGCTCTCAATAAAGATGCTGATTATCAAATGCCTACAAAGCCACGTAAGTCCTTGGCCGAGATATTAATTGGAGAAAACTTCTATATAATAATTTTAGTACGTCATGTCATTATTAAAACTATAATAATATCTTTCTTTCCTTTCATTGTGTCTTTGTCTTATTGATTATGCACTGTTTGCTACGACTCCATTAGTTCTTCAAAAAGTAATTCTGCAACGTTTGTATAAAACTTATAAAAAAGAACTTGAGATATAAATAGAATATTTTTTTTTATTGCAGGAGATCAGCAGACAGGCAGACGGCCCACTTGATGGAAAGCGGTTACCATCGCCTATGGACATTTGCAACACCAAGGTTGCTACAAATGCGCTGATGCTCTCTTAAGGGAGACTGGAACCTGGTCACTAATGCTGGAACACAACTCAAGGTTGTTATGGCGATATACTTTGAACCAGGGATGGTAGCCATCCAGTCGGGCAAATGCCCTAGCACCTGGCTGTAGGTTGTTAAGTCGCCTCTTACGACAGGCCGCCCGGCCGCAGGAAATTGTATTCTTTCTCCGTTCCTGCACGGATAAAAATAATAACGTGTATAGAACAAAGCGCGAGGAATATATGACACCAATCATTGTAAATGATCTCCCAGAACACCTGCAATCAAAGTACAAAAATAACCACAAATCTACCAAACATAATCTGAAAAGATTCTGTATTGTTTCCCAAAGCGGACCATCAGGCTCATATGTGCAGACCTGGGACGTTGGACGGATGATAACAATTCCTTGCCTCTGTTGCTATTTTTGGTATAACAATATTGTGTAAATTCATTTTTTTAAATGGCGCTGTATCCTAACCTAATGTATTCAACACGACTCTCTGCGGCAGCAATAAACCCATGATGTTTCTGTGCCACGGTCGAATGTGTTTTAATGTATATGAATGGAAGTATATAATAATAATAATAACGATCATCGTACCGATAGTGGTGTCTGTTAACGGTCTAATAGCGAAGAGCCTCGACCGACACCTAGAGAGGCTCTCGCTCGGTAAATGGGTGAAGGGCCAGATGCAGAAGGCGGTTCTCCTGAGCACGGCACGCATTGTGAGGAAGTTCCTGTCTCTGGAGCCTTAACCACCGGTAGCTTGGACCCTAGGCCCCGCTGCCGACGGACGTCATCTTTTTATATTTTTTTAATATGTGTTTATTTTTTATATATATATGTATTAAAAAAACATAAAAAAGAATGTAAATAAATATATGTGAAATAACAATAATATTTATCGGCAGACAAACACACACATTGTATATCCCCAAATTAAGCAAGTTACGCTTGTGTTATGGGTAATATACAACGGACTACTCTGGGGCCGATCCCAGACACCCAGACCATAGTAAATAACGGAGAAAATACGTTTCCGAAATTTATTATACCAGAAATCGAACCCGGAGCCTCTACGTTGCAGTGAGGTAGGCCGGCAAAGGCTTATCCCGCTCAACCACAGAGGCCGTCAAATAAAGGCCGTATATTGGACAATAAATAAATAAAAAACACCTTCTTTGTGTAATAAATTGAGATGTTTGTTCCAGTGAAGCAACGATGCAAAAAAGTGATAAGCAGTTGCGGTATCGGCGAGTGCCTCTTTAATTCAGTTCCTCTAGTAAAATGGCTGCCCAGATACAATCCCAAGGAGTATCTGGTTGGAGACTTGGTGGCTGGGGCTACCACCGCTGTTATGCATATACCACAGGGTAAGTACAACTTAGCCCTTGATGATATATTCACTTAGGCAGTGGTGTCGAGGAATTATTTGCTGGTGTGTAGAGAAGTTGTTAGTCTATCGGTACTTTATGAGGTTCATTTCGAAAAGTATGCGCTTGAGCTGTTCGATCTGATTCTCCCTACACCATTCCATGTTCGAACGACAAGGTGCTCTGGTCTACGTCATCGTTTCAAGTAGAAACATCACCAGTGCGAACGAAACATTTTGCCTCCACGCTCCTTCTGCGTACGGAATGCGCTACCAGATTCTGTGTTTCTCAAAAAGCACAATCCGGGTGTCTTTAAGTCTCGTGTGAATAGGATTTTCATTTTCGACCGCATCACCATCTAATATTAGGGGTGATAGTAAGAGAATGAAAGTAACTGACGTCACAGGACTGCCAGCCGATGGAGAAAAGATGTCCTGGATGGACCACGTTTCGGCAAACGTAGTGTAAGACGCACTCTAGTTCAATGTATTGACGGCCTGCGCAATTGCGAATTAGGAAGACGGGAGACCGGGATATGTAGCGCGAACTTGAAGAGGCCTACGTCCAACAGTGGACAGAGACTGGCTGAAGAAGACTTCTTTTCATCCCTACTTCCGACGTCCATTCACAGACCATGGGAATGCCACGTTAGAACTTGCAGTCCTGTAACTGTATGGCAAATGAACATTGATATTTTGGTTTTTCCAGGTATGGCGTACGCACTCCTGGCGGAAGTGCCTCCCATAGTAGGATTGTACATGGCGTTCTTCCCCGTGCTTATCTACGTGGTGTTCGGGACTTCACCCCATATATCGATGGGAACTTTCGCAGTGGCCTGTCTGATGGCCGGAAAGGTAAAGAAATAGTAAACCTAAGCTTCGTCATGTAGAACAATATGCAATAAGCTGTGGATTTGAATGATAATCCGACCAAATTCAAATGTATTTTCAAAAGAACAAGTAATCAAAGAGTCGGGTGACATGTAAACTTTACAGATTATGATTTATGCGTCTTCAAAACTGGCCTTAATTCAAACTTTATCTATATATTAATACGTGAAGTAAAAACTTTGTACCCTTTTATACGAAAATTGCGCGGACGGAAAAGTATAAAATTTCGCACATTTATAGTTTATATAGAGAAGAAGCGACGAATGCTAATATATATTTTTTTTTAATTATGCATAAAAAATATATTAAATCAATAAAAAAAAAACATTACACACACTACCATGTATTTGACACACTTAAATTAACACAACACAAATTAACAGTGTAGATTTGGCGAAATCTGTGTTTATAGAAGTATAGTCTTTGACATCAATTATTACGGTCGAATTTCGACCACGGGCGGCCACCAGTTATTACAAATGCGAAAGTAACTGTCAGTTATGCTTTCACGGAAAACCCATCAAACCATTAATTCACGGCACAACAATTAATTAATAAGACAAATACTAGGGTATTACACTCGCGTCACTATAATCATTATCAATATTCTACTCCACGGCTTCAAAGGGACAGTATACCAAATTCACTTCAAGTATGGACTGGGCCACCGGGCCGCGAGGCTTCAGAAGACAAACAAACTCTTGCATCTAACTGGGTGTGCAGTTCCACCCATTTACGTAGCAGTGCAGAGTCCCATCGATAACAGATTGATTAATTTGTTATTTTGTAGTGCTAAGGTGCAGTATGATTACTACATCATAATCCTTGGGATGGAAAGAACGTGTAATCGAATTTATCTTAATTTGTACACACCTAGTTATAATAAAATGATTTCATAATTTCCATATTGGACAACATTAGGCGCGGTCAAATGACCTCCGCTAGTTGATGTTTAATTAATGCAAAGAACATTTTGGTAAAAATCATCATCGGCCGTTTGACGTTCCTTCACAGATAGATAGAAAATACTTTATTGTTCACCACATAAGCATAAAGTGAATCATTTACAGTCATTACGTATCAAGGCAGGAACAAAGGGCGGCCTTATCGCTTTAGAGTGATCTCTTCCTGACAACCAAGGGCTGTGGATTGTGTGAAAGGAATCGCGAGAGTATGACGGTGGTGTGCAAATCAAATACATGTAATAAATAGGATATATAGATAGATATTACACAATACAAATAATTAAGAGAAATAAAATTAAAATAGACAATAACACATATTCATATTGTTACGAGTTGCGGGACTCGAATTAAAATGCCGTTAGAATTATTATAGAGTTTATTAGAACTATACAAACACGTATAACATAGGTACAAATATAACCGAACACAACAAATCCAAACGTAATGCAGAAGGTCTTAATTCAATAAAACGCGCAAAGTCCGTCACTATTAGATTCCCGATTGTACACACGTCACACCTTGATCGTAGTTGTCGCTAAACTGCCTTCCCTCTCCATCAAGCTGTCGTTTTATACCTCACAAATACAAACGTGCCCGTATCGTAGTCGACGTAATCCGCAACACCTGGCTAATGGTTCGGCCGCAAGCGGCCATAAACGAGTACAATAAAACAATGGGCTGTTCTCTAGAAACGTATGCCAATAAATAAGTAAACAAAAGAAGACGATCATAAAAGAATTACAACGAGTTCAAATGCCGACAGGTAATAAAATGTGTTTTACAGACATGCAGGTGGAATTTGTTTTTGTCGGAACCTAAGTGGTAACAATATTATATATATCCAAGTATATACATTATTAATATGTGTATAGCATGTATATTATATATATAATATGATCCTTATAAACTAGGTACTCTAGCTACTGATGTAATAATACAGGATATTTTACAAACGACTTTAAATTCTTTTGATTTTTAACTCTGAAACACAAACCTCGTCGTAAAGAGGTTAAAATAATTAGGTACTTTCTATACTTGCGTGTAAAAATTTAAAACATTAAAAATGTATATAATTCTTTTCTTAAGTTTCCGCGACTAGTATACATAATAAAACTACGTTTTAACCGTTTTAAGCGCGATAATTAGATTAGGCTCCCATAGAGTAAATAATGATCATAAACAAAATTAAAACTAAATAATTAAAATGAACAAGTTGGCGGTAGGCTAAATGAAACTTTAACAATACTCATTGACACTTGAAATCTTTGTCTTCCGTGATCACGGCTACTGAAACGTGGCCGAAACGTCGGAATAATAATAAAAAATTAATTACCGCGCTCAAAACCGTTTGAAGGAAGTGACCCTAACGGTTGGAGGAGCGAGATGGAATGCTCCTCCGTCTCAAAGGAAGATCTTCCAGCGAGGCTATTGTTGTTCCTCGCAGGCCTAGGCGCATCTGTTATAGTTGAACATTTGTATATAATCTTTGTATGCTTCGGGAAGCGTCTGTGATCTCAATTATTGCACAGCGCCATCTATTGGCTTGTAAGTGTTACACTACACGTTAAAACGTAGTTTTATCTTATACTAATATATAAAGCTGAAGAGTTTGTTTTTTTGAACGCGCTAATCTCAGGAACTACTGGTCTGATTTGATAAATTCTTTCAATGTTAGATAGCCCATTTTTCGAGGAAGGCCATAGGCGATATATTATCATGCTAATAACTATTCCACGCGGACGAAGTCGCGGGCAGAAGCTAGTTATGTATATAATTTTTCTATATGATAAAGTATAATTTTTTGGTGGCTAGTTTACCCTTGGCTATATACCCTTTAGTAAAATTACCATTACTAGTTTTTTTTTTATTACCTACTCTACAGGTGGTGACGCAGCATTCGACGCCTTTCGAGGCGCTAAATTTAAATAACACAAACATGGCGACTGGTGAGTAGCATTTTTATAGATAATTAGTTAATTCCGCACTAAAAACTGTACTCTGTTCCCCCTTGTTTTCGAAAATGGTCAACAGTGTAATGAAATCGCGGAAAAAATAAATTAGGGGCTGCCTAGTGTACGTCGAACTAACGCTTGAATTTTTTTATATACTATTCTTTTAATTGCATGAGTTCAGTAGACAGGCAGACGGCTTACCTGATGGAAAGCGATTACCATCGCCTAAGGATATTTGTAACCAATGTGTTGCCGCTCTCTAAAGGAAGACTGGAACCTGGCCACTAATGCCACAACTCAAGGTTGTTAGGGCGGCATACCCTACCGGAGGTGGTAGCCATCCAGATGGACAAATATCCTACCGCCTGGCTGTGGATATTTACATAGACATATGGTCTGTCCTTTTTTTTTTTATTGCAGGAGATCAGCAGACAGGCAGACGGCCCACTTGATGGAAAGCGGTTACCATCGCCTATTGACATTTGCAACACCAAAGTTGCTACAAATGCGCTGCTGCACCTTAGTAGTGATTCTTCCTTAGGGTTGTGATATTCTCACTTCTAAAGTCATCACAAGCGTGTTTGCCTCTGTTAATTTTTGAACAACGGGCTTGAAAAATTTAAGTTGACCTACCTCAAAATAATTCGTAACTTCAATACTTAAATACTCGTACATGGAATGTCACGCACTTAGCTAATTTTTTACCGGGTTTTGCATATTTAATATCGCTGAAGTTATTGTATGTATATTTTTTCGGAATTTATTTAATTAATTAATTAAACTGTAAGAAATTAAAAGGACAACATTCGTCTAACTCGCCGTTAAATCATACATAACTGTGTTTTTGAATTACATGTAATAAATTCCTTTCAGCAAGTGAGGTGTGTAAGAATAAGCCTAAATGGCGCTCTGTTGTTCGTGCCTACCCCGCAAGGGAACTGGCGTGAAGTTATGTATGTATGTATGTAAATTCCTTCCAGGTCCTGATATAGCAGGTGTTGCATACAATCCATTACAAGTCTTGAGCATAGTCTGTCTCGCTGTTGGAATATTTCAGGTAATTATTTCATTTATTATAGGCCGACAAGTTCATACGTGCCACTCTCATGGTCCATTGGCTATGGCGGACGCTTGACAGCGCAAATTAAACGAAGCGCAAACAAGACCGGGGTGTGTAAATCAGTTTGCGCCATTCTGTCTGACAGTCTGTTTTGTCATATAGTCAGTCATTTTTTCCAAAAACTACTGAGCTTATATGAGTGAGATTTGATAGGATAATGTAGACTTAATCAACGCTACACATCGGTGAAGTCTATTCAAATGTCGTTTGGTTGGTTGTTTTAATTTTATTGCCCCGTTGTTAAAAAGGGGGCAATAAAATCAAACTCAAAACAAATTACAATAAAACCCCGCTGCTTAAAACGTATGTTCTATAATTGTTTGAAAAGTAATTCTGTGACATACTTCTGTATAAAATTTATAAAAAAAGAACTTGAGATATAAATGTAATAACAAATATAAAGATAAAACAATTTTTAGCTAGATATGTTGCTGGGGAGTTTCTTGCCGCTTGTTCTCCTTAACAGCACACGTTGAGAAGCGATGTAATTAGAATAGGAAGTAAAATTAACTTTTAACTTATATGTATGACTTCAAAAAGTGTTCTCCAGTGGAACTTATTTTGAATAAAAACCTTTGAATTTGAATAGGTTTTACTCGTGTGCGAGTCCTTCGCTCTGTTAGCGAAAGGTTTTGCCTGGCAATTTTAGCCTTATGGGTGATTCTCCGTCATATTGGTCCATTGTACACCAATGTAGCCAATAATTAACGCGTTATTTTTAACGCTATAAACAAGGCGCATTCGGCCACAATAACTAACAACATCCCAGGTGGAACAGGGACATGAAAGCAAACATATTTATTCAATACTTATATAGGTCCTGATGTGGATGCTCCGATTAGGCGCAGTTTCGACCTTGCTCTCCGAGCCTTTGGTGTCTGGGTTCACGACCGCAGCGTCCCTGCAAGTGTTAGCTTCGCAGCTCAAGGATCTGTTTGGGGTCAAGATACCAAAGGGCTCTGGATATTTCAAAGTCGTTTTTGTAAGTATAATGACGAATATTAAACTTACTTCAGTAATACACGACTAATAATTATTCCTCCTGATGTACTTGCGCAGTAAACCAATTTTAATACGCGGAACAGTATACGAAGTCGTGTAAGCAAGAAAGAGCTAAGAATGCAAAGCAAACAACACTCTGCCTTATGCTCTTGTGAATAAAGTTCAATATGGATTATTTACGTGTCAGAAAGTAATCCGCCTTATCTGCGCAAGCGGAGACTGTGTATCGGAATTATTTTCTATGTAATACGTTTATAATACCAATATATTATAATATTTAGGGTAACGTATTTTTTCAAAAAAGAAACACTTTGCGTGGTAGAGCTATCTTGAAATCATTATCTTAATTACAGCTCTTATGCCCGGATCACACGAGGCAACTTTTTCAAGGTAAGCTAGCAAGGTAGTGCTAGTAAGCTGGCAAGCTTATTAGCTTGCCAGCCAGAGTTATTGCTCTGGCTTCGTGTGTACAGAACTAGCTTCATTGCTAAGCTAGTGACAAAACTAGTAAGCTAGCGTCTCAGGCTAGCATAGTTTAATTGAATAGGTTTCTATTTTTTGAGCTAGTAGCGACCAAATGACAATGATTCCAGCATGTCTACGATTTACCCGATTTTATTGTGTATTTTTTTTTTTCAGACAGTGGTAGACGTATGCAAGAATCTCCCGTACCTGAACTGGGCTGCGTTTATAATATCCTTCATAACTTGTTTAATTATAGCATTGAACAACGAATTACTTAAGGTGAGGAAAGATTTTTGTATTGTTACCGATTTGTAGGGTGTGGATTCAAAATGCCGTTGGAATGATCACAAAGTTTATTAGCAGTATACACACATAATTCACAGTTCTTACAAAAAAAAACCGAATGCAACAAAACCAAACAGAAAATCGTAATGACATGAATCGCGCAAAGTCTGTCGTTATAAGATACTACCTCCAAAATTACACTAAATAACACCTTGATCACAGTTGAAACTCAACTAACCCAGTCTCGACGGACCGACATAATATATTTGTAAATTAGACATTGCCTCCTAGCAACATGGCCACTGTTCCTTTGAATTTTTAAGTTGTAAACTTAATGGCTTCTAAGGATGTACAACGAAAAGCAAAAAAAGAAGTATTTATGACGTCTTAGTGGGAGGCATGCAAAAGTATTAGCGCGAACAATAAATCACTAAAATTCGAATGGGGTAATAAAACACCTGTAAAAGATCGGTTCGCAACAGTATATTTAATTTACTAAACCGTTTTTTTAAGATTAAATGATTAGTTTCGCTCTCTGTTTTGTTTCACTTTCTTACAATTATTTGGAGACGGCACAATATGTCTTTTACCTTCCATACTCTATTCTGGTATTATACATTCTCTGGCACACCACAAATGACCATGTCATCTATCACACGTATTATTTATTATTCCAAGTGGTAATATATCTGGACAGTGGGAGGAAATATTTAGGGACGTAATCATACAACAAATATAAAGTTATTTGTTATTAGTATTTAAGTTTTTCTTGTTATAAATGTATATAAATAAAAATGAATCGTAGAAACGTATGTACGTACGTGCATAATTTGAGAAAATCTACCGATTTTGATGAATTTTTTTGTGTGTGTTTGAGTGGTCTCCGGATGCTTTCGATTCACAGTTGGAAACGGTAGGTAGCGCTGGGATTGGGTCCTAGATTTTTATTTTTTCAGAACAAGACGTCTGCCGGGACTTCTAGTTACTTTATAAATGTCAATGAGAAGTTGTATGTTTTTGTTTGGGTCACTTATAACTTGATGGAGCTGGTACTCAAAATCAGCCCTGTGTTAGTTCCTGACACAGCATAATGCTGAGTTACCAGCCTTAATATCGTGAATATTGTGTACATTACTTTAATAGTTTATATTTTTTTTAATAAAATAATTATGTTTTAGTGCAAGTAGGTACGTCGCCATTTCTACACAAAAAAAAATATTTCTTTCTATTCGACTTTCATGATATAATTGTATTTTTTGTTTCAGCCATGGATAAGTAAACGCAGTCGCGTTCCGGTTCCAATAGAACTGCTAGCCATCGTAATCGGCACATTAGTTTCCAGATTTGTTGGACTCAATGAGAAATTCGGTATCGGCTTGGTTGGAAATATACCCACTGGGTAAGTTATTTATTTTGTATACGAATACAATTAAAATATCTATCTATGATTTCAAAATTGAGCCAACATTTAAATGAAAAATTGTATTTACATGATACATTGGTCATTTAGGCGACTGTTTTAACGAATTTTGTCTGTCAGTTTCTCTGAAATTGCGCCTCGGGTGGGGGTATAGTTATAGGCCTTGGCTAGCACTCTGCTACTACATGATATCCAAGATCTCAAAAGCTTATATTTAAAGACCTTTTTACTTCGGGGCAGAACAACGTCTGCAGGGACCTCTAGTAATAAATAAAAGTGCTTCATATCTATACCGCCCCCACTTCTTGGCAAAACAAAAGGCGACTTTATCGCTAAAAGCGATCTCTTCCAGGCAACCTAGCTTAAGAGAAATAATTAACTAATCTGGCGTTGTACGTGGAGCAGAAAAAAGATAGAACTGTGCAATTTTAATATATACATACTGACGCTAATTTATATATTTTATACATACATACATCGAGACACATTTATAGAATACCAATATATACGTATATCTATATGACGTTATATAAATCTATACATACATACATACATAACTTCACGCTAGTTCCCTTGCGGGGTAAGCACGAGCAACAGAGTGCCATTTAGGCTTATTCTTACACACCTCACTTGCCTCTTTGACATTCATAACTCTTGTCATGCAAGCTCGTCTGTTCTTAAGGCTCCTGACATCACCTTCTGCTAGTACACGATCAATTTGATCATGGAAGGTGTGTCGTGGCCTTCCACGACTTCTGCATCCATCCACTTTTGCATTGTATATCTGTTTAGTCATTCTTTCATCATGCATTCTTTCCACATGTCCGAACCACCGGAGCATTCCTTTCCTTACCTTCACCCCGACACTCTCTTTCAGACCAACTCTCTTTCTTACTTCGGTATTACGAACGCGGTCCGCGAGCGTCACTCCGCAGATTTTGCGCAGTGCTCGCATCTCGACCGCGTTTACTCTACTTTCATGCTCTTTCTTCCATACCCAACTCTCGCTTCCATACGTGAGCGTAGGTACCAGCACCGCGTTGTGTACGGCGAGCTGGGCCTTCTGGCTGAGGTTCTTAGCGCCTAGAAGTTTACCTAACGCTCCATTTAAACTATTCCCCTAATTCACTCTTCTTTCTATATCAGCGGTGTACCTTCCATCCCTGCTAAAAGCACATCCAAGATATACAAACTCATTCACTTGCTCCAGCAACTTTTCCCGTCCTCCAGCACAAGTTGCATAAGGACAGGAAAGCGTCCCGGACGCAGGTTCCACCATATTTGATCATCTCAGCAGACACACTATCGATTCCTACTGCCTTTCCATTTTTCAGACTTCTTATCGACCATTCGATCTCTTCCAAAGTGATCTCGGATGCTGACTCCTCGGAGTCGGTCACAGACTCAGTCGTGGTGCCAGCATCCGGGATATTATCATACATTTCTCTAAAATATTCACTCCATCGCGCTAATACCTCTTGTGGGTTAGCAAGAACGTCCCCTGCTTTAGATTTTATTCTTTCCATTCTGGAAGCTGACGAACAACCCCGAGACTTCTTAACCTCTCTCCAAAAGAGTTTGGTATTCGCCTCGAAGTTCTCCGTCAGCTTCTCTTCTTCTTTCAATTTTATTCTTTCACGCTTCTCTTTCACTAAAGCTTTGGTTTCATTCTTGCAGAGGCGATAAATTTCTTTCTTCATCTCTTTCATACTGTCATTCTGTTGCAAGGAAGCAACATAATCCAGCCAGGCTTTTCTCTTTCTCTCTACGCTGGATTTAACATCCGCGTCCCACCATTCATCACCTTTCGTTGTTATGTGCCTCTTCGCGCATCCACATGCTTCTTTTGCGCTTTCCACTATACTTTCTTTCATACTATCCCAGTCATTATCCACATCTAAGTCGGAGAAGTCCGCTTTTGCAAGCCTTTCTTCGACTAGGCGCGCATACATACTCCTTACACTAACATCTTCCAATTTTTCACACTTTATTCTTTCAAGCTCCCCGAAATTGGTACGCACTCGCCAGTGCCTCCACTTCTTGAAAAGGCCCACAAACCGGCTTATCACCAGGTAGTGGTCCGTTTCAAGAGTGGGGCCTCTGTAGGCTCTTGTATCCATTATTGTGTTTCGGAGGCGACTATCAATTAAAATCAGATCAATCATACTTTTCTGATCATTCATTCTCCATGTATACGTGTGAATATCCTTATGATGGAATAGGGTGTTCGACACAAGCAAGTTTCTTTCCATGCATACGTCTATGATTGGCCTACCAGCATCGTTCACTCTCTTGTCACCATAGGGTCCAAGGACAGCCTCAAGGCCGTCTCGTTTGGTCCCCACCCAGCCATTAAGATCACCACACATAATTAGTCTTTCGTTCCCTTCAGCCAGATCCAGAATTTCTCTCACAGACTCCCAAAACTTCTCGAGTTCTTGGGGATCCGCTGAGCTTACGGGAGCATAAGCTGCGACCAGAAAAACTCGCGTGATCCCCAGTTTTAGGCGGACCCAGAGAAGTCTCGGGTTCACCAGACAATAAGCTTTTACTCCAGACACAAAGCGGGATGAGAGTAAGACACCTACCCCCCCACTCGCACGCTCGTCCAGGTCCACGCCGGACCACAGAGCAAGCATGCCACCGGGGAGGTCATCGACGTCGCACCCCTTCCGCTTTGTCTCTGTCAGACATAAGGCATCCAGGCTTCTCTCATTCATTATATCAATCATTTCGTCCATCTTATCTTTCATTCCACCTCTCACATTCCACGTGCCTATACGGCACTCTGCTCCTCTCGACCCGCCAGGTTTGGCGCTGCGTGAAGGGTGGCGGCCCCCTTCGCCGCATGCGCGAGAATCCACACCGACGGGGGCGCATCGGTGAGCGTCGCCTGCGGGGGACGCCCTATCGTGCACTGCACTCGGGTGAACTCTGGTCAGAATTGTGGCTTTTGCGGGATCAAAAGTATCCTATATGTTGACCAGGGATATAAGCTACCACCATACAACATTTCATTTAAATCGGTTCAGTCGTTTCGGAGATTAGCCGGTACAAACAGACAGACAAATGAAAAAATTTAAAAAATCTAAATTAGTTCTATTTCACTTCTTACATCCCCCTGACTCGGTTGTTAGCATTTTTTTACAAAAATTCACCCTCTACAGTTTTATTATATTATTAATAATTAATTAACATATATTATAATAGACAAATAAGTCAAAGTAATTTATTTTGTGGACGAGTACTTATACAGGTTTGAATATGATGTCCACAATTATAACAATTTAAGTAGTATCACTGTATCCTGCCACATTTGTAGCTTACAATATAATTGAATTTAAAACTACTAATGTCTAAATAAAAAATAATATACAATTTATAATAATAATTATTACAATAATTAAGATTTCTCATGTCAAAATTACTCTCCTGTATCATCAGTATTTGGGTCAGTAAGATACTCATGTATTATTAATAACTGTCGTAATTTTATTATAAAGCTATTGATGTTGGTTTCTTAATTTTTAGTGGTAATTATATTAAACATATTTAAAGACCGTAATTTCTATGTGAGTTTCGAAAAGTAGGTAATGTTTTGGCCTCTCTGCCAATAAGATGCAACGCATTCCAGAGTTTCCAGAATTTTGGGATTTGTAACAGGAGTTTTGTGTCAAATTTACGCGTGTTTCAATTAGACTTATCAGCTCATTTGATGGAACAATGACGGTATTATAATTCAATCAAAATTGGGTTGAGTATATTAATCACCTGTAAAAAGTTTCTCCATCCATCTGCAGGAATATCACGGTATTGCATATCTAACATATAGACATAGACATAGACATAGACAACACTTTATTGTTCACCAAAACAAAAATTACAAAAAAAATGTACAACAAGACAATAGTTACTTGGTAAAACAAACGGCGGCCTTATCGCTAAAAGCGATCTCTTCCAGGCAACCTGACTCGAAGGACATTCTTAAATTAACTGTAATTATTATGCAACAAAGAAAAGGAAAAAAGAAAAATATGACATACATGGACAGCAGATTATAGTCTATAGTAAACTAGCACATACATTATTGCGTAGGACTTACATAATGATTCCTAAGTGAATTTTTAAATATGGCAAAGGATTTAGCTTTTATGACATCAGTGGGCATAGAGTTCCAAAGTAAGACAGCCTGCATGGCGAAGGAGTTGGAATAAAATGTTGAAGAGTGTGCATGTGCCATTAACAAGAGATTATTAGTGGAGCGCAAATTGAGTGTATGTGATGTATGAAGGAAGTTGAAACATTCCTTAAGATAAGGAGGGGTATAAGATATAAACAGTATACGATACAGTAAGTTGAGAAGATGAGCATTCCGGCGAAGTGAGACCACAAGTGAGAGTGAGAAGTGAGTGAGTGCAACCACTCGAGCCTTTTGCGATATTCAAAAACGTGGTCATATTTTTTTTAGGTATATCTATTATAGTCACTCCTACCACCAGTTGCTTCGAAATTAATTGAATTTTAGTCAAATATTATTTCCCATCATAGGCTGCCAGTCCCAGAAGTGCCGCCTATAGAGTTATTTCCAGAGGTTGCTCTCGACGCCTTCACAATAACTATGGTGACCTACACCATAAGTATGTCGATGGCCCTCATATTTGCATCTAAGGAGAAGTATGAAATAGACGCCAACCAGGAATTATTGGCTCTTGTAAGTAATACATCCCTATTAATATTATAAATGCGAAAGAATTTCTGTCTGCCTGTTACGCTTTCACGGAATAAACTACTTGATTGATTTGGCTGAAACTCAATATATACATACATACATACATAACTTCACGCCAGTTCCCTTGCGGGGCAGGCACGAACGACAGAGCGCCATTTAGGCTTATTCATACACACCTCACTTGCTTCTTTGACATTCATAGCTCTTGTCATGCACACTCGTCTGTTCTTAAGGCTCCTGACATCACCCTCCGCTAGTACACGATCAATTTGATCACGGAAGGTGTGTCGTGGCCTTCCACGACTTCTGCATCCATCCACTTTTGCATTGTATTATCTGTTTAGTCATTCTTTCCACATGCCCGAACCACCGGAGCATTCGTTTCCTTACCTTCACCCCGACAATATATATATATATAGAGTTCTAGAGTTCTCTGTCTACGGTACGTACTGTAACTGCGTGCCTCTAGTTTAAATAGCAGGCGCTAATAATGTAACCTACATTGTATTAAATTTTTTATATTTGCCCCCGGAAGATTCACTACATTTTGTATCGTAAACTATATCATATCCCGGTATGGAAAGTATTTATGACCATTTTCGGTATTAAAAGTACATTTAAACATAATTACAGCAAAACTGATCCAGTACTCCTAGTAGTTTTTCCGCGAAAGCTTAACAGACAGATCTAGTTATTATAGCATTTTTTTATAGATGATACATGTTTTAATCTATAAACTTGAGAAATTATTGATCTCCCTCCCATACAAACTTTCATCCCATGTTTCTTCAAGTCGTTCTAGTTTTATTTATCTATCCCCGTCTATCTGTCTGTAAAGTACATAAATGACAAAAATGACCAAAATAACCAAAATGACCAAAATATCGAAAATGTCCACTACGTCCAAAATGACTAAAATGAACATAATGACCATAACAGCCAAAACGACTGAAATGTCCACAACTTTCAAAATTGTATATAAAATATTAATAATTAATCAAAGTTAATATTTTATATATATTTATTATAAATTATGACCAAAACGCCCACAATGACAATATCGACCAAAACAATCAAAACTACTAAAATGATCAAAACGATAAAAACTACCAAAATGTCCTAAACGACTGAGACGATCAAAATAACCAAAATTACGAAAATGTCAAATCCCAAAAAAACAAAAGCTATCCCACTTTCTGGGATAACCTTTACATAAATCTATCCTAAAATCTATCCCATTATCCGGGATGAAAAGTATCCCTTGTCCACCATCGTGCAGAACCGTTTTTTGAATAGAGAACAATTATTTGAAAAATATAATTACTCATTTGCTTTTTCAGGGAGCTAGCAACGTGTTCGCCTCGTTCTTCGGCTGCGCACCGTTCTGTGCGAGTCTGTCACGTTCATACATTCAGTATCAGGTAAATATAATGGTCTTACTTATTTATACTTAGGTATGCAAAATATTAACTATTGAAATACCTACAAATAATGTTCTAATGAAAACGTAGACATTGTTTCTTTCAGTTATGTGTATTTAACATTGAACCGTCGTTAAATAATTATGTATAAAAGTTTTATTACACTCTAGCTGCGCCCCGCGGTCTCACCCGCGTTGTGATGGACAATCGTTAAATTTTGGATAAGTCACACTATATCTTTATTAATTATTTTATCCGTGCAGGAACGGAGAAGGAATACAATTTCCTGCGGCCTGGCGGCCTGTCGTAAGAGGCGACTAAACAACCCACAGCCAGGTGCTAGGGTATTTGCTCGACTGGATGGCGACCACCCCTGGTCTAGAGTATGCCGCCATAACAACCTTGTGTTGTGTTCCGGCATTAGTGACCAGGTTCCAGTCTCCCTTAAGAGAGCAGCAGCGCATTTGTAGCACCTTTAGTGTTGCAAATGTCCATAGGCGATGGTAACCGCTGAACTCCTGCAATAAAAAATAAATAAATAAAAACTTATAGCCTATGTGTTATTCTGATGTGTAAGCTATATTATTGTCAAATTTCATCAAAATCCATTCAGTAGTTTTTGCGTGAACGAGTAACAAACATACATCCGTACATTCTTACAAATTTTGCGCATTTATAATATTAGTAAGGATAAAAACGGGTTTAAAATTTAATATTGTTATATATATTTTTTTGTGGAATGGAATTTGTAGTGTGTAGTGGAATTTGAACCAAAAATCTTTTCGCTATTCATAATAGGTCTGTAATTGTCAGTTTAGCTTCTTTTAATCAAATAATTGTTCTGTTAACTATTAAAAGGTGTTAAAGCTCTTGCTTACAAAATTATACTTATTTTTATTAAAGTAAGACATCATAGGCTGTGTTGACAAAATGCATACGTCGTAACTAAAGCTACTTGATACTTGCACGATGTTTGATGTCGTACTAAAAATCACTAGTAAGTATCGAAATTTTATAATATATAATTTTATATCGAAATAACAATAATTATATTATATCGAAATTACTCTTGACCTAACATTGGAGTTGTTAGAATTTAGACAAATTTGCGAAAGTGGCGCCGCTCTTATTTTCTACTTTGTTTTGCCTTCCTATAAGTATAAGTTAAACGAGTCAGTCATTAATTCGCCAGGTGGTAGGGCATTTGCCCGACTGGATGGCTACCACCCCTGGTCTAAAGTATGTCGCCATAAGAACCTTGAGTTGTGTTCCGGCATTAGGGACCAGGTTCCAGTTTCCCTTATTAAGTATAATTCTTACTTATATAAAAATTTTACATACTTATATGTTTATAAATAAATAAAATATATGTAAGTGACTGCATAACCTCTAATATTTATTTATACCACCTTTGACCAATACAATCTGTTTTATTCCCGCCACGGGTTTTCTGGAAGAGATCGCTTGTTAGCGATAAGACCGCCCATTGTGCACATTTAGAATATTTTTAGGCTATAAGATTTTCTGTTTTCTGTAATGGTGTACAATAAAGCGCTATCTATCTATCTACTTATGTAAAGTATTGCTACGAGTAGCGAGACTCGAATTAAAATGCCGTTAGAATTACTATAGAGTTTATTAGAACTATACAAACACGTATAACACAGGTACAAATAGAACCGAACACAACAAGTCCAAACGTAATGCAGAAGGTTGTAATTCAATAAAACGCGCAAAGTCCGTCACTATCAGATTCCCGATTGTAGTACACACGTCTCGCTTTGATCGTGGTTCTCGCTCGACTGACCCCTCCCTCAATCAGGCCATCGTTTTATACTGCACAAGTGCAGTGTGCCCGCCCGGCAACGTGGACTGAATTTCCTAAAATCAGCTTGTACTTTATATCCGTAACACCTGGCTAATGATTACAGCCGCAAGCTGCCGTAAACAATAGAACAATAGGGTGTTCTCTTGAAACGTATGCCAATAAATAAGTAAACAAAAGAAGACGATCATTACAGCATTACAATAGTTTCAAATTTATTAGTTCAAATGCCGACGGGTAATAAATGTGCTTCTACAAATCTGTACGTGGAATTTGTCTTTGTCGGCGTCTAGGTTGTAACAGTATATACAATAATAAATCTATTGCAACAACTATTTATGTAACCCTTTTTGTCAACCCTATTGACCATCGACGCGTGACATCATGAGGCTATCGGCAAACCTTCTGCGCACGTGTAATAAAGACGCGTATACACAAATACACACAATAAGAATAAAATATATTTAAATAAGGCTGTTTCTCCTCCAGGCGGGCAGTAAGACAGGTATAACGTCAGTGGTGAGCTCACTGTTGATACTTTGCGTGTTGCTCTGGATTGGGCCGTTCTTCGAACAGCTGCCGAGGTGTGTCTTGGCCTCGATCATCGTTGTCTCCTTGAAGGGCATGTTCATGCAAGTCAAGGAGTTGGGCAAGTGAGTATTCAAAATAGGGACTGTCCCCTCGCAACACCAGCATGTAACAGATACACTCTACATTAGTATAAGTTTAGTATTAAAATTAGAATAAATTAATATAATAAGTTATTCGTAAGGTACACCACAATACAAACATCATTCAATAAATGTCACACACAATAAAAAAAATAACAAATGAGCGTGTATAACTTCTAAAAACTTTTTTCTAAATTAAATTGTAAAAATTAAATAAGCTTTTTTAAAAAGATCTTTAAATACAAGCTTTTGAGATCCTGGATATGTAGCAGCAGAGTGCTAGCCAAGACAAGTAAAACGAGCCCAAACACGACAGGTCTATCTTGTTTAGTACAGGAGTTCCTATGGCCACGTTCCGACTCCATCATCAGATCAGCACCACGGTACCATATTATTGCATTGTCACGCGATATACATATGCGTGCAAAATTTCAGCTCAATCGGAAACCGGGAAGTTGGTCAAATTTAACTTGCAAGATTCCATCCAAACTTACATACATAGGTACATCCATTGCAAGTTAAATAAAAGCTTGTAAAAAAGGGTACGGCACTCGAGTCCGAAGAGTTGTTAAAAAACAATATAGGGACTGTCCACAAATTTCATGGTTTCTTGACCCCCTCCCCCGGTCCTTGTCGCAGCTGGTCACATTCGTAAGACTCCCTCCTTAGTGTCACAACTCACATCACATATTTTGCAATTTTACATCAAAAAATGATTAGATTAAAATAGTTATAAATAATTAGTTTTATTTCCATTTAAATGATTTTTACTATAATATTTTCTTAAGAGAGAGTTGGGTATGGAAGAGAGAGCAAGAAAGTAGAGTAAACGCGGTCGAGATGCGAGCACTGCGCAAAATCTGCGGAGTGACGTTCGCGGACCGCGTTCGTAATACCGAAGTAAGAGAGAGAGTGTCGGGGTGAAGGTAAGGAAAGGAATGCTCCAGTGGTTCGGGCATGTGGAAAGAATGCATGATGAAAGAATGACTAAACAGATATACAATGCAAAAGTGAATGGATGCAGAAGTCGTGGAAGGCCACGACACACCTTCCATGATCAAATTGATCGTGTACTAGCGGAGGGTGATGTCAGGAGCCTTAAGAACAGACGAGTGTGCATGACAAGAGTTATGAATGTCAAAGAAGCAAGTGAGGTGTGTAAGAATGGGCCTAAATGGCGCTCTGTTGTTCCTGCCTACCCCGCAAGGGAACTGGCGTGAAGTTATGTATGTATGTATTTTCTTAAGTTTTCGCGACTTGTATACATAATAAAACTACGTTTTAACGGTTCTTCGTCTTCGTCCGTCTTCCGTGAACACGGCCACTGAAAAGTGACCAAAACGTCGGAATAACCAAAATCAAATAAATTATCGCACTTAAAACCGTTCAAACGTAGTTTTATTATGATTTTTACTAATTTAAACACTATGCTTATACAGATAGAGCTGGAAATATTTTGATGTTTTTCGTTAATAGCTCAAATTTCGTGTTTTGAAGCTTAAATATATTAGACTAGCTTCTACCCGCGACGTCCGCGTGGAATAGTTTAAAAAAAGTTTGTTCTTAGCGTGATGATATAAATAGCCTATAGCCTTCCTCGATAAATGGGTTATCTAACACTGAAATAATTTTTCGAATCAGACCACTAGTTCCTGAGATTAGAGCGTTCGAGCAAACAAACAAACAAACTCTTCAGCTTTATATATTAGTATAAGATTTTGAAATGTGACGTCACGAAATTTCGGACCCCCTCCCACCCGTTGTCACACAGTGTCACACTTCGTCGACCCCTTAACGTTTTTTTAGGGATAGCCCCTTATCTCCAGAAGGATGACTGGAAGTAAATCGCTATTAGCGATAAGACCGGCGCTTATACTTGTTGAAATATTGTTAACCCTGCATTCCTATATGCAATGAAGAGTGTTCTATTCTGTTCTTTCTTTTTCTGTTCTACTCTGTTTGGTTCTGTTCTTATTCTATTCTATTTTTTATGTTTAGGAAATAGGCCAGCTTATATCACTCTTTACTATAATAAAGGCATAATATTTATTGTTTCAGGTTTTGGAAGTTAAGTAAACTGGATGCAATTGTATGGCTAGTTACATTTTTGACGACAATGTTGATCAACATTGATATTGGGTAAGTTATTTCTTTTATCTAGGCGCTGTTCGCTCCAGGAAAATTCCGACAGTCCCAATTAATAAACTATCCCATTTTCCGGGATAAAAAGTATCCTATGTCCATTCTATATATTTAGACTGCATACGCAGATAAATTTTTCAAGTTGGCCAAATCCTAAACTATGCTTAGTGGCGAAAAATACTCAAAGGAGTTACGGGGCCGATTTTGACGAAAACTAAAATTGTATAATTAGAATTTTAAATAATTTATTACCCTTATGAGGACTTAAATCGGCTGATTTTGAAAAAACACATATTAGGGTGGCGCAAAAGACCGATAATTATTTTTTTGAATCTCGAATAAAAAAAAATTAAAAGGTCGCTCCAAATTTTTTAAGATTTCAAAAAACGGTAAAAACTGAGTTTTTGTTTATCCAATTTTGTTTCTCGTTACGGTATAATTTTATAGACCAAAAAATAGTAAGGTTCTGAAAGTTTCAATTCAAAATTTGAATTTTAGAGGGTCGCTCATAATTCTTTTTAATTTACTAGTGCATTACTTCAGATGTTTTCGAGCAGGTGCAGTTTTTGGCGATTTTTGATATTGTTACATACCGACAAAGAAATGCGCACACCTGCCGGTCGTGAGACGCAGTTTATTGTCTTCTTTGATTTAGGAATTTGTTTACTTTGTGTTTAGAATTTGTAATTCAGGAAAACATGCTATTGTTATTGAACTTGTTTTATGGCCGTCATTAGTGTCGAACTAATCCTTGCTTGCCAAGTGTGCGGATTATTTCGGTGAACGCGGTCCTTTGTTCTATTATACAGTTTAGTATAAAACAATGCCCGAACGGAGGGGTGAGGCAGTCAAGCGACGATTACGATACAAGCAAGACGTGTACATTGATAAGCGGTGATAGTGACGGACTTTGCGCGCGTTATTGATCGTGCAATTTGTAACAAGTGGTGTCTAGTTCTATTTGTACGTGTTTGTGTAGTTCTAATAAACGCTAAAGTAATTCCAACGGCATTTTTAATTCGAGTTCTGTGTAGCTCGTAACAATACCTTAAAAAATTTGGAGCAACCTCTTAAATTTTGTGTTTTTGAGCTGTCCTTCGGAGACATAAAACATCAAAAACTAAAAAATTTTTCACGGGAGACTCAAAAAAAAACGGTTTTTGCGCCACCCAATGCATATATTATTATACCAAATCATAGTATAGCTTGTAAAGAATAATTTCTGTGAAGGAATATCGATCGTAAAATTGAGGGAAAGTGTTGATTTTTGAATAAATCGGTTTACATGTTTAAATTTTCATAGACTGCGTTTTAGTATATAATTTAAATAATAGAATATTAGGTGAAAAAAGACATGTGGCATCCTCTATAATGTAGGATGTATTTTAGTGGGCGGTTATAGTTCTTTGTATTCTTCTTCCATGGTGTCAGTACGAGTGTTGTTGTTTCAGTCTGGGTGCTGGTCTATTGGCCAGCGTCGGTGCGTTGTTCTGCCGCTCGCAGAAGCCGTACACGTGTCTCCTCGGTCGTGTTCTGGACACGGACTTGTATCTCGACACCAAGAGATATAGAGCTGTGAGTTATTTCATCAATTCCTACCTTCTTTTTTAGTTATATTCATACATTTTATATTTATTCATACTGTTACAACTTAGGCTCCGACAAAGACAAATTCCACGTACAGATCTGTAAAAGCACATTTTATTACTTGTCGGCATTTGAACTAATTGTAATCCTTTTATGATCGTCTTCTTTTGTTCACTTATTTATTGGCATACGTTTCTAGTTATTGTGGAGAACAGCCTGTTGTCCTATTGTACTTGTTTACGGCCGCTCAGGAACATCATTAGCCATGTGTTGCGGATTATAATTACAAGGTAATTCTAGGAAATTATAATTAATTAATTATCATTTGTGAATATAAAATATAAAAATATATTGAGAGAGGGGGTCAATTGACCTACAACTACGATCTAGGCGTGACGTGTGTACATTCGGGAATTGAATTACGACCTTCTGTATTACGTTTAGATTTGTTGCGTTCGGTTATATTTGTACCTGTGTTATACGTGTTTGTATAGTTCTAATAAACTGTATAATAATTCTAACGGCATTTTAATTCGAGTCCCGCAAACTCCGCAACAATATTATTTATATTTATTCATTCAAATGTATGAATGAATGTGTTTAGAGCATAACGCTATAACAAATTTAAGTTGTGTTCCGGCATCAGTGGCTAGGTTCCAGTTTCTCCTTCAAGGCCGGCAGCACATTGGCAGCACCTCTGGTATTGCTAATGTCCATATGCGACTGTAACCACTTTCCATCACAGTTGGGCAGTCAGCCTGTCTGCTGTACTTTAGCAATAAAAAAAAGTCGGAATCAAATAAAAAATAATAATTTCAAATCGCGCTTAAAACTGTTATGAGACATAGGTTTCATTATGAGTACTTATCATTCGCCAGAAGGTAAGAAACTACTTTTCAAAATATTGCTTCAATACTAACCTGCTACGCGCGAATTGCACGTATCTTACATCGAACAATCGGTAGCCGAATATTCGGTATTCGGCCAAACCACCATTCGTGGCATCTCTACTTATTTATCTATCATCTATCTGTTGTATTTTTGTATGTACTTCCTTGTAATTATAATTAAAACTATGGCACGCATTCCTGAACGTACGAGAAGGAGGGCGTCCCTACTCCTGCTAGACCGCCATTTAGAGCGTAGGTGAATACCGCCCGCCGCCTCAAGCCGCAACCGCGCGACGCGTGGTGTGACAGGCCTCCCTCCGTGACGCGGAATAGTGGACAATAGAGTCGGATAGGACATGATTTTAAAATGAGTTTGTAAGAGGAACATGATATTTTGTACTGAACCAGTACAATGTACCACTTCAAGTGAGGCAAGGAGATTTGTATGGTTTATATCGCGGCAGTACATTTGTAGCGATGAGGCCGGTGAAGCGGTGAGCGTCATTCCCTCATTTGTCCCGTACAATATCTACAACCTCTAGTTCGGAAATGTTCGTTATGAATCGGATGTGATCGGCCTCAGTCACCTCATTTTACTAGCAGTCGTACTCATGTTGTCCCTCATTCTCATGTGAATATCCGTAGAGGCGTTATTGTACTCTTGTCCTCGTTTTGTCCTTCCTCTTACGTTTGACGCGTGAGTAGTAGCGGGACAAAATTTTTGAAGTGGTACATATTTAAATTTTGAGCCGTATCAGTACAAATCTATTTTTTACGGGATAAATGTACTGTCTCACGCGTGTACTACTCATCACTAGGTGGAGTAGTGGACAACTGGCTCTCGGCCCGATAGCTCATGTACTGGGCCAGTCCTCCGCGCCGCGAGAGGCTCGCCGGGTGGTGCGCGCTCCCTTTTTATCCGAGACTTTGTGTCGTGTCGTTGAGCACTCAGCTAGTTTACCTTTTTTTATTCGCCAATCTATAAGTATATGATGAATGAATGAAAACACTTTAGTGTTCACCAAGAATTAAAACTACGTTCTTAAAACAAGTACAGAAAATATCGAACAAAGGGCGGCCTTAACGCTTAAAGCGATCTCTTCCAGGCAACCCCCTAAACTAAAGACAATATTAAGACAATAGTGACGGTGAAGACAATAAATAATAAGAAACATTCCAAGAATAAGTAAAAAATAATAATATACTTTATATACTATACAAAAATAAGATATATCATATTATACATAGAATAAGCAGCATGTTTTAGACTTGAGAGGACTGAAGATATTTAGTAACCATCAGTTTATAAGAATATATGGATTTAGCTTGTCTGTTGTTGATTGGCAGTGAGTTCCATAAACGGACAGCCCGTGCCGTGAAAGAGTTATCAACGAAAGAAGAAGTGTGTACAGGTGTCATTTTACTAGATTATTACTATAATGTGTATCTGTCATTACTGTGTAAACGTGCGTGCGTGCGTGCATGCGTGCGTACGTGCGTGCGCGTGCGTCTGCGGGTGTCTGCGTGTCTGTGTCTGTCCGTGTCAGTGCTCAAATAAACGTTTTAATCTGTAATAAGGCCATTTTTCAGTTCCCCCGACCATAAAACTCAATACATAAATAAAAAGTTTATTGGTATACAATACAGTTACAATTTTGGATAGAAGAAATTGTTTTTTTTTCCAACACCTTTCCTTTTCAATACCTTTATCCACCATTAATCAGCATACCCCTACTAGTCATATCCATTTCATAGTCTCTCCAGACCAAGAAGATAAAGAATTGAACGACACTCATAAACATAATGTACATTAAAATGAAAATTAACCATCCAAGCAGGCCAATTATACTCACTGACGAATCATTTGCATACAAATACTTGTTGTTTAGACATAAAGTTAACATTTTTGTAGTTTCAAAATTTTCTTAGTATTTTTAGTAATAATTATATTTTTGTATTGACATGACAGATATGTGAATGACTTTTAATTTGCTGTCAGTGTGACGGTTAGCAAAGACGTAAATAGTTCGTATTATGTTACAATCTTAGATCATATAAACGTCATATCTCAATGGTTAAAATATTTATTTTTATTATGCTGGGGCTTCATCTGCGTTAGTGTTAAAGATTTAGGCTGTGGCCGAATGCGTCTTGTTTAAAGCATTAAAAAATAACGTCGCTAACCCGCGGCTTCACTCGGGATATATAAAAACCTATTTAATTATTTAAGTAAGTAAAATAGAGGTATTTACTAGGGCTTGAAAGGGGCGTAGCCGCGGAGAAAACTGTAGTTAGTGCATATAAATACGTTATCTATTAATATTTAACGTAATTAACAATGTCGCATCTCAAATAACGCACTAAACCCATCACCATATCTGCGTGAAATGTCCTAAATCTTTAACACTAACTCAAATTAAGCCTCACCTTAAGAGACTGGAGTCGCAGACGTCCGATTACTACGGCAGCCGGTTCGCAAATGATCGTCGGCAAGCGTGCGTTCCTAGTCGGCGGGTCGGCCCCCGCGTGTTTCACTCCGCGCACACCTTGTCTCACCTCACCTCAGCACGTGCAATCGCTTGAGTGCGCTTATTATGATTAAATGTTATATTTAGTTTAGCAGCTAAATGTGTGCTGTATTATAAAATATTAATTGAGGGGTTATATTGGTATGTTTTTTTGTTTGACGGTTGAGCGGTGTATGTCGCTCTTCAGCGTGGATGGGAATGAAACAGTACTTCAACCATACACTTTTAATCACACACTATATATGTTATTTACAAATAGTCAATCAGAAGGAGGTTGTGAAGATCAAGGCAAGCAGCAGACGCGAGACCCGAGTTCTGAATCTACCACGAATTTCGTGTACCCGCGTTGAATACGTGCGACGAACTGTTCCGATCTGTCATTCGGTTTTGAACGTTGATGTTTTCGCGCCAGTAGAATACGGCGGGCATAGATATAATAACGGCGGGAGCGTTGTGCCCGCTCTGTCACATAACGGCGCGCAATTTTGAAGGTATAGATTAGTATTGGCTTCGCACTTGCGTGCTTGCTTATGATGTTGGCACTAACGTCGGCACGCTATGGCTACGTTTCACAAGGCACTCACAACGACCACGCTCACGATCGCGAGTTTTCCCATTCCACTTGCTTACGGACATTACAATCATAAACTCTAGTGGAACGGATTATGGAGCGTTGATGTCATAAACGACGAAATACACAAATGTCATTGGTTGATTTGAAGAGCGCGCCTTATAAATGTCAAGAGTTAGAAAGAATTAATGCTCTGTAGTCTGTTTACACAGGTCGTTTTGAGCGTTGTGTGATCGAATATGATGACGTCATTAGTGACGTTTTCGCCACGACCACAATGACCGCGGTCGCCTTGTTGAACGGCTACCGGAGCATTTTGAGCGTTGTGAGCTACTAGTGGAACGCGCTGTTAATAGATATTCGGAATTTACTCAATTAAACAGTACAATAGAGAGCTTACGTTATATTAAAAAATTAACGTCGTTAATGCTATGGACCTTACAAAAAATAATTACTATTCATTACGTTACTAAACCGAAATAAATTTTATGTATGTGTATATACATACACACATATACAGAGGCCGAATTCCCCGAGGTCCACTGTAGTCTAATTACGGTACTTATTCACATCGAAAAACAGCCATCAATCTATCCACATTCCTTGGTATTGTTCTTCCATGGTGACAGTAAGAAATACCATAAGTCCTTTCCAGGCTGAAGAAATTCCCGGTGTCAAGATATTCCACTATTGCGGCGGTCTCAATTTCGCCAGTAAGAACCTTTTCCGTTCAACGCTGTTCAGGAAGATCGGCTACTTGAAGCCAATGGACGCGACGCACGACGAAGACAACAACCTCACCAAGAGCGAATCTTACGAGTGGGACCCGCATATCAGTCATCGGGTAAGTTTTAATAGTAGATTGTTGCACGATAGGTGCAAGTGACCTATTTAGGCGTGCGATGGTTTTATAGTTCGAGTGCCTAAATAGGCCTTTCCTCCGAGAGTAGGTCTCCGTGTAGGAACGGAAGAAGAATACTAATTCCTGGGTTGGTTTGGGTTGGGCATTTGCTCGACTGGATGGCTTGTGGCTAGGTACCAGTTTCTCCTTCAAGGCCGGCAGCACATTGGCAGCACCTCTGGTATTGCTAATGTCCACAGGCGACGGTAACCACTTACCATCACAGTTGGGCCGTCAGCCTGTCTACTGTGCTCCAGTAATATAAAAAAATGTGTGCTGGGACACGTAGCAGAAGTGAAACTTCAACGGACAAGTGGAAAAACCAATCGCAACAAATTTTAACCTGAAGTTTTACGGGCAGATTGTTAATGTACTTGTGTTATTGGAGCCGAACGGTTTTGCACGTGACGATGGTAGGCGTCCCGACGGAATGACTCTAATTCCCTGACAGCGTGGCAAGCCTTTGGTGTGGGATGCGACTTGCGTAGACACGTTGGCCGCATCCCATTTACCAAACACGTCTAAATCGGCCGGTTCAGCGGCGGAAACAGCCGAATCACTCAAGCGGCGCAAATATGCAACCCTCTGTGAGAGTTATATGTTTGTGCCGTTTGCTGTGGAGACGCTTGGACCGTGGGCTCCTGAGGCCATGAGCCTCAACCAATATTTATCGAAACGACTCATTGACTCTTCGGGTGATCAGAGGGCTGGTGCTTACCTCGGCCAACGGATCAGTATGGCGATCCAGCGAGGAAACGTAGCCAGCCTTCTGGGCACCTTACCCATAGAAGACGGTGATCTGGGCTCAGTATTCTACTTATAGTCTTGAGGGACTATGAGTAGAATACAATACAAATAAGTTAAGTTTTCTTGCATTGTATTCGATTATATGTTATCAAATATATTTGTGTAATAAAATTTATTGAAAAATACTTTAGAATAATGTACTTGTCCAATTTGAAAACCTGTCCGCAAAACTTCAAGTTAAAATTTTGTTGCGATTCGTTTTACCATTTGTCCGTTGTCATTCGTCTTTCCACTTGTTCGTTGAAGCTTCACTCCTACTATGTGTACCCAGCACAAATTTCGATTTTTGGCAGGTTTACTGCAAATTATAAATCGTGGTAGCGTAATGGCTAGCGTACGCGTCCTAAACTCGAAGGACGCGGGTTCGATCCTGGCCGGAACGCATGCACCACTTAGGCAGTTCTCTAGCCTAATGTGCATATTGTTACAATTACCACGTCCTAACATCGGTGAAGGAAAACATCGTGATGAATCCTGCACATCGACATAACCGATGTGTCAAACCTGCCAAGCCGCCTTGGACAACCGTGGCGGTTATACTGTCCATTCCCCCTCTATAGTGAGAGGCCCGAGCCCAGCAATGGGACGTTTATAGGCTGTTATTATAAAGAAACAAGTTCTTCTCTTATGAAATCAGGTGTTCAAGAAGGTAGTCAATAGAAGGATTCAGTTAGATTGGGCGGCATTCGGAAAGCTCCGATGGTCTTCACGTCGGCCATTCCGCAATGCTTGAAGACGAAAGTCTTTGACTCTTACCCGTCATGACGATTGCTGAGACGTGGACACTGACAGTTGGATTAGTCCACAAACTCAAGGTCGCTCATCGGGCTATGGAGCGAGCCATGTTCGGAGTATCTCTTATGGATAAAATCAGAAATGAGGGTATCCGTAAGAAAACCAAGGTTACCGATATACTTTTATCCGTGCAGGAACGGAGAAAGAATACAATTTCCTGCGTTGGGGCGGCCTGTCGTAAGAGGCGACTTAACAACCCACAGTCAGGTGGTAGGGCATTCGCCCGACTGGATGGCTACCACCCCTGGTCTAGAGCATGACGCCATAACAACTTTGAGTTGTGTTCCGGCATTAGTGACCAGGTTCCAGACTCACTTAAGAGAGCAGCAGCGCATTTGTAGCGCTTTTGGTGTTGCAAATGTCCATAGGTGATGGAAACCGCTTTCCATTCAGTGGGCCATCTGCCTGTCTGCTGAACTCCTGCAATAAAAAAATTAAAAAAAATAGCTAGCAAAATTAGCAATCTGAAGTGGCAGTGCGCCGGCCACGTTGATCGCAGGATTTATGGCCGATGGAGCAGATGACTCCTGGAGTGGAGACCGCGTCTCGGCAAATGTAGTGTAAGACGCCCTGCAGCCCGTCGGACCGACGATCTGCGCAAGGGGAACTCGGGGAGGCCTGCGTCCAGCAGTGGACAACGGTTGGCTGACGACGACGCTGTTTATTTTCAGGTGCAGTGTGTTATAATTGACGCGACAGCGTTGTCGTACGTGGACGCGCCCGGGGTCAAGAGTCTGGTCGCCGTACAAAGGGAGCTGATGGCTAGCAACATCACAGTACTACTATCAGGAGCGAATGGTAAATATATATTAACTAGGATATGCTCGCGACTTCGTTCATCTTGACTTGAAATTCCCGGGAAACGAAGTAGGTTTAAAGAACTTTATTTCTCATAAGAACAGGTAGTTCACTTACAATGAGATTAATATAATAATTAGTAAGTAATACAGTATAATTCTTAACACTAATGTGGTCCTATGCAGTCTGCGATAGAATTATGTTGTGATTGATTGTTTTACATTTATTTTAATAAAAGATTTTTTAGTTTTATCTTGAAAAAGTTTGTATTTTTAAGTACCACAGCATTTAAAAAAGATTATTATACGCTACCATTTTAGTGAAAGCTGTGTCGGCATAATTTTTATCCGTGCAGGAACGGAGAAAGAATACAATTTCCTGCGGCCGGGCGGCCTGTCGTACAGCCAGGTGATAGGGCATTTGCCCCACTGGATGGCTACCACCCCTGGTCTAAAGTATGTCGCCATAACAACTTTGAGTTGGGTTCCGATATTAGTGATCAGGTTCCAGTCTCCCTAAAGAGAGCAGCAGCGCATTTGTAGCATCTTTGGTGTAGCAAATGTCCATAGGCGATGGTAACCGCTTTCCATCAAGTGGGCCGTCTGCCTGTCTGCTGAACTCCTGCCATAAAAAATTAAAAAAAAGACTGAGTGCCAACCTCCTTTTTTAAATTGCGGCTTTCATTTTTTTGTATGTATATTTTCTTATCAGTTTGTATTGTGTGAGTCGCAATTGGAAATTAATATTTTCTTTCTTTCTTTCAATTTGTTTCTATTTTTATTTAGCCGCGACGCTATCGATAACATATTATGGATTTAGTAGAATAAGAATTTTTGACACTATCGCATTGGAATCGTACTTTGAATATCTTCGCAACGTTAAGATATTGAAATAGCAGAATTGGGATCCAGGTGTCCCAAAGACAATTCATTCGTTTTTAATCTAGATATTATTATTTTATTGCACGATTTCTGCAGATACGGCCCACCTGATGGAAAGTGATTATCATCGCCCATGGAGTGACACCAAACGTACTACAAATGCGCTAATACCGAGATACAACTCAAGGTTGTTATGGCGGCATATAGGTAGCCATCCAGACAAGGAAATACCCTACCACTTGGCAAATTTATGATTTTTTTATAAACATTCTAAATTAGACTTATGCATCTTTTGAAAATAAAACTTTATAACCCAACCAGACACTATATAAATATGGATTTGATTCTAATGCTAATTATTTTGGGTACAGGACCGATGTTAGAAATGATAGAACGCTACAATTCGCTAGAATCAGACAGACTACAGCTGGACACGTTCCCGACGGTGCACGACGCTGTAGTCTACTACAACGTCATCGAATCGAAGAAGCATGCCGTCTCCATCACGGTTGCAGCGTGAAGGTCAACGGAGAGGTCATTAGTGAAAAGTATGCCCTTAATACGTAACTTTAAATAATAAAATGTTACATTGAAATTCGTAAACAAAGGGAAAAACATCGTTAACTTAATTAATTACAATGTCACTTAACACATTAAGAAATATTAATTTATTTCTATATACAGTCGACTCTCGATAATTTGACACTCGAGGGACCAGAGAAAAATTTCAAATGACCAAGAGATCAAAATAACAGAAATTTATAAACAAAAAAGAGGGAGACAAAAAATCAAGTAAACAAAATTAACATAACAAAAATTAAAATTCGTATTGTATTTTTAACATTTGTACAATGATTTACAATTGTTCCTGTTGAAAAAAGTCCGTAATTTTCTGTTTAGTGGGCAACTTCAGTCGATTGTCGAATGACTTTTCGGTAGTGTTGAGAGCTAAGAAGTCGTTTCTTTTTTATGTAACGCAGGGGAATACGTTTCGTACTCAGGCTGGGTCCTCAAGAAGGATGGACCGGTTACGAAGAGAATTCAAAATTCCGCATAGACTATTGAACAAGGACTCTGGTACTGGCGTTCTCAACTAGCGTTTGGCGGTCTCTGTAGTTGAGCAGGCTAAGTCATAGCCGACCAAACTCGTTGGAACGCAGAGGCTCCGGGATCGATTCCGAGCATAGTAAATTTCGGAAACAAACTTTCGGTTATTTAGTATGGTCTGAGTGTCTGGGATCGGCCCCAGAGTGGTCCCGTTGTATATCACCCATAACACAAGCGTAACTTGCTTAGCTTGGGGATATACAATGTGTGTGTTTGTCTGCCGATTATTATTATGATTATAATAACTACCTCGCTAAACCTAAACCTGCGCCCCTTTAACATGGGATCTGGTATCCGTAGTTACTTTCCACCATGTCGCCCCGTGCACCAAATTGACCCACCCCTGTTTAGCTAAGTTGGAACACTTCACGAACAGAGGATCATGCCGACTGCACTCTCCTGAGTAGCAGTCGGACCTACTGTGATGTAATCACGGAAGAAGATTCTGACGTCTGTGTGATGATGGTGACCGGATGACGCTTGCGCAGTTCTCTCCCTTTCTCTCTCGGCATGAAAAAATCACTTTTTTTGAAGCGGCTGAAATACATTTCTTACACCGGGTCCTTTACTAGGGATTAGACCAATGCGATGAGAGTTAGCCATTGAAGATAGCGCAGCTAACAGAGTCGATCGCCGGCATGTGTGTGGACTCAGCAAGGTTCTTCTATGTGGAGAGGTAACCCATGGGCCAATACCTCACTAAAACCACCCTCCTCTCATGTGCCTCGCGCTTATGGTAGGAAGAGCGTGAGACTTAGAACATAGCTACGCCCATGCTGATCAGTGCTTGAGAGTGCCCCAGGAAGCAGAGCAGACTCACTTCGTCAACAGGGGGATGAATCCTCTGCTCCCTAAATGATGAAATCGTCACTTGTGTCAAGGCGTATAAGCAAAGGGTAGTGCTTCAAATTATAGCGAATAGGGAAGCCCGGATCTCAAATTACCGAAAAGACCAATTAATATTGATTTTATTCAATTTATCAAGTATTTTTCGAGGGACCGGGAAAACAATTTCAAATTATCGAGAGTCGACTGTAATTAAGTTTGTATCTAATTTATAGGTGTATAAGATTTGCTACAAGTTACGATCTATGGGATGTGTCAGCCATAGCGTCATATTCGAAATAGACAGTATAGGCCGACAAGTTTGTACGTGACACTCGTTTGAATAGAGCTGCCAAATGTTTGAGACGTTAGTCACGGTAGGCAACTGCCTACGGCGGCAAAATGTAGAGGCGGTAAACATGTCTGCAAAAACTATTAATATCCAAAAAAAATTAATTGAAATTTGTTTTTCAATCAAACAGTTGTTCGATAACAAATTTTTGTATTAACAGTAATGTCATAACTCATTTATATATCTTTCTGGTTAATAAAGTCTTCTTAAGCTTCGGTGGGGGCGGCATTTTTCAAGTTTGCCTACGGCGACAAAAAAATTTCCCCTTAGGTCTAATCATATTAACTTTAAATTTCGGTTACTTATGAAGCATCCGCTTCGTAACCTATGGTCCGCATTCCACTTTCTATGCTCTTCATACGATTTTCAACATTCATAATATTTAGTGCTATATCGTTAAGAAATATTTAGTGCTAGCAATAAAGAATGTAAATCAAAGAAGTAAGAAAATAACAATTAATTCGAATAATATCGAAATATTTATTTTAAGAGACAAATTAACGCTAGACTATGCCGAAGAATACAGAGACAGATGTAAAATCTTCACAAATTCAAAGTACTTTCAAACGGCTTAGAGAAGGATAGTGATATATTTTATGAAGAATAAAGTACTAGTTTACACCATGTTTGATTAATCTCCTTCAAGACTAAGCTATGTAACAAGTTTCATTAAAACTCATACAGCCTATATATGATGCGTATTTGTCTGTCTGTATGCCGATTATGTTTAGATTAATGTTAACGGTGAATTGTATTCAGTTTGTTCGATATTTATCGGCCTTGTAGTTAAAGTTAGTTAGAATAAATGAAAATGAGTACTTATAAGTACCTACATAATATTACGCTAGTGTAAGAAATAAGCTAGTATAATAGAGCATGAAGCCGTAAAAAATTATATATTCATACATTTAATGTACAGTTCCTAGTATCATATATTCTATAGTTATTAGGTTTACTGTTGTTATACAAAAATATTAGAAATAACAATAGCCATCAATTTTAAAGTGCTGGGTTGCTCATATCTAGTTTTCTTCTTGAATAAATGCAAAATTAGTTAATTTTTAGTCTTATAATGTACACGAACACGACGAATAGATTATATACATCTCTATTGTTTGAAAAAAATGGAAGCCATCTTGTTATTCAAAATGGCTCCCATATGTGTAAAATAATCAGCGCGTTCCATTAGTAGCTCACAACGCCCAAAATGCTCCGTTAGCCGTTCCACAAGGCGAGCGGTCGTTTTGGTCGTGGCGAAAACGACACTAATGACGTCATCATTTTTGATCACACAACGCTCACGGCGACCCATGTTAAGAGATGGGTCGAATAACCGTTCCAATTGGGTTTACGATTGTAACGTCGGCAAGCAAGTGGAACAGGAAAAATCGCGGTCGTGAACCTGGTCATTGTGAGTCTCTATGGAACGTAGCCAATGTAAAGGTTTTAATGCAATAAAATGTTGAGTTATTTTTAATTTATATTTCTAAATACAAACCACAACGAGAAAAGCCGAATATTCAATTACAAGGGTAAGGGCACGAATTTGTTTAGAACCGTAGTAAAACCAATACGAATATATTATTTATATGGAATAATTCCCAGTGATTCCTATTGATCCTATTAATTCCTAGTGACCATATTACTCGACAAACCAATTCCTTAATGACTTTGAAATTTAATATTAATAAATAATTAATATCATTATATTAATATGCGAAGCAAAAACTTTGTATCTCTTTTTACGAAAATTGCACGAACGGAGTATGAAATTTCGCACACTGATAGTTTATATAGAGAAGGAGTGCAGAATGCTAATATTTTTTTTAAATTGTACATAAAAATACATTAAATCAATAAAAAAAATATTACTACTTATTATTTATTTATCACATGCATATGTATTCTTTTGTTTATTGTTCAAGTCAAATTAACAGTGTAGCCTTGGCGAAATCTGTGATTATAGAAGTATATAAGCTTTGACAACAGAACCTTAATAATGTTCAAACTTATAATCTAAATTAATTATGGTCGAATTTCGACCACTGGACAACCACTAGTATATATTAATATATTTAAACAAAAGATAAATAATTGAAATAAACTAATGGAATAATAGACAATATAATTAAAATAATAAGTAATATCGAAATTATGTAATGTACCTACTATAATAGATACATAATAAATTAAACTGTTAAAATAGTAAAATGGTAAAATATACTGGACTATTTTTTTATTCCCTTAAGAGAGCAGCAGCGCATTTGTAGCAACTTTGGTATTGCAAATGTCCATAGGCGATGGTAACCGCTTTCCATTGAGTGGGCCGTCTGCCTGTCTGCTGATCTCCTGCAATAAAAAAAAAGAATAACATCTACACCTACACCTACACCTGCACTACATTTATGCAAATATAAATGTTTAATTTCGTATTTCATTTCGTGATAATGATGTAGCGAATCTATGAAAAGCGTTCCGCTCGCGAACAGCTCTTCTCGTTGTCGAAGAAAACTGTGTTTTAAAAGCTCAATGTGAATCTAGCCTTACATCCCTAACGAACTTATACTGTAATAAACGTGGAACTTCTTATAATATAATAATTATTATGTCGTGATATCTAAGACAATGCAATGTTTAAGACACGAACATTTTGTGTATTTGTGAGAAATATTGCAGCTAATAAAAACTTTATTTATGAGAACAAAAGTTGTACAGTTTTCTTATATTCTTGTATTTAATGTGTACTTATTAAGCCCGTTGTGATATTTAGTACCTAATACACATTGTATAACTTTGTACTTAGATAATGTATTATTAAAAGATCAATATATTTTATTTTATTTTATTGGAGTTGTTTTTCTTAATCCTGCCGCAACATTAACAGAGTGTTCCATTTGTTGCTCACAACGCACAAATTGCTCAGTTAGTCCTTCCACAAGGCGACCGCGATCGTCGTGGTCGTGGCGAAAACGTCACTAATGACGTTATCATTTTCGATCACACAACGCTCACAACGACCCATGTCAAGAGGTGGGTCGAATGACCGTTCCACTTGGGTTTACGATTGCAACGCCGACAAGCAAGTGGAATGGGAAAAATCGCGGTCGTAAACGTGGTCCCTAATGGAACGTAGCCTAAGTGGCAGTGGGCCGGTCACATCTGTCGCAGGACCGATAGGCGATGGACCAGACGAGTCCTGAAATGGAAACCGAGTCTTCGTAAACGTAGTGTCGAACTCCCTCCAGCCCGATGGAGTGATAACCTGCGCAAGGTCACCGGTAGGCGATGGATGAAGAAGGCGGAGGACCGGGATGAGTAGCGCCGACTTGGAAAGGTCTACGTCCAGCAGTGGACTGTAATTGACTCACGACGAATCAAATTGATTCAATTTGTTTGATTCATGCCTATATTCTGTGGGAGTGTGATATCATAGAGCCAGCCGGAGTTTTTGGCGGGAACTGAAAGGGGACGTTGTGCTGTGCAGTTTTATTTTCTAAAATTGTGTAAAATTACTCTAAAATGAACAATAGTTGTAGGTTATTAACAGTTTTTGAGTAGTAATTATGTGTTTTTGCGAGAAATGTGAACCATATAGCCAAATGTGGCCTTTCGAGTCTTCACAAGAACTCCGCTTGAATGACGTCGATTGTAGCCTACAATACAACGGCGTCTGGCTTAAAGGCCTATTTGCCAAGTCTTAAACTTAAAAAAAAATAGAGCCAGCCTGGCGAGCTGTAATCAAGTGAGGGAATATGTGGATGGTTGTCGGTTATATTGTATCCGTTGAGCGGTGTACGGGGAATAAGAGATAACTTCGTATCGTACTTTTAATACACACACACTCGTATGTGTTATTTCGAAATCATTTTTGTTTAGGTGAGGGCAAGCAGCAAGCGCGAGAACTGAATTATACACGACCACGAATTTCGTGTGTCCGCGTTGAAGGCATCTATTGAACTGTCCCGAAGTGTCGTTCGGTTTTTGATAGATGATGTTTTCGCGCCAAGAGAATCGGCGGGAACGTTTAGCCCGCGCTGTCATATAATGGCGCGCTGTTTTGCATGCTACACAGATTGATATTAATTAGCTTCGCGCTTGCGTGCTTGCTTATAATGTTGGCATTAATATCGCTACACAAGTTATGATTCCAGCAGGGCTCTACAACATCAAAATACATACTCGTAATATCATCATTATGTATAAGTACAATTTGATGTAGAAAATGTAATTAGGTATTAGTCAAATATATTTTTAAGCATCTGCTTAAATAGGTACACGACATCATAGGTATCTAATTATATATCAATCATGTGTTAAGATAAAAAATTAGTTAGGTAATACATCATTATTATCATGCGAAATCCTGATTAGGTCATTATCAATTAATCCTGGATAAAATTAAAATGTAATTATTAAATTAATTAATTATTAATTGAATTTAAAATTAGTCGGTTGTAGGCAAACATGGCGGCTGGTTACGTTATAGGCTTAATATTCGTTCTGGGATTTGTCCAGGTAAATTTTATCCTCTCCTTTCTTTCACACTATCTTTTCTTACTATCTTCTCTATTTTCGTATACATTCTCTATCAGACCACAAATCAAATCCTTCACATATTCCATTGAGTTTGTATGGACAACAAGAGCAATAAATAACCAATTATTCTTTTTGTCACGAGATTTTCAACTATCCTAATTGTATGCCCTATTCCTCCTATATCATTTCATCATCGGACAATAAGGCGCTCTGGTCTACGTCATCGTTTCACAGTGGAGATACCACGCGGACGAAACATTTTACCTCCACTGTCCTTCTGCTTATGGCAAGGCACTAACAGAATTCATATTTCCGTAAAAGTTGAATCCGTATATGTTTAGGTCTAAATAGGTATATTACCTATTCTAGGTAAGCTTTCTTCGACCGCAGCATCGTTTATTATAAGCGTGATCGTGGTCAAACGAAAAGCTATTTATCATGAAAAGGTATATATATCTAAACAACAATACAATTTTTCGGTCACAAGTGTAATGTTCAGTGTCTCACTTATCTACTAATTTCTCACCTTATCCATTCTCGTTACACCACACATCAAGCCTAACATTCTCATCAATCAAGCCATCAATCTTTATTTGTAAAAACATAGATACATAAATAGATATTACATAATATAAAGTTTCCAGTATACTTTGTCATTTACATGACGTGCAAATGCTTACATTCACTCAATGTCTTGAAGCTATAACCCTACACGAATGTTTCCAAATTAATTTCAGTAAATATACATGTCATATAAATAAAAAAAAATTGTTACAATTATTTAAAACATGTTTAAGTATTACATTTAAAATTTTCAATGTCATTATCTTACTTTATTGTATTAGGTTGGGTAAAAAGTTTCTTCGCATTTTATATAAAAATTCAAAAGGTTTTTTTTATAAAGTTTATTTACATTTGACTAAAGTATGTAGGTGCCATTTTGTTGGATAACTTTTTGCCATCTTGTAAGTAGGGACGTGATCCCATTGCTATAAAAATTTTGGGGCTTCTGATCAAAAAACTACGACAAGTGGTTTTGGCAGTCCTCTCGTGATGCTAACCTGACACTGCCTAAGGAATTCTGCAGAGACCGAAACAGGTGAAAATCTGAAGGTGCAAGGTCAGGACTATACGGCGGATGCATTAACACCTCCCAGCCAAACTCTCGTAATTTTTGCTGAGTAGCTAAAGATGTGTGAGGTCGTTATCATGGTGAAAAACCACATCCCTTCTGTTGATTAATTCCGGCCGCTTTCTCTCAACTTTTCGCTTTAATCTCATCAGTTGTTTGCAATACAGTTCGGAATCGATGGTCCTGCCTGGCGGTAACAGCTTATAATGAATAATGCCCTTCCAATCCCACCATACACACAGCATCACCTTGTTGCGAGTTAACCCGGGTTTCGCCACAGTCTGTGAAGCCTGACCGGCCTTTGACCACGATCTTTTTCGCACGTTCTTGTCGTACGTGATCTGCTTTTCATCACCAGTTATCAACTTCTTCAAAAATGGTTCGGTTTCATTACGTCGTAATAAAGAATCACAAATGAGTACACGGTTCATTAGGTTTCTTTCAATGAGCTCATGAGGCACTCAAATATCGAGCTTTTTTGTGTACCCAGCTTTTTTCAAATGCGCCAAAACCGTTTTGTGGTCAATTCCCAATTCTCCAGCTACATCGTAACTACTAATATGCCGATCTTGCTCCACTTTTTCAAAAATGCCATCAATTTTGTCCGTAACAGGGCGACCTGAGCGACGTACCTCTTTGATATCAAAATTTACGGATTGAAAACGCTTAAACCAAATTTGCGCTACTCTCACAGATACTGCATTAGGTCCATAAACATCATAATGTTTTTTCGCGGCTTGTGTTGGATTTTTACCTTTTTTGTAGTAAAATTTTAAAATGTATCGAATTTCTTCATTAGATTTTTTTTTATTTTTTATTGCTGGAGTACAGCAGACAGGCAGACGGCCCACCTGATGGAAAGCGGTTACCGTCGCCTATAGACGTTTGCAACACCAGAGGTGTCACCAACGCGCTGCCGGCCTCGAAGAAATTTTATGACACCCTTTTTAAAAAACCCCATGTTGTAGCGCTGTGGGAAAACCTCGGCTGGGAGCTCATTCCAAATCCCCACGGTACGCAAGAGAAACGTTCTAGAGAACCGTTGCGTACAAGAGCGAAGCGGCTCAAGGTAGTGGGGATGAACTCCCAGCCGATGGCGTGCGGTGCGGTGGTAAAAAGAAGACGAAGGCACCATTCTGAACAGTTCCTCGGAACACTCTCCGTTGTATAGTCGGTAGAATACGCAGAGAGACGCGAAGTCTCTCCGAAGGCCAAACGTATCTAAACCGTCTGTGAGTATGGGATCGTCAACAATGCGAACGGCTCGACGTTGAATACTGTCCAGGGGGTTTAGCTGGTAGGCGGGTGCCCCGGCCCACAAGTGTGAGCAGTATTCCATATGCGGCCTCACCTGGGCTTTGTAAAGCACAAGGCGTTGCCGCGGAGTGAAATACTGCTTGGACCCCCAGCTTCTTGGAGGCAAGTTTTGCCTTGACTTCAAGGTGGCCCCTGAACTGTATATCGTTTGAAATGTCGACACCAAGGATCTCAATACTCTTAGATGTGGTAAGGGGTGTTCCTTGGAACTGAAGCGCATGTACGAAAGGGGTTTTCTTGGCAGAGAATACGCAAACCTGTGTCTTTGTAGGGTTGAATTGGACAAGGTTTTGTCTTCCCCACTCGGAGACTCTCTCTAAGGAGTTCTCTATCTTAGACACAATTCTAACCCGACTTTCCTCCATAAATGATTGAGGGACGTTTGCACGTCCAGAGTAATGTGCGTCGCCGGTGCTGTCATCCGCATAACAATGAATGCCGTCAATGAACAGCATATCATTGATATGCAAAATGAACAGTGTCGGCGACAGCACACAACCCTGGGGCACACCAGCGTTGATGGGCTTGATGCTAGAGCAGCAACCGTCGACAACGACTTGTATGCTGCGGCCATCAAGAAAGCTGGATAGCCAGGTGCAAAGTCCCTCGGGTATCCCGTAAGATGGTAGCTTTGACAGAAGAGCCCTGTGCCAGACCCGATCGAAGGCCTTAGCAATATCTAGGCTGACAGCCAGAGCTTCCCCTTTGCTCTCAATGGCTTCAGCCCAACGGTGGGTCAGGTACACCAGAAGATCCCCAGCGGAGAGACCATGGCGGAAGCCATATTGCCGGTCATTTAAGAGCTGGGAATCTTCAAGGTACCCCAAGAGCTGCACGTTGATAATTCGCTCCATCACCTTTGAAAGCAAAGAGGTTATTGCTATAGGCCTATAATTCGATGGGTCCGTTCGGTCACCTTTTTTGGGGATGGGGTGAACATGGGCGATCTTCCACGAAGCGGGGACACAACCACTGCGGTAGGAGAGAGTAAAAAGTCGGGCAAGGACTGGAGACAGCTCGGCTGAACACGTCTGCAGCACAATTGCTGGTATGCCATCTGGACCGGATGACTTCTTGACGTCGAGGGAGCGGAGGGCATGCCGGACTACTTTCTGAGTAAAGCGAATCTTCGGCATGCTGGACTCACACCCAGGGATCGTAGGTGGAGTTTCTCCCCCGTCGTCAGGAGTCGAATTGGCCGCAAAGATTTCGCCCAGAAGATTGGCTTTATCCTTGGCGGCGTGTGCCAGACGGTTGTCCGCTGTGCGCAGAGGTGGAAGAGACGCCTGACAAAAGTTTCCCTCGACAGATTTGGCGAGGGCCCAAAAAGCTCTACTCCCGGAGGGGTAGCTTGAGAGGCGCTCGCCAATTCTGCCGATGTGATCAAATTTTGCTCTCGCGAGCTGCTTTTTGAGGAACCTGGAGGCAGCGTTGTATCTCTTTTTCAGGTCGGTAGTACTTGGATCATGACGAGCCCGCGCTATGGTCCAGGCCCGACAAGCCTGTTGCTTCAGCTTTACAGCTTCAGCGCTAGGCTTGTCGAACCATGGTTTACTCTTACCACCAATGGGTACTGTTGAGTTTGGAATGAAACATTCCATTCCCTGCAGCACCACATCGGCGATCGAGTTTGCGCATGCATCAAGATCTTCCGACGAGAAACACAACTGCCTCCATGGGTAGGATGCATAAAATTCACGCAGTCCATCCCAATCTGCTGACCTGTATCGCCACACCTTCCGTCGTCCAGCGGGGCGAGCCCGATCGGGAATAGGAAGGGGCACCAACGAAGATACCAGACAACGATCAGAAGTTCCTAATGGAGCTCTGATCAAGATCTGATAATTCTCCGGGTGTATGGTCAACAGAAGGTCCAACAAAGAAGGCTCATGATCCACTCTATCCGGTATACGGGTAAACCCCGTGACCACCTGGGTAAATCCATGGGCGAGAGCAAAATCATAGGCAGTAGTCCCTGGAAAATCAGTCCTCGGGGAACCCAACCACTCAGCGTGATGTGCATTAAAGTCCCCGAGAATGACTACCTCTGCTGCTGAAGGGTACTGCCCGAAAACCTTGTCAGTTGCCTCTTGGACGCGTTCAAAAAAGCGAGCTGTGTCAGTCCTTGCGCATTCTCTGCCATGGGACCGGTATAGGCACGCATAAATCCGGGTGGAACCACTGATATCCACGCGTACCCACATGATAGATAGGTCCCTATCTTCTAGGCCGTGAAGACGGCGACAGCAGATATCTTCCCGGACGTATACACATACCCCGGCTTTTGAAAGGAATAAGTGTTCCAGATTGTAGCCAGGGTAGTGAAGATATGATGTATCGGCCGGAGAAGAAATCTTATTGTTAAGATTCACTCATTTTAACAATAAGAAAAACAAATGAAAATCACACATTTTCATAATTTGAATTTGGAATTGTCTTCTTTAAAATTAAAACTTTTAATGATACCAAAACCAGCCAGATACAAATAGTATAGCCAAAGAGATCTTATTACAAGTTCATACATACTATATGCGAAAAGACTTTCTCCCCAACCTATTATTATCATTAATATATTCGTCTACGCTATAGTATAATCTATTAAGTAAAAAAGTTGTCATGTAGGGTTTGAATCGTTAAGTGGTAGCTCGCTAATATTAGTGGGTAATTTATTAAATATTGTTATTGCCATACAATATGCGTTTTTCTTAAATATTGATAATTAATTGATGGGAAACATAGTTTCCCTTTATGTCTGGTTCTTCTACCTTCCACCTCATATTTTGATTTAAATAATTAAAAGTGATTTTTTACAAAATACAAATTTTAATCTGGACTGAGCGGAGTCATTTTGGTTCACTTTAGTGGCGTAACACTCCGAGAACCGTAGACAACATAACTTTCATCGATATAAAAGTCCTACCTAAAGATTTATTTGCAGTTTATTGTGTTTTGACAAATATTAGATTTTAATTATTTTTTATTTCTGAAGGACAGCCGACAAGCTGACGGCTCAACTACGATGGAAAGTGGTGCCGTCGCCCAAAACATTTGCAACACTAAAAATATTACCATTGTGCTGTCGGACTCGTAGATGGACTAGTCTGGACTGGAACCTGGCCATTAATGGCCGGACCACAACTCAATGTTGTTACGGCGGCATGCCCTTAACCAGTGGTAACCATCCAGACGGGTATATACCTACCACTTGGCTGTGGGTCGTTTTATCGCCTGTTATGACAGGCCGCCCGGCCGCAGGAAATTGTATTCTTTCCACGTTCTGCACGGATAAAATATGTAGATGGGCGAAATTGAAGCAGAACTCGATCGCTTTTCTTTGATCTTCCCTCAATTACTTGGGGTTGCCAAAATATCTTTTTCTTCCATACTTCTCCATTTTGATGACATACATTTTTACAACCGCACCGCTCGCCATCGGTGGGGTGTTCACCCCCATTTCCTGGAGCTCCCACGCTCAACTACCCAACGGTTCTCTAGAACGTTTATTCCGCGTACAACAATGATCTGGAGAGAACTCCCCGCCGAAGTTCTCCCTCTGCGCTACGACATGGGGTCATTTAAGAAGGGCGTTATAAAATTTCTTAGAGGCCGGCAACGCGTTGGCGACGCCCCTGGTGTTGCAAACGTCCATAGGCGACGGTAACCACCTTCCATCAAGTGGGTCGTCCGCCTGTGTGCCTGTTTCAGGCAATAAAAAAAAATACGTCCTCTGTCACACCATAAATCATGTCATCCTTCACACAATCTATTCATTTCTTTTCTCGTCTACCTTTACATTTGCATCTGTCAATCTTGCAGTTTAGTAATCTTTTTATCATGCGACTCGCTCCTATATCGCTGCTCATTACAGTCCCATACCACCACACTATAGTCTTCTTCGTCTCAATATTCCAAGATCCCCTTATGTACTTACTTATCCATACTTATAACACCCCACACCTATCTCAACATTCTCATCTCATCTGAGTGAAGACATTTGTGGTCTAGGACAAATTAATATAATATACTAGGACTTGTCCGCGACTTCGTCCACGCTCGACTTGAAATTCCCGCGGAATTTCCGGGACACAAAGTAACACAGCATTTATAAAAATAATGTAAGCTATCGTTTTAGTGGAAACTGTGTTGGAATTAGCTAATTTTAATGCATCCGAATAACTTCAAACTGCTCCCGGGAAAATTCTCGCGGGATTCTCGGGATAAAAATTATCACACATTGTATTACATTAAATTTCCTAGCGATATGTAAAAAGTCACATTGGAATTCGATTTTTTTTTACCTGGCCATTTTAAAAAATTCGATAAAAGTAGCGCAGAGTTTAATTCTAAGAATTAGCTGTCGATCAGCGAAAACCGCATTGAAATCGGCTTAATAGTTATTACGTGAATCCCGAATAAACAGACAAACAGACAAGAAATCTAAAAAAATGCATCGTGTGTTCTCCGTAGTTTATACATCTATTCCATTTGTTTTTTTTTTTACATAGCTACAATGTGCAGACATGGCATGTTTAGAATTTTATAATATTATAGTATATGTAGGTACATTTATTCCTATAGATACAAGCAAAAAAATGATTATATAATCAAAATTTGTTAACCACAATGATTTTTAAAATTACCTAAAATGGACTAGACCAAGACTTGCGAATACACAAATATAATATAAAATAGTTTACAATAAAAAGTAAGGCCAATAACAGGTCTTCCTTATTAACTGCCACTTTAGTAACAATTTTACAAAGCAAATGTTGAATTTAAACAAATAAAGTAAAGTAAAGTCGGGTTGTGTTATGTAAAATTCAGCAAGTCATTAATTATGTTACTTTTAAATTTGTATTTGGAGGACGCAAAAAGATCAATTTTACAAAATTTAGTATTATAAGTACGAGCCATACGAGAAAACAAAGAATTTTGTGTGTAGTTGGTAGAATTACAAGGAACATTCAGCAAAGATGTATGACGGGTACGGTATCTAGGTACATTATATGCCAATTTCGAGACGAGCTCAGGACAGTCAACACGGCTATGAACTATATCATACAGCAATGACATATCTAAAACTGTACGTCTTTCATCCAAGGATAGAAGCCTATGTGAACTACAGCTGTCTTTATAGGAATTGGGACTTATACGACTAAGATAGTTTATATGATTGCAAAAAATTCTTTGTATTCTCTCTAAGCGTTCTTTGTAAATGACATATTTTGGAGACCATATGGGACTTGCGTATTCCAAAATACTCCTAACAAAAGAATAATAAACAGATTTAATAACTGAGATATCTGAAAAGCACTTACAAATGCGTAATACGAAGCCTAAATTTTTGAAAGCTTTATTTACAATGATATCTATATGATTGGACATAGTCATTTTGTCATCAAAATAAACGCGTGATGGTAAGTCTAGTTTTATATGAATTTATACCTAGGATTTCGTTGTTTTTTTTTATTGCATGAGTTCAGCAGACAGGCAGACGGCCGACTTGATGGAAAGCGGTTACCATCACCTATGGACATTTGCAACACCAAAGGTACCACAAATGCGCTGCTGCACTCTTAAGGGAGACTGGAACCTGGACACTAATACCGAAACATAACTCAAGGTTGCTATGGCGGCATACTCTAGACCAGGGGTGGTAGCCATCAAGTCGGACAACAGATAGAAATGTTGATGATGAAAATGAAGTTGCGTCATTTTCGTTTGTTTTTTACTTGGCAACTATTTGCTTACATAGTATTTGTTTCTAAACACAATAATCACTAAATTTCAGCAAATTAAACTAAACGAGGTCTATCTTTATCACAAGATCGTGTCTACTTTTGTGCTAATTAGATATTGAATTCATTAATAAAGATTATGATAACGTCAGACAGGTTGTCCCGAAATGTTCACCGTGTTAATATGTATTACCCGTGCGCAGAAGGTTTGCCAATAGCATCATGATGTCACGCGTCGATGGTCAGAAGGGTTGACAAAAAAGGTTACATAAATAGTTGTTGCAATAAATTTATTACTTTTTGTTATTATTGTATATACTTTAGATAAGTATATACAATAATAGTAAGTTATACAATACAATAATAGTAAGTAATACAATACAATAATAACAAGTAGTCATCGCCAAACCTTCTGCGCCCGGCTTTTAGGCACCGTGATAGATATACACTAGGGGCACTCGGGGCTAGTGCCCAGGGCGGCAAAATTTTCGAGGGCAGCAAAATTTAGTGTCATCAAAAAAAATAAACATCCTGCTATAAAAATCAATGATTTTCAAAAATTGAGAAGTTATAAAACCATTCATGCTAAATCTTAAAAATCGAGTTCTTATTGGACATTTACGTTTTGAAGTCTAGTTACAGTGCACAGATAAAGGCAGTATTTCTCACGATGCCCCAGGGCGGCACTTATGGTAAATCCGGTCCCGTGTAGGCAGCTGCCTGTGTCCTAAAATAATAAAACATATGACTAGCTATGGATTATAATCGATAGCTTATATGTATATAGATATGTTCTATTATTTTAGGTCAGACGGGTCAGACTTTCCAAGCTACCTACATATTAACACAGTGAACATTGTAGGAAATCCAAACTGACGTTATCATAATCTTTATTAATGAATTCAATATCTAATTAAGCACAAATGTAGATATTATCTTGTGATAAACATAGACCTAATTTTGTTTAATTAGCTAGATTTCGTGATTATTGTGTTTAGAAACCAATACCTATGTAGGTAATAATAACTATGATTTACATATTTTCTAAATTCTTTTTGACCATGAGCATATTCACGTATTATATTATATTCAATTATCAATGGGCTCACGATTTTCAGAAATTTTATTAGCTCTGTTATGTGTCAGATATTACGAAAACCTTTTATAAAGTTTTAATAAGTTTCTTTTCTCTTATTGACTAATCTATTCTAAAAAATAAAATTATATTGGTCAAACACAAAAAGTTTTACATGTCTACAGGGGAAGACTACAAATGTTGGAACAATGTTTATATATTTTGATTCGCAAACATGGATTGCTTTATGAAAAGTTGTTTAATTTTTACGTGTTTCTATAATTAAAAAGTTTTTTTTATTGGATTATTTTTCAACGGCTACCAAGCTGAGGTATTCAGTATCCAAGCTGTCTACAGTAGGAGACATTTTGGTTTAAACAAGAGCAATAAAAATCATTTATTTTTTTAAATAAAAAGGATTGTCAAATCTAACATACCCAGAACATAATCTTATATAATAATAAAAATACATGAACAAATAATGTACATATGGAAGTTATGTAACTCGAACACTATCTTCCGCTTTTGTGTTTGACTCATATGTGTTGTATCTACTCTATTCTGTCACCACTTTCTACCAGCATCCTCGTCGAGAGTTGTCGGTGGGTGGCCGGCAGAGGACACCCAGATCCCGTACCAAGTCAGCCTGAGGATGGTGGGACCTACGGGAGGTGTGTCCTCATGCGGAGGGTCTATTATCCACCACGAATGGATCTTAACTGCTGCTCATTGTTTGGCTAAGTGAGTACTCTAGTACCTTACTTTAGACTTTCATTTACATATTATGTCTGTATCTGTGCGCGCGGAATAAGCAGGAAAAAAAACCCGGATTTTTTATAAGATAATAAAACTTCAAGTTCCGGCAAACACCCATAAACAAGCGCTCACTCCCGAATATTAACGACGTTAGTAGACTAAGGCACCACAATATATACTGTCATACTTAATTTTCATAATCACCCCGTTTACTATACACAGCCGCATTACGTTCGTGGTGCGCCTGGGACTCACCAACCTGACCCGGCCGGAGTACATCGTGGAGTCCGCCAACAAATACATTCACCCCGAATATGATGAAATCAGAGCCGGAGTGCAGACCGCCGATATTGCTCTTGTCGGACTCGACGATTGGATTCCTTACAGTAGTAAGTAATGTCCTTGAAGACCACAAAAATGACCCGGACTTTTGGAGGGCTTGCATGGGGCTATAAGAAGCCCAACACGTAGAGGCCCCTTAAAAAATTTAACGTAAATGTGGCCTGACACTGACCGGCAATTATCCTTGTCTACACACGATATAAAAATGCAGCCAAGGACAAGCCCCGGTTAGTGTAGGACTATTGTAGAAAATGAGAACAAAAGGTACCAGGGTATTGGGTTGAGCTGCTAGTACAACTAGGGATCTGGGTTATGGGGACTATAGCGTCTGCCTGTCGCAATGTTCAGGGAACATGGAAAAATGGGTAGACGGTGACTCGCCACTCCCTGCCCGTAAAAAAATGCCATACATGATTGGCGAAGGGCCACACGAATATTTTTTTTTTTAAGACGGGGGAAACGCATTTCGCACAATACCGGGTCCTTTGCTAGGGATTAGACCATAATCGATTATGGAGGCATTCCCAAGGGGGCAATCCAAACACTAATCGACCGGCTTGTGTGGAGACTCGAGTACTCAATACTCCACTAAAACCACCCTCCTCCCATGTGCCTCGCGCTTATGGCAGGAAGAGCGTGAGACTTAGAACGTAGTTACGTCCACGCTGATCCTAACGCATCAGTGCTTGAGAATGCTCCGGGAAGCAGTGCAAACTCACTTCGTCAACAGGGTTGAAGACTCCTCTGCTCCCTAGATGCTAGAGAGCCCCTGCAAGGCAACACGGGTATGACTTATGAGTAGCTAAGGGGTGTCGAGAGGTAGGCTACAGGTTTTTAGTAAGTAATTATTATGATACTAGGACACCCCCCGTGCCTTAGTTCAAGTAAATATCAGCTCTAAATCCCATGAGAACTCATACACTCTGAGTTCAAAGTAAGTACCTAGTAAATATGACGTCCTCTGTGGTTGAGCGGGTTAAGCCTTTGCCGGCGTACCTCACTGCAACGCAGAGGTTCCGGGTTCGATTCCTGGTATAGTAAATTTCGGAAACGTATTTTCTCCGTTATTTACTATGGTCTGGGTGTCTGGGATCGGCCCCAGAGAGTACTCCGTTGTATATTACCCATAACACAATCGTAACTTGCTTAATTTGGGGATATACAATATGTGTGTTAGTCTGCCGATTATTATATTATTATTATTATAAAATATATCAGCAGAGAGTGGTCAGTATCCAAAAACCTCACAAAGAAAAGAAGGTAAAGCACAAAATTAGTGGAGCGATGTTTTACTTACCTCATACTAGGCAAGTATAAAATAGGCATCTTAATTAGATCAATTGTAAAGCGTTTCAGTACAAAACGATATTACTAATTCACATTACAGCAACGATCCAGCCCTGTCGCCTGCAAAATAGCGAGCAGAAGAACATCAACTATGAAGGAGTGCGACTTGTCGTCAGCGGGTATGGACGTACCGATGACTTATGGAATGGTAAGAAGTTCAAAATCCAAAAGTACCTTGTATCCACGCACACCCCCCAAAAATAATAAGATCGACTACCAGCAAAAAATACATCACTGGAAATAGAGTGCGCTGCGCCATTATTCTTCTCTCGAATTTTAACGCTTTCATACTTAAAACATACTTTTATATTTACTAGTGGTCGCCCATGGTCGTATAATCACAGATTTCGAAAAGGCTACACACTGTTAATTTGACTTGAACAATAAACAAAAGAATATATATGCGTGTGTGTGTCAAATACATGGTAGTGTTTTTTTAATTGATTTGATGTACTTTTTATGCATAATTTTTAAAAAATATTAGCATTCGTCGCTTCTTCTCTATATAAACTATAAGTGTGCGAAATTTCATACCCCTCCGTCCACGCAATTTTCGTAAAAAGGGGTACAAAGTTTTTGCTTCACGTATGTAAATTTTGTATTAATATTGCATATATTATATTAATATTTATATAATATTGATATATTGTGTTATTAATTTTGTATAGCTATTGTTGTTGCTATAAACATATTAATATTAATAATGCATATATTTGGATATATAATATTTTATATTAATATGTGTTATTGTCTATTTTCTTTTTATTTATCTTAATTATATGTATTGTGTAATATCTATGTATCCTATTTATTACATGTATTTGATTTGCACACCACCGTCATACACTCTTGATTCCTTTCACACAATCCACAGCCCGGGTTGTCCGGAAGAGATCGCTCTAAGCGATAATGCCGCCCTTTGTTCCTGCCTTGACGCGAAATCACTGCAAATGATTTATTTCATGTGTATGTGGTGAACAATTAAGTATTTTCTATATATCTCTCTACTTATAAACTGAATTAATAAAAAAAATAAAGACTTAGTAAGTTCTATTCAATTTTTAACTAATTTAATTTAAAGTTAAATAAGTGATAAAAAATAAGTAAAAAATACATTGGCTAAAGTATAACATTGTTGGCAAACACTAATTAACTATTGGCACCGTGTAAATTTGTACGAGAGAATAACACTGTTTTATTTTATAACTATATAATATTATTATACAAATTAATATTAAGATTTCCTAATTGAATAAACTGATGGTATCCAACTATTACACTAACAGAGCGTTTCATTAGTAACTCACAACGCCCAAAATGCTCCGTTAGCCGTTCCACAAGGCGACCGCGGTCGTTGTAGTCGTGGCGAAAACGTCACTAATGACATCATCATTTACGATCACACAACGCTCACAACGACCCATGTCAATGGGTGGGTCGAAGTGGTCGTTGATCACAGCAATAATTCTCTTTATCCCTTGACATTGAAAAAGGCGCGATTTTCAAATCAACCAACGACATTTATGTATTTCGTCGTCTATGACATCAACACCCCATAAGCCGTTCCACTAGAGTTTGTGATTGTAACGCAAGCAAGTAGAACGGGAAAAATCGCGGTCATCAACGTGGTCGTTGTGAATCCCTTCTGGAAAGTGGGGATGTATAACCATAATAATTTTATAAAGGTGGCACTGCATCTGAGATCCTCCTGTGGACCTTCCTTAGCGGAGTGAGCAATGAGTACTGCCTCAGCTGGTATCCGAACAGCCAGGTCATCAAGGAGCAGACTGTATGCGCCGCCTACTACAACGAAACTTCGCAGTCTTCTTGCCAGGTAAGACATCTATATTATTAAACATTCTAAACATTAAAGCTATTAAAAAAAACTGCAATAGACTATATAAATAAAGGAGAACATGATGCAATTTTTTTTAGATTAGGGCCGATTTGGATGCGGTTTTCACTGATCGACAGCTACTTATTTAGACTTAAAATCTGCGCATCTTTTTATCCTGGGAATCCCGAGGGAAATTTTCCGGGAATGATTTAAAATGGCCGGATTTAATAAAATCGAATTCCAATATGATTTTCATCACTGTCGATAGGAGATTTTATATAATAAAATGTGTGATATTTTTTATCCCGGTCATCCCGCGGGAATTTCCTCCAGAATCCCGCGGGAATTTTCCCGGGAATCCCGCGGGAAATTTTCTGGGAGCGGTTTCTAGTTGTTTAGATACATAAAAATTTGCTTATACCCACATAGTTTTCATTAAAACTAAACAACTTTATGTTCAAAGGGCGGTTTTATCGCTAAAAAGCGATCTCTTCCAGACAACCCCCATAAGTATTTTTTAAAATTCTGAAAAGTAATAGTTTGTCCCTTACGACAACTGAAATTACAGGTAGAAGTATGTAAATCTACAACTTTTTCTATTTTTATAACTAGCTCTTAGTTACAGGCAGTCAGACAAAAACTCTTTTAACTGCGTCTGTGTTATCGATGACGTATTAATTTGCAGGGTGACAGCGGGGGCCCGTTGACTAAAGTGGATGAAGACGGCGCGCCCACCATGATCGGAGTAGTCAGCTTCGGCTCCTCAGCTGGCTGCAACAGCCCGTGGCCAGCTGGTAAGACTAATAATTGCAAACTTAAAACTTCAAGTCAAGTTTTATAAAAAAACTGCAAGTTATGGGAAAATGTCTACAAAGACGGACTCCGTTAGATTTCAGTAGGAATAGACACTACAAATGCTGGCGAACGTCATCAAGGATGATATTAGTGGCTAATGGTCTCCCATAGAGAAACTCTGATAATGCGTTCAAATGGAGGAAGTGTTATCGCTATAATGATAATTATGACAAATTTCAATTTTTTATAAATTAAATAAAAAGGAATAATTATAAATAATAAGCGCCTGTACTTTTTATAAGACTTGTAAAAATCGCCGAATTTCTTATAACAGCTTACTCGATTTATATTTCGGAATTTACGTCATACAACATCCCATCAAATTGTTATATGTGCTCATCACTTTGTCTTCTTTTTCAGGCTACGTTCGTCCTGGTCATTACCACGACTGGTTCTTGGAAGTAACCGGAATCAACTTTGACTGGAATTCCGAAGACTTGAAGGCAAAGCCTATCCAACTCGACTATGAGAGTGTTGATCAAGTTAAAATCGTTGATTTTTAAGAGAAAATTAAAAAACTATTGTTATAGTACGAGCAAAACTTAAATACGTACTTGAAGTTCGTACAGATCATTGCACAAAACATTAGTTATTAAATTCACGAGTTACGTACAAAGCTAAGAGTAAAGAGTATTCGGATTAGCATGCCATCTCTTTCGCACTACGCCGCTGTAATAAACATTACCACTTGACTGGATTTGTGCAAACAAAAGCAGCTAACTTTAATAGAAAAGCATTTAAGTTTTGCGTGTACTTGTAGTAATTAACTCTGAGATTTAACTTTTAGTACAAACTGAAATAAAATCAATTTCCAATTGTCAATATTTTATTGTTTCATCTTATACACGTCCTTTAAATATCATCTGTTACACCAACATTCTGTAAAAAGCCACAATGTACGAATTTATTGTTACAAGAGAAAATCACCGGTTTAATTGAGGCATCGGGTTCTGGTTTTGGTGGTGAAAAAACAGATACACTGGAAGGTGTCTAAAAAAAAAGAACAGTTCAATCAAGGGAAAGCTCATTTGCCCACCACACTGGACTCTTCGTTAGGATACACGTCTATAAGGTGGTGGTTAAATTCTGTGACATTAAAAATAAATCTGTCAAAGAGGCTAAAAAACGATTTGAGGCATGGCTAAGCAGTCTAACTTACGAGGATAGTGAAAATGTGCTAAAAATCACCGTCTGAATAGTGTGATACGAAAATGCGTACTCTCTTTCTTTCTTTCTTTCTCTCTTTCTCTCTCTCTCTCTCTCTCTCTCTCACACACACACACGCACGCACGCACACACGCACACACACTAACACACACATGCAGCCACTGTGGCTATAAACATCGGCTTTGGTCTTCAAAATACAGGCTTCGCCTAGTTTGGGACCAGTAGGTAATATAAATAATGTAAAATTTGACTTTCTGACAATAAAGATTATTATTATTATTATTATTATTATTATTATTATTATACATTACACAGAGAGGACCACAGTGGACAAGGGTAATATTACCCAGCCACGAGATTTTCCATTTTAAGATACCTTTATGGTTCTGTAGTTACTACTGAACTCCAAGTCTTCCGCAGAAAATTCCTTTTCACTATCAACAGTATTACACCAATACATGTATCGGTGACTTAAAATTACTTAATTTATTTAATTCTTTATGAACCAAGTACACTAAAAACCAAGTTGCACTTATCTATCAGCTTCATTCACCACCGAATCAAACTGTGGACAACCCTCAAAAACTCTACTTAATATCTCTTGACAATACTGTTTTTCTTCTGTAAACTGATCACTGATTAAGTCCGGATGCTTCAGGTGTTCTTCTAGAACCTTCTTGAGACCCGTGGTGGGATCTCTACACTGTGCTAGAACCGTCTGATCTAGATCTTCAATCAAACAATATAGTATACTAAGTAAATGCTCCGTAGTTAAATCACGGCCAGCTCTGATTTGGTCAGTAATCATTTTTACCAGATTGAGTGCGATGAATTGTTCTGTAAAAATTAAAATAAATATCAATTAATTTAATTAACATCATAGTAATACTACTACATTGTAAATACAATAAAAATTATTAGTATTTTCAAATATTTTGTTGTTGTTCGTGTCTACCCCGCAAGGGAACTGGCGTGAAGTTATGTATGTATGTATGTATGTAAATATTTTATTAAGAATTATGTGTCTCATATAACATTAGTCATCACAAAGTGTATAAAGTTAAATCATGACTAGCTAAATCCATCTCTTCCTGTGGCTCAGTTATTTGTGTTTTAAATTATTTTTATTTAAACGCATAAAAGGGTTGGAATTTCCCATTCAATAGGCTACTTCGATATAAAAAGTAAATTAAAAAAAAATGATTTGCCGACAGATAGATAGATAACACTTTATTGCTCACCAAATATACAATTTCAAAAATATGCAATTACAATATTGTCATGGTAGAAACAATAGGCGGCCTTATCGCTTCAAGCAATCTCTTCCAGGCAACCTAACTTAAGGATTAATTTAACATAATCTGGCGATGTGGGTGGTGCAGATTCTTAGATACATATATCATAAACAAACAAACTTAAACTACATATCTTATACATTAAATACACATACTTAAATTACTTTATAAATTAAATAAAAGTAGTAAACAGTTTATGGTGCTAAGCGAGTAGGTACTGATACGAATGATATGTTAAAATGCACGTGTCGGCGTAAACCGCTGACATGGCAATGTACAGCTGTTGCTTGTGTACGGGACGCAAGCTTCTTTTTAAAAAAAAATTACAAATTTAAACTCAATCCATAGACTACTTTTGAATTTTGCGGCTGCAAACTTACGAAAACTGAATCCTTACTAATATTATAAATGTAAGTGCGAGATTGGTTATTATACTTTCTTGCCTTAACTATTCAACTGGCCATCATACAATTTCGCACACAAGTCATCGGCGCTACAGAAAAGCACACAGGTGACTTTCGTTTAAAAAAAGTATTATACCTGAGGGATAAAAACTTTTTTATTTTTATTGTGTTCAGCAGGCACAGGCAGATGGCCCACCCGATGGAAAGTGCTTACTAGCTAGGAACTATCAATGTGCTGCCACTCTCTAAAGGGAGACTGGAATCTGGCCAGTAAGCCGGAACACAACTCAGTTTTTATGGTGTCATACTCCAGACCAGGGGTGGTAGCCACCAAGCCGGCAAAGACCCTACCACCTAGCTGTGGGTTATTTCGTCAGACGACGATGACAGGCCGCCTGGCCGCAGGAAATTATATTCTTTCTGCGTTCCTGCTTAGACTTTTAGATTGTCATTGCACAAATAATTGTAATACAGCTACTTAACTGTAATTGATTAACAAGATGTACAATAACGCGAGCGACGCCGCGGGCAATACTAGTTTTAATATATACCTTTAGCGTCATTGTAGGTATTACACAAATATCTTATGAGGAAGGCAGCTTTGGTCCGCACCGCAGGTTCCATGTCCTGCAGCAATTGCGCAAGGGTCTCGCAGCCGCCCTGGGCAACCAGCTCGCGGCACGACGGCTCGAATTCGCGTGTTGAACCTGAATTCATCGGGTAAATTCAATGTTACTGGAAATTAATTTTCAGGCAGAAAAAGGCCTAGAAAAAGGTCTCTTCTATTGCTTAGCCTCACCTGCGAGGTATAAGATATGTTTGCATAACTCTTTAGGGCTTAGCACAGAGACACAGACTATGGATATAGTCTATCAATACAAAGTCCGGTATTGATAAATTTAGCACACTTGACCTAAAGATTGTTTTTAATACAGAATATTTTTATCTGTCATATTGTTAAAAAAACTATACACTAAAATATTTTGATTAATTTATTACTTCTGCACTTGCACATTGTGTATTCTCTTCATTAAGTAAGTTGCATACATTACCCGTGGTGAAATGCATCTGAGGAGGAGAAGTCATTCAAGTCAGTTAAAAATAAGTAAGTAAGTTATATAAGTATAAAGGATTTAGGGCCCATTTATGAACCACCAGATAAAAGTTACTCATAGAATAAAATACAACATGAACAAATTAAAATTCAAAGCCTAGAGCATCGACGCCGAGTTGCTAGTCTAATCTAAAAGTCAAAAACCAATGTTTTTTATAAGATTCATTTCATAGAGTGTGAAGTTGAACTGTTCAATCTGATTCCCCCTACACCATTCCATCTTCGGAACACAAAGTGCTGTGGTCTATGCCATCGTTTCACAGTGGAAATGCTATCAGTGCAAACTAAACATTTTCTCCTCCACATTACTTCTACGTACGGCAGAGTTGTGAAATGCACTAACAGATTCCGTGTTCCCGAAAAGTACATTCCGGGTGTCTTCAAGTCACGTGTGAATAGGTACCATCTAGGTAAGCATGCTCCAACTTTGACTGTATCATCGTCCGACATTGGGGGTGAGCCTGGTCAAATGCAAGCCTATTTATTATTTTAAAAAAAATTATAGTTGCACAAATAAATCAGTTGATTTTTTCACTATTAAATTCAGTCAGGTTATAATTTATTCAATGAATAACTTTTATCTGATGATTGAAAAATCACCCCTTAAGAATATAAATTCTAACTAACACAATTATGTTTTTTCAATTATAGAAGGAATATCAGCCAGAACCAATTCTGAGTGAGTCAATTAAGCCAACTCTGCACCACCACAGATGTCGACAAATTTTCATTTTTTTTATAAGGATAGTAATTGATTTAATGCAAACACATTCACTACAAGTATAACCTCATTGCTTAGTTAGTTAATAATATTTATCAATAAAATTACAATGTTAGAGATTACTCACATGAAATAGCATACAAGCACTTTGCCAATGCTTCTCCTCTTTCAGTGTTAACTAAATTCAACAATACATTAAGTAGACCACACTCCAACGCTCTTGCTTGACAGAACGGATTGTTTTGGCACAACTCTGCCAACACTGTACTGGCCAAGGTGCGAATTTCTTCATTCTCACTTCCATAACATATTGGGAATATTACAAATCCACCCATTTTATAAAAGTCTGAAATTAAACAATATAATCAAATTGTATGGGAAAATCAGCTTCAAGATTTTCAATTCCTCACTTGTACTTAATGTATTAGAAAATAATTTAATTATTTAGTATTTACTTTAGTTTCCGCTACTAGAATACATAATAAAACTACATTAACCATAAACAATCTTTCTTCTCACCCTAGCTGATAGTAGGCATGTACATATATTTATATCACCAGCCAAATTTTTCTTTGTTATTTATATTTTTACATGCACCTGACATTTTAACACCTACTGTGACATTGGCCAAATCAATTCAAATTGCTTTGGAGCTATAATCCATAAGAAGAACCACAAACAAAAATAAAAACTAAATAATTAAAATGAACAAGTTAATTTTAATTATCAAACTAAATAAAACTTTAACAATACTCATTGACACGTGACATCTTTGTCTTCTGTGATCATGGCTACTGAAAAGTGGCCGAAACTTCAGAATAATAACAATCAAATAAATTACTGTGCTTAAAACTGTTAAAATGTAGTTTTATTAATTATTTAGTATATATGGTGGGGCACTGAAAGATGACGTAAAGTAATAGTTTTATTTCGAAAAAAAATGTAAGATATTGATTGGAAATTAAAAACAGTTTGTAAAATATCCTGAACAAAATAATTAAATGCAAAAATCAGCTTCAAGGAAAGTGCCTTACATGTGCTTTGTATAATACATAATAATTATATAGTGTTTTTGGTGGAAAACTGAAAAGTATACATTCTTATATGCAGTTTTATTTTAATAAAATGTATAATATTGATTGATAATTAAAAATAGTTGTAGGATATTGATAGATTAAGAGTAAGAATTGTTTATGTCCAAAAATCTTAAGTTTTTCTAATGTTTATTCATCCTAATATCTCAACTTAAGGAAACATGAACTGATGAACTTGGTTTCCAAGGAAAATCTTTTTTTTTTTTCAAATGTAGCATGTAATTTGATAATGACGAGTTTATTTGGATCATTTGATACTTTACACTCTTTTTGTGATACATTTAACATACAGTGTCCCTTCAAACAGACTTACCATTAGCCACATCAATATCATCTATAAACTCCAGTAGGTTATTAAAAGATGTCTTAACATCATCTGGCAGTATGTCACCAAGTTGTATACTGTGCATTTTCTCTGTATTTGTGAGTACTTTTATTGCCTCTTGCAATACCTTTGCTACATCCACTGTCAAACTCTTGAGGGCTTCTTCAAGGAATTTACGTCTCTGAAATACATATTTATTTCATAATAATCACACAACAGCACCACAATACAATCAGTCATTTTAAAATAAACCTTGATCAAAGAGTGGATTTTACTTTGTAAACTAGTGCTAACTACCACTAATATTTATTTTCACTTATATGATTGTCTTTTTTATTACCATCTACAGTCTATATTCTGAGTTTTTTTAGCCACTTCCAAGGGTTTGACTAACTGCAAAAAGTTTACACATTAATTGGTTCAAAATTCACAACAGTTGCAGGATATTACTTGTTTATGCAGAACTGCATATTTGAAAATTCTCTATTGTTCAGTATTGTAAGAGACCAGATCGGCTTTTGAAGATATCATTTTATTGAAGAAAATTTAATATTTTAAATTAAATATAAATTTCAATTAACAAAAGCAACATACCTCTTCATCCATAGGGCCCAATTCAGAATTCCCAGGCGCATCTTCTGCTTTTGTTGCCTCCATTGCGAACCGCAACAAACCCTGCAATCAATTAATAATATTTAAATCAATGAATACCGTAAAGTATTAGCTTTATATTAGACAAACATTGACATTGCAATCAAGTTAGACGTGATGAAATAATTTACAATTTTAAGCTTATTGTTAACCAATTACCTGCAAGTTTCTGGGTTGTCTCGGTTGAACGGGAGTTGGTTGTACAGATTCTTCATTTCTTGGATAAGTTATAGCACCTGCAGTATTATTTCCACTAAAATTGTTTGAACTCATTTTATAAACAACAGCGATACAATATCCAAGTAGCTCGTACGGTAGCACGAAATACAGTGTACGTAATCTATATAAAATTAAACTATTTTTATGTTACACAATGATTTCGATGATTCAGTATTAATGATTGTTTTTAAATTCTGGAAAACATGGATTATTCGAGACTGATTTGACTTGACTTTTGTTGATTTTGACGCCTTTGGCATTCGAGAAATGATTTTTGAGGTTCAAATTGTTGTATGACATTAACACTTGACAACTGACGTATGACAGACATTACGATATATATTATTTTAGACATTAGGCTTCGATCTAGTGACTATTTATTTATTGATTTAATTATATACCACAATACTCTGCTTCATTAAAATATTTTATCTTTTATAATACTAAAAATATTTAGAAGTCATATTGCAAGTTGTGGTGGGCTAAAATTAATTTTGTACTTGGCACTTGATATTATTCTGTTAAAAATAGTTGGCGTCTCAATACAAGAGATGGCGCTATAGATTGTTATCGTATCGCTAACATCGTATCGTATCGTAAACAGTAAAACCACATTCCATAGTAGTTCTTAGCATCACAGCTTTATTATATACGTATAGCGTTATTATCTATGATCACAGCCATACCTGCCAAAGGCCCCAGACTTTGTTGTCTTTCTAAAGTCCAAAGTAGTTGTGAAAAAGACTTGCGCAACAGACGATGAAGTTTCCATAACTACATGATATGTATAAAAAAAGTGCCTATACTTGGTATGATTCCAAAATTGGTCTGGAATATTTTTTTCGCAGTTTTTTTAGTAAACATTTTAAGTTGATTGAAGGAACGGATATTTTATAGATATTCACTATTTCAAGTCAACTCAAGTTCAGTTTCTTTCAAGTAACAGAATCTCCGTAAATGACGCGGTTTCTAGCTTAAAGTGTGGATCAGCTATTTTTATTAAACTGCTACTAACATGATAAAATATGAAATAGGCTGACAATGTTTCGAATAGAAAGTAACGTCCAGCGCTTTCTGTAACTATTTATAACACTATTTCATACTATAGCTTTCCGCGTGGATTTACTAGCATGAATTTCAGTTGTAAATCCCAGAGATCACAATTATAATAAGCTTACGAAATAAAAAATATCCTTTGTACGCTCCGTTAATTAAAAGAGTTGTTGGTAATCGATTTATTCCCAAAGCCATAAAGAAGGATGTATAAGTTGCCGTTATTCTCCCATTACATTATTTAACTGTACACTGGAATTCAATGATAATAGTGATTGCATACAGAAACAATCTCCCAACTAAAATTTTCATAAACAAGCTTATAGTAGATAAGTAGGATTAGATATGCAACCGTATGTATGATATCTATCATACCTTGATAAGTTATCAAAGAGATAAGTTGGTAAGAATAACTCTTAACGATTCACTCTTGTTTTGAAAATTCAAAGCAAAATTTAAAACAACACCGATCTTCGGTCTCGATTTTTATTCTGTGCTACGTTGTACTTATAAAAGTTAAAAAATAAAATATATTTACATAGAGAGACGAAAAAGGTGAGGTGGTTTTAAATGTATACATTATTTTATTTGTTTATTTTCTTGCATTAAAATATGTGGTACAATTTTAGTGTTAATATGAACGAAGTTTCTTCGTAATTATTATAGCTTTGACTTTAATATCAGCCTATGAACGTCGTCACACTGGTGGGCTCAGGTACCCCATGTTTGGGGGCAAGCACAGTAAATTGATTACTCCTGTCCAAGGCAGATTAGTGGGTTTCATAAATCGGTTATTAGCATATTGAATGCAGGTTTTATCACGATGAAGATTTATTACAAAAATTCCTAAATTCTAAATTCCTGTTTTAAAATATGTTATTGCGTAAATAAGACGATTGTTTGCAAGCGAATATTCCCTCGTAGACTACCGTCTTCCCATGATAAAGTGAGGGGCCGAGTTATATTTATAAGGATAACATATTTATAATATGGCTCGCGTATTATAATTATATTGATATTGTACAAAATCATCTCTCTCTCCCAATCTCACTCTCAATATAGGACACTATTATTATATACTTGATGATAACTTATTTTTTTCTTAAATATAGCTTTGCACTATTTATTAATCCACCCAGTGTCAAGTGTTTATAAATATTCAAGTTATAATGTTAAGTCATATGTAGTTGTTATGGTGGAAAGTTATACCATGGTTATACATACAATAAGACGTTTTCCTAGAATTAGCACAATAGACATAATATTAGAAAATTCATTAATTTACAAAGAGAAGTCTTATCGCTAAGAGCGATCTCTTCCAGAGAGCCCCAGACCGAGAAATGACTTGATAATATATAGTACGGCTACTTACATTTTATTAATAAATACATATTTGCCAGGTGGTAGAGTATTTGCTCGACTGGATGGCGACCACCCCTGGTCTAGAGTATGCCGCCATAACAACCTTGTGTTGTGTTCCGGCATTAGTGACCAGGTTCCAGTCTCCTTTAAGAGAGCAGCAGCGCATTTGTAGCACCTTTGGTGTTGCAAATGTCCATAGGCGATGGTAACCGCTTTCCACTAAGTGGGCCGTCTGCCTGTCTGCTGAACTCCTGCAATAAAAAATAAAAAAAAAATATAAGCGTAATTGTTATCTCTCTAATTCGCGTCAAAAATGAAATCCACCTTACGAAATATTTCAGGATGCCGCCTCGGGAGTACATCGTGGCGCAGCCCCCCGTGCGGGTCGGGCAGCCCCGGGCCCCTCCCCCGCCACCGCCGGGTCGCCTGCAGAGGCCCCCACACGACAACCCCACGGTCTACTTACGGCCCAACACGGCTCCCAGAAATAACGTGAATATCGTGAATAGGAGCTAGCTCATACCTAGTCCCTCAGCTCACATAAAGAATTAGGTAGATGAAACACATGTTACAATAAATTGTAATAGTATTTACATTTAATTTTAAGTATATCATAAAAGAATAGGAGTTAAAATACCATCGTACTTCTATAACATCGTAATAGAAATAATTTCTATAACTATTTGACTCGTTAAAGAGATATCCGTTTTAACTTACTACGCTCAAACAAAATCCAGGCGGCTTCGGAGTTTTGTTATATGATAAAAAGTATTTTAATTCATTTGACTGGCAACTACCCTGTTGATTATTAAGTGATAATACAATTTCAAAATCGAAAACTTTAACCAATCTTAATTTATAAAGACAAAAATTGAAACTGTAAGGAAATAGCGCCCAACGCTTAGAAGACACACCTACCTCACGTGACTAACTAGCTGACCTTTATTTTAACCATAAATAATATTGGCGGGAGTAAGCCTCGCGCGGTACCCCCACCAGCCTTTTGGGAACGTTGCCAATGAGCGGTAGTGGTTTGTGGAGTAATTTCGTTATCTATAATTTATATTTAGTTTTACTGTTAGTATGTATATATAATACATAAATATTTTAAGGTAGTTTAGTTTATAATTTAATTTGAGTTGTAATAAATGAAAACGTACAAAATAATGTTGTTAAGATCAGTAATACAGCATTCTTTTCTGAATTAAACTCTTTTTTTTATTGCATGAGTTCAGCAAACAGGCAGACGGCCCACCTGATAAAAATCTGTTATCATGGCCTATAGACATTTGTAACAACAAAGATACAACCAATATGCTACCGCCCTCTAAAGGGAGACTGGAACCTGACCACTAATGACGGAACACAACTCACGCTCGTTATGGTGGCATACTCGGAACCAGGGGTGCTGGCCATCCAGGAGGACAAATACCCTGCCTCCTGGCTGTGGGGTGTTTTGTAGTGTGGGTTAGTGGTGGTTGCAGGAAATTGTATTCATTTTTTTTTTTGAAGTTTAAGGCTTGGCAACTAGGCCTTTAAGCCAGACGCCGTTGTATCGTAGGCTACAATCGACATCATTCAACGGAGTTCTTATAAGAACTAGGAAGGCCACATTTGACTATACAGTTCATATTTCTCGCAAAAACATATAATTACTACTCAAAAACTATCAATATCCTACAACTATTGTTCATTTTAGAGTTATTTTACACATTTTTAGAAAATAAAACTGTACAGCACAACGTCCGTCCCCCCTTTCATTTCCCGCCAAAAACTCCGAAATTTTGTATTCATACGAGTATTTCGTTACTGCACAGATAAAATCTCTTAACATAGTCTATGTCACAGTCTTCTACGGGTAAACTGCTCAGCAAAGAGAATTTAACACTACGTTATACTGTCCAAAAGGCAGGCTACGTTACGTCGCTGGATCTGCATATTGATCCGCTGTGCGAGATAAGTACCAGTCCTATGACCACCACGACCAGAGTTGATTAGGAATTATTGACTAATTCCAATATGCATAATTAATGAATTAATCAAAATGCATAGATACTGTGGTTTTTACCGATTTTACAGATAGAGCTGTTCTAATTTTTAAGTTCCAATTTTAAAGCTTTATTTATCATAGACAAGCTTAAATTTAGGAATAAAAAATTATCTTCAATCAATACTTAACACGATCAGTGCTCTGACTTTTAACTAGGCCTTTAGGCCTAGTTGCCAAGCCATAAACATAAAAAAATGATCAATGCTTTAAGGGGGGCTTTATGTTAAGGATCTCTTACGTGTATTTTTATAGTCAGTGCGGCGTCCAAAAGCATGATTTACTTCAGTGCGGGAGGTCGGTCATACCTATATTTCCATGTATGACAAAAATAAATACATATAGGTACATGTACTAGCTTCAAAAATTGTTCCGTCCGTTTTTTTTTCAAAGTCGTTTTTGTGGTGCTGATTAGGTCTCACACGCACTGCAGTAGAGATAGATTACGCATTCTGATACAGTTCAAATGCAAATCTGAAAATTTCTTGACAATGGCAACTTATTGAACGTTTTAATAAATACAATTCATGTATTTATTATACTACTACTATATTTGACATTATTAAAAATGTCATTTATTTAATTCCTTAAAACTATAAGTGAAATGCCGAGCCTTTTCTTATTTATAGCTTCGCATGGTTTAACTATTTACCAGAGGGGTTAAAATAGCCAATTTCGTAGATTCGTATTACGAATATGACAAGCATGTAGATAAAGTGGAACGCTATGCTGTCTTACATTATCCAGTATATCTCGATAACGCTTCGGTGCTAACCCAACATTTAAAAAAAAGTTCATTGAGATGTAATCACGTTGTCTAATCTGTAGTCGAAGAATACAGATTATAAATCGTCATCCATGAACTATTTACGGGGAGTTCCCGTGAATTATACTTTTTCTTCTGACATTTTAATTGTTCGAACAGTAAGTTTGCATATTGCTCTCTATGAAGTAGGTAATAGAGTTCATAGGTTCATTTCTGAGGATGAAACTAATATTGAAGAACTGATAAACTTGGAAGAGGACTAAATTTTATGTAAACTCCTGTTGATTTCATCTTTAGGTATTTTTAATTCAAAATAATAAAGTGTACTATAATTTTTTACAAATACTATCTTTTAAAAAATTTTATGCTATCGTTTTCAGCTTAACCAAATCCAACCCTGGATATATTCATCCACATCCTAGCGCTAAATGCCAGTTGATTTCAGGGCGCTCGCTTTGTTGACGTGCAGTGCCATCTGCATGTTCGTAATTCAATGCGGCTTGTATAGGTAGTAAAATATAAAGATGACATTCAATTCAACTATAATTAAGTGTATAGAATATCATTAGTCATGTCATTTATTAGCTCGAAAAAGATTTTGAATTGTGGCATATTTAATAATAGCGGCATGTTAAGGTATTTTTTTGCCATACAAAAGGAAACAGGCAGACGGCCCACTCAATGGAAAGTGGTAAGCCAGGTGGTAGGGCATTTGCCCGACTGGATGGCTACCACCCCTGGTCTAAAGTATGTCGCCATAACAACCTTGAGTTATATTCCGGCATTAGTGACCTTGTTCCAGTCTCCCATAAGAGAGCAGCAGCGGATTTGTAGCAACTTTGGTGTTGCAAATGTCCATAGGCGATGGTAACCGCTTTCCATCAAGTGGGCCGTCTGCCTGTCTGCTGATCTCCTGCAATAAAAAATAAAAAAAGTGGTTACCATTCTCTATGGACGTTCGCAACACCAGACGCGTGGTCACCGAGTCGCTAGGCTCGAAGAAATTTTATAACACTCTCCTTAAATGTCCTCATGTCATACTTGCCCGACACGATGTTCGTGTTCGTAAAGAGTGAAAAATTTCAGTGAATTTAAAGTTTACAGCTGACTATTGTGTTATAAGATGTATTTGAATTTTTTTAATAATTGCAATGTATTACACAATTAATTACATAGTGTAATAACGTAGTGGATTTAGGCTAAGTAGATTAAAATTAATATTCAGAATTAAATAAAATTATAAAGTACACCTTTAGCTAATGACATGTGATACGCCTGTGAACATAACATCTGTTCTTAGATCATATAAACGCATGTGTTATTGTACCATGCCATTGACAATTTAAGTATTATGATTGTTTGTCTTTTGAGACCACGGGCCATAAAAATGGCCCGGACATTTGGAAGGCTTGCGTGGGGCCATGGGAAGGCCAACACTTAGAGGCCCCGTGACAAATTTAATGTAAATGTGGCGTGACACTGACCGGCGATTATCCCTGTCTACAACATATAGTGATGCACCCAAGGACAAGCCCCGGCCAGTGTAGGACTATTGTAGGAAATGAGGACAAAAAGTACCGGGCTATTGGGGTGAACTGCTAGTGGTACCAGGGGTCTGGGAATATGGGGACTATGGCGTCTGCCCGTCGCAATGTTCGGGGAACATGGAAAAATGGGCAGACGGTGACTTGCCACTCCCTGCATGGGCCCCTAAAAATGCCATAGAAGGCAGGGGCAACATGGGTGTGAGTGGCTAAGGGGTGTAGAGAGGTGGACGGCAGGTCCACCGTAGCTACATCTGACGTGATGCCATTTATCACTTCCACCCCTGGAGCTTGAGTCTTAGCTCTAGCGATCTCTACTCCGTGCCGGCTGGCTAAGGCAAGCACGGAGGTGGGGGCATTGTCTTGGCCCCCGGAGTCAGGTACGAGGTGTCGCTACTCACCTAAGGCTTCGCCACAAAGCCCCCCTGCGGGACGGGGGTGTAGTAAGTAAGTATTATTATTATTATCGGATATACGCGAATTGCATTTCTAATTACTTCTAGCCCTATAACACGGTCGTAGTAAGAATACTTAAGGCTGTTACATTTATCAGCAACTGCCTTGTGGAGCGGACTGACTTTAAAATACTCAATCAGGAATATTGGATTCAGACAAACTTGGTAGCGCTGTACTGACTTCAGATCAATTTACACGATGCCAGCATGACGTCAGCACTTGCTTCCTTCAAATTTGCAGTCAGTAGCTGGATCAATAAATCAATGTAAATCAGCTTTTATACATCACGGTACCTACAATGTGATTGGAACATATTTAAAAAAACAAATTAATTCAATCTATTGTATCATCAAAGAAATATGTTTCAGAGAGATAATTAGTAATCTGAACATAATTTTAATTAAATGAAATACAAAAATAATGGATAAAACAGATTACGAGTTTCGCTTGAAAATTTTGTTTAATTAATTAATTATGCTCAAACTTAATTATTTATTTTCTTGTTGCGAGAGACTATTGTTCACACGTTTTTCTTTCTTCCTGTGCATTAAACTATGTATTTTTTTGTTTCTGAATAAAATAACATATATTTTCTTTTATACTGTTACGAGTTGCAGGACTCTATTATTAGGAGGAGTCCTCCTTCAGGAGTTTATTAGAACTATACAAACACGTATAACACAGGTACAAATATAACCGAACGCAATAGGTCCAAACGTAATGCAGAAGCACAATGGGCTGTTTTCTAATCACAAATTTTAAACACAAAGTAAACAAAAGAAGTCCAAATGCCGAAAGGTAATAAAGTGCTTTTACGGTATGCAGGTGTGAATCCACTTTTGTCGGCGTGAGGTTGTAACAGTACAAAATTCTTGGACATGGAAGGTATGCAATTGTTCAACCTCAATTACGGAGTTTGAAGAATGATGTTTTGCTCTAGCATGGAAAAACATACTTCGATCCCTCTAGGTATGTATAGTTTCATTTAAAAATAAAAAAAATATTGGTAAAAGTGTATAAAAATTGTCTTTGTAGGAGAATTTTTGGCGGCAACCGAAAGGCGACGTTGTAATGTGCAGTTTTATTTTCTAAAAATGTGTATACTTTAAAAATGGCTCAATTAACTTAACATCAACTATTGTTCAATAGTTGTAGGATATTGATAGTTTTTGAGTACCTAGTAATTGTTTTTGTGAGAAATGTGAACTGTATAGTCAAATATGGCCTTTCGAGTTTTCACAAGAACTCCGTTTAACGGCGTCAGTTGAGGACTTACAATTCAGCTGAGCAATACGAAGATTTATACATCACAATTGGCTGTATGAACTAAGACACCTTTGTCTACTATTGTAGAGCATGCTATATATACCTCATATGTCAACCGCACCTTAGCTGTTCTGGAAAATATGATGGGTTGTTTGGTGCCATAGCTATCGGTTTATAATTTGGAATTATTCCACGGGCGCGTTTAATGCTTATATACTAAAAAAAAACTTGATAGACAGTTCGCAAAGGTTTATTCTATAAATAAATCATGGAAGTTACGCTTGTAATAGGTAATATAAAACGAAAAACTGTGAGGCTAATCCAAAACATTCAGACCAGACTAAATTATGAAAAGTTCATCAACAAAATTTCCTAGACGTGAATAGAACTCGGAACTATGTGTTGCATCTGAAATAGTGCGCCAACACTTAGACCACTAGGCTATAGAAGCCGTCAAACCCAGCAACAGATGTCGCCCAGTAATTGCTTTTGAAAATTCAGTTATGGGACAACATTATACAGAAAGAAGCGATAATGCTGATATTAGACGGATCAACTAAATTTTGATTGAAAAGAATAGAACTGAAAGGACAAGCCGGCATTTAATGACATTTAAGGATTCAATTTCATGTTTATATGGATCACTTTGGTTGATTCATCCAAAATGAAATATACAAATGAACCATCAAATATCGCCTTAACATTTTGACTAGATATTGCACATTATAAATCGTATAATATGAAACGTTGTTTTTTAAAAATTTATATTTAGGAACAATTTTATTAATAATAATAATACTGAATCCTGAAACACTGAATCCTTAAGATCACGGTACAGGTTACATCATTGCAAAGCATTAAACTAGAATCTTATATAATATTAGTCATATACATATCGAGATAGAGCAAATTTTAAAAGCCTCTTTAAGGTTCTTAAAAAAAGCTTACAAGCTGTAACTCGATATGAATAAGAACGTATATGTTTATCTTGTTATTATCTACAATTTTGACGTTACATGGAATATAGACATGCATCTAAACCCACCTTGTTCAAAAATCAAGTTACCTGAAGCAGCTTAGGACTTAGAATCTAATGTAAACCACGTTTACCTTCACATGTACATCGACCTCAGCTTGTACTCTTACAACATCATTTGAAATAACATTTGCTTTGTAACAGTTGATTGATGGTCTATGGAGCGCTAGTCGATTTAAACATGCATGTTATATTTATTATTTACAACAATTTGACACAACAAAAATTGATTTCGATGATAAAACTATGTTCAAATTATCTAAATTCATTTCAGCAAAGTCATATAAATTAGTAAGAAATTTATTAGAGAAAGTACAATGTGGACATTAAAAGTCTTATTATAAATATACTAAAAGTAAAACCTTAAAATACCTAATACCCTATAATAAACTATATTAGCAAATTAAAATAAAACTAATACCTACTAATAACATGCTTAACAAATTATACACTATAAAAAACTATCAACTAAAATCGATCCAGCCGAACCAAACCACTATTGCAGAACAGTGTGCATAGAAAGCTGGCTTTTATATTGGTTATTATTTTTAACAAGATAATCAAAATATACTAGACTTATGTCAAACAGTTAATTATATTAGTTTTTTTTTCTTAATAAGGCACTGGTAGAATCTTACTACTTCACAGAGAGGTTAGTCATCCTGTAAATGTAATATTTGCCATTCATGAGACTACCTAAATAATCTACCAAATTTTGTTAAAAATTATTATGCGTGTGACTTCGTACGTATTGCGTGTGATATGGATAAATTGCACTTGTTTTGTACTCTAAAAAATCAAAATATGAGTACAGAATTCACTAGCCAGCCTTCTGGACTCCTTACCCGTAAAAGACGTGAACTAGGCTCAGCATTCTATATGTAGAAGTATATTATATGAATAACTAATAATCATTTAAAAAAATCTTTATTATTTTAGTTTTATTCTAATTCCAAATATTGTGTGAATAAAAAAAGTACAGAATTTTGACGAAGTAGAAATTATCAAAAACAGCCTCGAATGAAATAAGCCTTCACAGTACTTGAGAATTTTCTACTACAGACGAGGCATATTGGTTACAATAACCGCTAGATGGCAGTAGCTGTTATAAATATTTTTACTAACTATAAATATTTACATAATTGTATTCATATCTTCTGAACGCTGCAAGATATCTAAGTGGAGCATAATTACGTTGATATATTTTTTAAATAAAACGCTTGTTTTAATGTTCAACATTGTTGAGATGTTATGCCAACTTTCTGACAAACAGGTAAAAAATCTACATACGGTTGTTTATGATTAAGAAATCCTGTAAAACAGCAGTTTTGACTCAAAATTTGGCACTTATTTTGAAGTCACAGACAAATATATTATAATATTATTTTTAAACCTGAAAATAAATAATATTTTTTGCTTATATTTAAAATTAGTTAAGGTATGCCTAGATTAGCTTAATTAAGAAGTGTATATGTAATATTATCAGATGTTTAATTTTATTCTAAGCTATTAAATTATTATGAATGATATACTGATAAATAATTAAATATTACCTATGCTTATGTTTGCATTAATTTATACTAATATATTTATATTAAATCATAGTGGCTTCTAAAATACTCCTAGTTCACTCCTATGACGTGGGTTTTAAATCCTGGTTGGGAAGTATGCACGGTTTATGCACTTATTCTAACCTAAGTTCCATACTTTTACAATCACCAGATGTGTACAAAAAATACAGTGATGAAACCTGCACATCTATATAACCGATTTATGAGAAGAGCGTGGCAGGTTTACTGGTATAGTCAGTTTCTGCTGGCTGGTATTATCAAGGTACTACTAATCATATAATACCTAAATGTGAGCATTACTTTGTTCAAATGTTTTCATGTTCATGTTTTATCTTCACAGCTCTGAGAATTGACTGATTATTAAAATTAGGTTTAGTCCTTCAATAACGGAGATGTACATAGTATTTTTCATATGTATGGTATATATACGCCATATACTTTCACCTTGTTATCAAATTGCATCTATGTAGACGTTAACTAATAGTTTCTAAGAATAATGCCTATGACATACAAAGACACACAGACGAAAATTACAAAATCACAAGCGTTACGGTTGAGTTAAAATGACTAAGCGTTCTTAGGGTTCCCCTGTCGAATTGTGTTCTGTTCGTTTCGTTTAGGTTCTAAATCGTCTTAATAGTAGTTTTTGCTAGATTTTTCCACCGATTTTTAGAGAAATCGGACTTCTAAAAATTTCATTTGTAATTTCATAGGTTCCCCCCTGGCCAAATTTTTATTTTTGTTCCTACACATATATAGTTTCTTATACCATTGGATAGGTCTCTTCAAGACCTTTCCAAGGATACCTCGTTGGCCCGAATCGTCCTTGGTACACCGGTTTTCTGGTGATTTTTCCCCAGAAAATTCGGTTTTCATTGACAAATTCGAGTTTTTTCTATTGTCACCCCCCTCTTTTTTGGCATCATCGGATAGTGCTCGTCGAGGGCTATCCGTCGACACCACTCTCGTCTCCGTGCGCCTAATAGCGCCTTCAATAATCGCATCCCAAATTCCCAAATTTCATAAATTCCCGTTTTTCACCCTTAATTCCCGTTTTTCCAAGGGCGACCCCTGGTCCGCGACAACTGTACTATAGGCCTCCTCAAGACCTACAGTTTGGTGTGCGCCACGTCTCGATCCGACCCAAATTCGGCCTGTTATCACCAGAAAACAGACCGATTTGGGGAAAAATCGCGCCCTCCCATTCCCACCCTGTAGTCTGGACCTAGGTGGTAAGGGAATTTTTCTGGGCAAAAACTTTTATTGTCCCCCTGGATAGGGCTCACTCAGTAGTATCCAAAGCTATATTTGTGACCCTACCCAGCTCACCCGTAAAGGCCCCTTTTCCGCCTTTAAAAATTTCTCCCAATTTAATGTCCCCTTTATTAAATTCCGCTCCACCATAACACTCGGTCATGGGTAGCGGAAAGAAAAAGGGGACACGTTCCCGCTCGCTGTCCTCATCTAGGACATCGTGCTCGTCGGTTCGCTCGGTCCGATCGGTCCGATCGACCGACGAAACAACGGCTGAGCCGTCAAACGCCATAGAAGGCGTCACTACGCCCGCCAAGCGGCAAAGGGGCAGGCCGCCTACCACCGGCCAGTATGTGGGCCTCGGCAAGGCCAGACGAGCTCTTGCCGAGGCACAGAAAAAGGAGGAAGAGCTTCGCATAGAGTCCGAGATCGTCGAGCGGGCTCAGGCGGTGGCTACCGTAAGGGCCTCCCGACAAAGACCTGACGGCTTCACCGCCGTCAATCTATCCAGTCGGGAGGCTCAGACGGAGCATGCCCAGGATCTGCAGAGGCAGATCTCGGACTCTATGGCGGTGGTCGCGAGCGTCGCCAAGGTCTCCAAGGGCCTTAAGGGGACGCTGCAGAAGGCCCTCAAGGAGGCAGTGGCGGCGGTCGACGAGGCGTCTAAAGAGCTGCTCGACCGCACCGCCACCCAGGAGGTGGCGCTGCTTCGAGCAGCTAACAAGAGAATGGAGGCGGAAATAGAGGACCTCCGCAATGAGCTGGTGAACATCCGGAAGGAGCTCACCATGCCACGCGGAGGTCCCATAGTGGTAACCAAATCACCACTTCCGCCTCCACCACCGGCAACGACAGCGACCCAAAATGAGTCGACGGTCGCGACCCTGGTCCAACTAATGGAGGCCAGGTTCGCGGCCTGGGAGGAACGCATGCGCCCGGCCCAAGTCACGCCGCCGAGACCCATGCGCCCTCCTCCAACCATGACAACGCACTCACCTGTGCTCCCGGTAGAGGAGTATCCCCCTCTACCCTCCCCAAAAAAGGCGAAGACAAAAGGCGGGGCAGCCGCACGAAAAGAAGTGCCTGCCCCGCCACTCCAAACTGAAGCCCCCCCTTCAACCGCATCTGCGGAAGGTTGGGCAACGGTGACCCGGCGGCGAAAGCCTAAACAGGCAAAGCCGCCGGCCACACGGGGAAAGAACGGGCCCCTAAATAAGTCCCAGCAAAAAGAAAAGCGGCCTTCTACACAAAAGGCATCTACCACCTCGTCAGCTAAGGCCAGCGAGAGGAGGCCCCCAAATCTGCGGGAGCCCAAATCCTCCGCCGTTATCCTGACCCTGAAGCCAGGGGCGGCGGAAAGGGGCGTCTCGTACGGGGGCCTCCTCGAGAAGGCCAAACAGAATATAAAGCTGGCCGACCTCGGTATCGAGGGAGGCGTTCGGCTAAAAACGGCGCGCACGGGGGCGCGAATGCTCGTGCTTCCGGGCACATCTAGCGCCCCCAAGGCGGACGCTCTAGCCGAGCGTCTTCGAGGCGTCCTCGATACCGAGGACGTGAGCATATCCAGGCCCATGAAGACTATAGGAGTTATAGTCTCGGGCCTGGATGACTGCACAACGACAGACGAGGTGGAGACCGCCATCGCGCGGGCCGCCGACTGCCCGGTAGATCACATCCGGTCGAACGGAATTCGGCTCGGACCGGATGGCCTCGGCACGACAGTCGCGACCTGCCCGGTGGCGGCAGCCAAAAAATTGGAAGGCCGCAAACTATTGGTGGGATGGGCCTCGGCAGTGGTGAAGCCCCTGCCGGTAAAGGCCCAGAGGTGCTACCGATGCCACGTCGAGGGACACGTGGTAGCTCGGTGCACCTCAGAAGTGGACCGCAGCGGGTTATGTTACCGCTGCGGCCAAGCCGGTCATAGGGCCGCTACCTGCCGAGCCTCGCCGCATTGCAGTGTCTGCGAGGCGGCGGGCAGGTCGGCCAAGCACCGGCTTGGAAGTGGGCCTTGTGAGGCCCGCCCCTCCAAGAAGGGGCAAAAGAAGAAAGCCGCGACGAGCACGCCAGTCCAGCCGCAGCCACAACCGCAAGAGCCGCGCGAGGAGGCGGTGGAGGGTAACAAAACCAATTAATGGATTGTACACCTCTACGCCTCCTCCAAGCGAACCTGAACCACTGCGCCCGCGCTCAGGATCTCCTACTCCAGAGCATGGCGCAGTGGAACATCCAGGTGGCGGTGGCCGCCGAGCCGTACCGGGTCCACACCAGAGATGACTGGGCGGGAGACCTGGAAGACTCGGTGGTCATCATTGTGCGGACGGCTGCGGGCTGCCCCCCTCTCGCCAACGTCGTGAGGAGCAGGGGCCTCGTCGCGGCCACTATCGGGGAGTTAGTAGTCGTAGGAGGCTACTTCTCCCCGAACCGAAGTCTCGCCGACTTTGAGAGCTGGCTAGCAGATGCGGGCAGGATCGTCGCACAGAGCCACCCCCGCCCTGTGTTGGTGGCGGGCGACTTCAACGCCAAATCCACGGCTTGGGGTTCCCCTGCCACCAGCGCGCGGGGGAAAGAGCTTGAAGATTGGACGATCCAAAATGGTCTTGCCATTCTAAACCGGGGGACAGTGCACACGTGCGTGAGGATGCGGGGCGGATCCATAGTGGACATAACGTTCGCTAGCCCCGCAATAGCACGCCGTGTGCAGGACTGGAGAGTCCTGGAGGAGGAGACGCTGTCGGACCACCGGTACATCCGGTTCAGCGTCTCCCCCCGTAGTTCGGGCAACCAACTATCGGAGCGTCCCCCGGCGGATGAATACCCACGCTGGGCATTAAAACGTCTCGATCGGGAGGCTCTTCGGGAGGCCCTCACAGTCAACACCTGGGCGAAGGGACCCGACGGAGAGTCACCCGACGTAGACGAGGAGGCGGAGAATCTACGGTCGTTGATGACGTCAGTGTGCGACGCGGCGATGCCGAGGCAGGGTCCTCAAAGACCCAAAAATCTGGTGTACTGGTGGAATGCCGAGATCGCCCGCAAGCGAAAAGCTTGCGTCGTGGCGAGCCGCCGGTACACCAGATACAGGAGGAGGCGTCGCCGCGCCGATGACGCAGTGACCGTAGAAGCCGGCCTGTACGAGGGATACAGGAGCGCCAAAAAGGAGTTACAGGTCGCCATCAGGGAAGCCAAATCGGCGGCGTGGGTGGAACTCTTGGGGACGCTGGACAACGATCCCTGGGGGCGCCCTTACCATCTGGTCCGGAATAAGCTCCGACCATGGGCGCCTCCGCTGACCCAGAGTCTCCCCCCACCCCAGGTGGCCGACATCGTTGGCGCTCTGTTCCCCTCGAGGGCCGAGCACCCGCCTCCCGCGATGGCACCGCCATCGCCGGAGCCCAGCGTGGAGCAAGACCAAGTGCCCGCAGTGACCCGGGAAGAACTGGGGGCGGCGGTGTTGAGGCTGAAGGCCAAGAACACCGCCCCCGGTCTCGACGGCATACCAGGGCGCGCGTGGGTTCTATCCCACGGCGCCCTGGAGTCCCGATTGACGTGGCTCTTCACGGCGTGCCTGCAGCAGGGCCGGTTTCCCACCCGGTGGAAGACCGGCAAACTGGTCCTGCTCAGGAAGGAGGGGCGCCCGGCGGACTCTCCGTCCGCCTACCGGCCCATAGTGTTGCTGGACGAGGTGGCCAAGCTGCTGGAGCGAGTGCTCGTGAACCGTCTCGTCCGGCACCTCGGAGAAGAAGGGCCGGATCTGGCGGAGAACCAGTTCGGTTTCCGCCAGGGGCGCTCCACTGTGGACGCCATACGCCGTGTAAAGAGCCAGGCGGAGGAAGCGATCTCCCAGGGCGGGGTGCTGTTGGCGGTGTCTCTCGACATCGCCAACGCCTTCAACTCCCTGCCCTGGAGCTGCATCAAGGAGGCACTCCGCTACCACGGGGTGCCGACCTACCTCCGCAGAGTCATCGGTGACTACCTCTCGGTGAGGGCCGTCGTATACCCGGGTCAGCTAGCCAGCTGGGGTCGGCGAGAAATGACGTGCGGTGTTCCGCAGGGGTCGGTGCTGGGCCCGCTCCTGTGGAACATCGCATACGATTGGACCATACGCGGTGCGGTCCTCCACGGTGTCAGCATCACGTGTTACGCCGATGACACGTTGGTTGCGGCCCGTGGACGGACCCACCGGCAGGCGGGCCTACTGGCCACTGCTGGGGTTGCGCACGTAATCGATAGGATCCGGCGACTCGGTCTGGAGGTGGCCTTCCACAAGTCCGAGGCTGTGGTGTTCCACGGGCCTCGGAACAAGCCACCTCCGGGCTTGAGTATCACAGTGGGAGGCACCACCATCGGCGTCGGGACGACGATGAAATATCTCGGACTCGTCCTCGACAGCCGATGGGAGTTTTCGGCACACTTCAAGCGACTGGCCCCCAGGCTCATGGGGGCAGCCGGCGCCCTATCACGGCTCGTCCCCAATGTGGGGGGGCCCGGCGCGCCGTGCCGAAAACTCTATGAGGGGGTCGTACGATCCATGGCCCTATACGGGGCCCCGATATGGGCGGAGTCCCTGACGGCCAAGAACGCCGCGTTGCTGCGACGTCCGCAGCGCGTGCTGGCCGTCAGGGCTATAAGGGGGTATCGTACGATCTCCTTCGAGGCGGCCTCCCTCCTAGCCGGATCCCCACCATGGGACCTAGAGGCGCGCGTCCTTGCGGCCGTGTACGATTGGCGCAAGGACGCCCTCAGTCGGGACTTCCGTCCTGCGCCTCGGGAAATCGAGGCTAAAAGGGCGGAGTTCCGGCAGGATCTCATGGTGGGATGGCGGAACCGACTTGCGCACCCCAGCGCCGGTCATAGGACCATAGAGGCAGTAAGGCCCGTCCTGCCACAATGGATTGACCGGAGGCACGGCACCCTGACGTTCCGCCAGACGCAGGTACTGACCGGGCACGGCTGCTTCGGCCGGTACCTGTGTCGGATAGGGCGTGAGTCGTCGTCAGGGTGCCAGCACTGCAGTGCCAGCGTCGAGGACACGGCGTTGCACACTCTGCAGGAGTGTCCAGCCTGGGATGGGGAGCGCCGTGTCCTCGGCGCAAACATCGGACCAGACCTGTCGCTCCCGGCCGTGGTCCAGGCCATGGTCGGGGGCCAACCTGAATGGGACGCCGTCGCCTCCTTTTGCGAGGCAGTCATGTCCGCAAAGGAGGCGGCGGAGCGGGAGAGAGAGCGAGCAGCCGCGCTCCTCTCCCGCCGCAATAACCGGTCTCGGCGCCGGAGGAATACGGACCTCCGGCCGCCATGAACGCGCGGCGCGGGTGACGGTCAGGGGAGGCTATAAGGCCGTCACCCGCATCTAAGGCCGCCGAGTAGGGGGCGCGTCAGTGCCCGCGCGCGCCCCTCAATTATGAGTACGGAGAGGCCTGCCCCAGTGCTGGGGTGGGCCCACGCCAGCCGGGGTCGCGGAAGAAAAGCTCACGCATATCCCGTGACCCCGGCTCATGGCGTCAGGTGGCACCAAGGGGTTTTAGTGGGTATTCCGGCTCCTCTAGCCGGCGAGTCCCACACTCCCCCGCCGAAGTCTCCCCGGCGGGGGGTCCGCAAACGGATTTCCCCTTGTAAAAAAAAAAAACTATATGGACTTAGTTTCTTTATTATTGTAGTGAATTTAATACGGAACGGTAAAGTTTTGTGTCTAAAAAATTACAAAATGTATCCTCCTTTAATCAAATATGTTATTTAGAATAATAATATCCCATCAGAAATCTATATCCATATTTCACAAGTTTTTTTTAGTATAACATCCATAGTAGTATTTAGTGCTTTTACTTATTAATACACATTCTTTAAAACATAAAAATGGTAGTTTATTTCACAAGATTTTAGCTTAAGCCACTTTTCTTCTGAGATAATGTTTGGTTATTGACTCTTTCACGCAGATGTAGTGATGAGTTTAATGCGTTATTTGTGATGTCATATTGTTATTAATTGGTGATGACATTAAATGTTGACAGATAACGTATCTATATACAATAATGTAGCTATGCTTTTTAAACGATTTCTACCACCAGTTACATAAATTTTCATTGAAGGTTTATATATATATGAAACCTAATTAAATGTTTATGTAAGTGATATATAGCTACTAGCCAGGGTTTTTCACGCGGCGTAGCCGCGGGGAAAACACTAGTTACAAATAATACAATAATCAATAACTATAAGTTTAAACTAGATATCATTTTAACGTGTGAACGTAGTTTTCAATATACATAGAATATTTACAACCCTGAAATGAAATCTATTTTACTTAAATACATTGCAGTTGATCCTGATTGATTGACGGCTTACTGATAAAATAATCAAAGTATGATAAGTCAGCCAAAAAGACGAAAGACTGTTATTGAGTAGTCACTATGTTTTCGTGTCCTATCGTTGGAGAAAGAAAATAAAGACGTAAAAATGACAAAAATAACAAAACAATCATAATGCTCGCTGAGTAAACAAGATTATTACGTATTGTGTAGCTGTGAGGTTTCGATCGTTATTTCCAAGTGGATTGCAACGGGCTTTAGTACCACGAGTAATAATTCTGCCACTGGCTAAATAATAGTTAAGTACTTACTTATTTCATTAAGCCTGTAAGGAATACCAGATACATATATACTGTTCTAAAATGTATATTTATTAAAATAAGTTTATATTTTTATACATAATAATATCATTTATTTATCGTGAGACAAGTACACACATTGTATATTCCCATATAAGTAAGTTACGCTTGAGTCCCAAATATACAAAGTAGGAAAGCGGACCCTGGGCGTCGGACTGAACGCTCCGAACGCAACCGGGATTTAATCTCGGATGATAATGATGATGATGATGACGCTTGTGTCCCAAATCAAAGTAAAAAAACGGAAACTAACGAAAAACTAAACGAAACTATATTTACGAAATTTACCATTACAGGAATCAAAAGCGGACTCTGTGTGTTCCAATGAGCTTGGTTAGCAGAGGCCGACACAATTTTATTATAAGAAAATTACTCAACTATATTCGAGATTCATCTGATGATTATTTGGCGTTGCCTGACCATAGACAATAATAATAATTTTAATATTAATCACGCTGTCAAAATATAATTATCATGTAATCCAAGATTATATTTACGACCGTTTTTTAGGTACATTTTATTTGTAATAAGTATTCATTGTTAAAATTGGACATAAACTCCATAAAAGTAATATGAATTTTTATTCCAAAGTTAAGGTAAAAGAATAGAGATATAGAAATCCAGAATTATATAGATGAGAATAAAACATGGGAGGATTTAAAGCAGATAAAGTCGTTCCAATTTGTAGTCTGGTCTGGTTGCTACTTTGATTGATTTCATTGTATGTTAAGGCTCCGCAAAAGGTCGTAAGTCAGGTGGGTTCAAACGAAACAACTCTTTGTTGGTAATTTCTAATCAATAATTTATCAAAAAAATTATCATGAATCTTCACGGTATGAGACGTAACGTGGTTATTTTTGTAATTTTTCTAGTTATTTTAGTTAAGAAAAAACTTCACCAAATCGCCTTTAAATTATTGACATGAAACCATTTTATCCCTTTAATTTTTATCAAAACAGGATAAATATCATATCAACGCCTTTATAAAAAAGTTTAAATAATTTGATTTTATTATATTTTTAAATACTACTTTATTTTATTTAAAATAAAATAATAATGCATCTGACAAACGACTGCGTCTATGGAATTCCCGCCATCGCCCGAATAATCGTATCAAAAAATCCTCAAGGACGTTGGCGTTGCTACTACCCTTAAAACTCTAAATACCAGTAATTAGCTTAGCTTAAGAATGTGTATTGTGTATGACTGCCTAATGATTTGGTTCGTAAGATTTATACATCTCAACTCAATAACTATTAATGGCCGGTTTCTATACCCTACTATTCGTTCACCTGCCTTATTATCGGTTGAATTTTGACATTACTTGTATGGGGTTTATGTCAAATTTTAACCGATAGTAAGGCAAATGAACGATCAGTAAGTTATAGGAACCGGGCATAAATGAAATAAACATATGTAGTTATATACATAGGTCCATATTTATATAGCCATGGCTGCTGGAAAAAGTTTCAAAATTATTTTTACCTACTGTTACTTAATTTTGTTATTTCCTAAAAAGGCAACGGAGCTCCATTTACCAAAGCCATCACTCAAACCAATTTTATAATAATAGCTGTGTTGCCAAATTTACTAACCCGTCGTTCTTTTATGCCCAAGGCAGCAAGCATGAAAGAAACGAGAGAATTGGGCAGGGCAAATAACACATGTTCAGATAAATTGCGTTAACTTATCGCTTTACCTACATTCCTCACCACTCTCACTGCTTGCTGCCGTGGAAGTGAGAATACATTAAGAGGAATATAAAGGAACTGGTCGACAAATTCTTAGCAATTAATGATATAATTATATCTAGATACTTATTTTTAAATTAAAATAGTATTTAACAATGAGCATAGCGTTTATTTCAACTGCATTGCAACTTAACGAGAAACACATGATGATAGGGTATACCAACGCTATAAATTATTAGGAGAAAGTCGTGTAGAAAACGTAGGGACACTGAAGGACGAAGCGTAGAAAGTTGGACTCAAAATCAGCCGCTACGGAATATCTTCACCGAAGGGGCTACCTAAATACTCGTGTAACAAGCTAAACTACACAGTATTTATTTCTAGTTTAATAAAATACAAAAAAATCCGGTAAATCTCATACGTCTAGCAATACCAAATACGAGAGTACAAGGCAGTGAGTAACCACCCACCTATTTATGATTCGAAGCGACGCTGCCAGCTCGCACGCTTCGGATTTCGAATGGCGAGAAACGGCAACGTCGCAGAGAAGGGAACTTTGTTCAACAACGAGTTTATTGAGCGAGCCGCAAGTCGCAACCCGCAAGGCAAGTCTCGCAACGGATGAATGCTGATAGCCAGACGCTGTGATCACTTTGAGTTCGATTACGATACCTAGGTCACTGGTAAAATGTCAGTTGGTTTGTACTTAACATACTTACGAATCTATTATTTGTTTACAGAATAAAAAATATTCGAAGTTGCGACAATTTGCACGACAATACGTAGTACAATTTGAACAGTAAAATTGTATCAAATTGAAATAAGAATAGTCCTTCTAGTAAGTCTTGAGACCTAAAGTTGGTAGAGTAGTTTAGTACTGGGTGGAGTGGAGACAATAGTTTGGCATACATTTAGTATAGTCTTCAACAACTTAGTGGACCCAAGATTTCATTATATTTCCGCCAGCAGCTGTATCAGGCATTGAGATATAATACGTAATACGAGTTATATACCACGTTGCTATTATATCAAAGATGTGAAGAAGCGACATATGATAGGTAACTTTAATGAAGCCTTTATGCATCAGGCAGTGGCTTGATAATGACCAACTGTTAATATGAGTGGTCTTTAACTATTTACTAGCTAGTAACGGTCGCAATACTTTGATTATCTAGTTATAAGTAAGAGTTAAAGACACAAAGATAATTTCAAAACTTTACTTAAGATTTGAATAATTTAACCGTTTTCTTCTAAATATAAACTTCTTGTGTATTTGGCCTATACTTAACTATTATGTTTACCTCAGCTCAGACTCACGACCTAGATATCATTAAGGATTTCTTTTTTGTGAACAGTATTTGAAGTATAAATATACCAATTTCAGTAAATTTTAAATACATACATAACTTCACGCCAGTTCCCTTGCGGGGTAGGCACGAACAACAGAGCGCCATTTAGGCCCATTCTTACACACCGCACTTGCTTCTTTGGCATTCATAACTCTAGTCATGCACACTCGTCTGTTCTTAAGGGCTCCTGACATCACCCTCCGCTAGTACACGATCAATTTGATCATGGAAGGTGTGTCGTGGCCTTCCACGACTTCTGCATCCATCCACTTTTGCATTGTATATCTGTTTAGTCATTCTTTCATCATGCATTCTTTCCACATGTCCGAGCCACCGGAGCATTCCTTTCCTTACTTTCACCCCGACACTCTCTTTCAGACCAACTCTCTTTCTTACTTCGGTATTACGAACGCGGTCCGCGAGCGTCACTCCGCAGATTTTGCGCAGTGCTCGTATCTCAACCGCGTTTACTCTACTTTCATCCTCTCTCTTCCATACCCAACTCTCGCTTCCATACGTGAGCGTAGGTACCAGCACCGCGTTGTGTATGGCGAGCTGGGCCTTCTGGCTGAGGTTCTTAGCGCCTAGAAGTTTACCTAACGCTCCATTCAAACTATTCCCCAAATTCACTTTTCTTTCTATATCAGCGGTGTACCTTCCATCCCTACTAAAAGCACATCCAAGATATACAAACTCATTCACTTGCTCCAGGATAACATCATCGACCATTATCCTTGCATTCGTTCTGGTTTCTTCTCTTTCAAACACCATAACCTTTGTTTTCTTCGCATTCATATGTAAGCCTCTCGCCTGACAGTCATCTTTCATCATTGTGACTAGTGTTTGCAGTTCTGATGGCGATTCGGCTAAAAGCACGGCATCATCCGCATAAAGCAAGGTGCTTACAACTAGATCACTCATTCGCACCCCAACATCCATCAATCTTATTCTCTGGAGACAATCGTCCAGGTATAGGATTAAATTTTAAATATTTTAACAATTAATCGTTCAAAAGTCTACTTATTCATTTTACGCTTGCGATAGCTAATGGTAAAAGAACTCTTCTGTTCTCACTCCAATTTAAATTTTAAATATTTTAACAATTAATCGTTCAAAAGTCTACTTATTCATTTTACGCTTGCGATAGCTAATGGTAAAAGAACTCTTCTGTTCTCACTCCAATGTAGACCTACCTCCCTGAGTGTGTCGTGTGTCACAGCAAATAATTATCTCAGGAAATACCTACTAGACATCGTTAAAAAGTCGATAATAAGTCTCAATTAATTCGACTTCTGACTACACCCTATTCTTCGGTATGTATTATTTGGCGCTCAATTAAAAGGGCTATCTACAAGTACCAGGCCTCCACAAAATATCGACGTGAAATGGTTAGCCTTTTGGTAATTGAGAGTTCCGATAGCTGTCTTCTCACTCTATCCTGTCCTCCCAATCCATTCCCTTTGACCCCTCTATACCATTCCTCCTTTCTTATCCGTTCATCCTATCCCCCTGTGCCATTTCTTTTATCCTATCCCCAAGTCCTATCCTATCCTTCCCTCAATCCCATTTTAAAGGCTGACAACGCGTTAGCTTCGCTACTGCTGTTGCAAACATCTCTAGGCGACGACGATAACCACTCTCCATTAGCTGGGCTGGCTGCCAGCTTGGTAATTAAAAACAATGTGGACTTTGTGTTTATCATTTATATACATAGATGACACAAATACATGTATCATAGTAAAATCTAATAAAATTCAATCCAATACCTATTTCAATGCATTTAGCCAAATTATCTACAAAATCTAAAAAACGTTTTGTAGTGTCAAACTTGTTTTAAATTAAAATTTATCAAGCTCATTGGAAAACTAGGTAACTCTGGTAAAAGGAAAAAGATAAATTCTATTACCTAAACATAGAATAATGATTTTTCAATGTCCAAATTATAATATGTCAATCCAATGCTTGTAAAAAATCTTGGCAATAAAATCTTAGTGCTAACTGCTAGTCTATAGATAACAAGAATTTTGTTTTTGCAGGCGGTAAATAAATACGCTCGGAACGGCAACGTCGCACGAAACTGAGCAATTCGAGCCGGTGAGCTTTATCGAGCGAATGTACTACTGCGGTTTTGGGATCTGGGAAAAATCCTTCTTGATATTTTAATTTCATAACCCAGATAGCATGTTAGGATTCAAAACTTGTTTTCTTAGAGTTATACCCGGTTAGAATATTCGCCTTCGTGTTTTGACGTTACTTACCGGAACAGAGGAGTAATTTATTGAAAAAGTAGCTAACATTGCCTATACACCTGCCAATATCAAGGGGTCCATCATCTGATATGATGATCCTGTGAATGATGTCGTTGAAGTCTTTACATTTTCTTTATAAGGAAGAACCAAACAAATCACTAGAACAAATGTACATTACACAAACATGCCTGTTTCTCTTAGGGGTAGTACGCAGAGACTAAGGAGACACAGTCTTACGATCTTGTGAAGTACTTTTCACTTCATTTAATTTATTTAATCTCTTATAAATTTAAAATAAACTGGACAGAATACAAAACAGGTCTAATTTTAAACTGTCTATTGCAAAATGTTCGGGAAGAAACCATGAAATCATAAATATAAACAACAAAACAACAAACATAAGCTTGGACAAATAAGTATCCTATAAGCCTTATAGGATATACTTAAATAATTGAAAATCTTACAGTATAAGGTTTCCAATTATTTGATTATAACGTACCTAAAGCAGTATTTGAAGGAAATTACATCTAGGCATTGTATGATTCAAGAAAAAGACACATATTTTTTTTAAAGTTTAAGGCTTGGCAACTAGGCCTTTAAGCCAAACGCCGTTGTATTGTAGGCTACAATTGACGTCATTCAACGGAGTTCTTTTGAAAACTCGAAAGGCCACATTTGGCTATATAGTTCACATTTCTCGCAAAAACACATAATTACTAGTCTAAAACTGTCAATATCCTACAACTATTGTTCATTTTAGAGTAATTTCACACATTTTTGGAAAATAAAACTGCACAGCACAACGTCCCCTTTCAGTTCCCGCTAAAAACTCAAAAAGACACATATGGATAACCAACGCCATAGAGTATTCTAGTTTACGCATACATAAGTACATCTCAAACATATGTACACCTAGATATCTGTTTTCTATTGCAACAAACTCAAAACATTTTCCACAGCCAACTGTGTAGACACACAAAGTGTATAGCGGATTTCACCCCACGGGTGGTGCGTGGGGTGGGAAGGGGGCGACCTTCGGAGCTTCGCAAACAGTGGGTGGGTATGCTCCCGGCAAAACTCTGCGCCCAGGGAACTTCGATTTTCCCATTTATTTATAAATAGCTCTCAAAAACCACATTCTAAATAATTACAAGCGGAACTGACTGATAGAATTACAGGTTACTAATTTTAGAATTCCAGGATGAGCGTTGAGTGATCGATTGTTTGAATGACTAAAAATTATCAATGTAAAGGATATAAATTTGGTATTGCGTCCCCTATACGCGATTACAAGACAGACAGGATTTTTTGGTGGGAACTGAAAGGGGACGCTGTGCTGTGCAGTTTTATTTTCTAAAAATGTGTAAAATTACTCTAAAATGAATAATAGTTGTAGGATATTGATAGTTTTTGAGTAGTAATTATGTGTTTTTGTCAGAAATGTGAACTGTATAGCCAAATGTGGCCTTTCGAGTTTTCACAAGAAGTCTGTTGAATTGCGTCGATTGTAGCCTACAATACAATTGCGCCTGGCTTAAAGGCCTAGTTGTCAAACCATAAACTTAAAAAATAATAAGACAGACATGAGAGGACAAAAAAAAGAACAAGAGAACAATTTGTCGCAGAATTCAAAATATCTTGACAGCTAAAGTGCCAGTGCCAATACGACCTCTTTTTAATTTTATGTAAGAAATATTAATATGTACTTGCTTTTTAGTTACTTCTGAAGTCGGTTTTGTTTTTTGTTAATTTTTATTTGAATTTTTAAGGTTGACAATGATAAATTATCAAATTGATCTCAAAAACCAGCTTTTAGTTTCACTTTATATCTACAGAATGAAAATATTAATTTTTATTTGCGTTTTCACTGCATAATTTTAATGTGGCAGAAGACACCTTTCTTTTCAAGCAAAGTGCACCTATAAAACGGTAACGGTATTGTGATGTGAATAGATAGGCGAACAGACAGATAAAGACGAAATTAAGTAATCCCTTTTTCATTTAGGTACGGATCTCCAAAACTATTCGTAATTCTTTTTTTTTATTATAATGAATAATAAAAGCGGTTTATAGTAAATTCAGATGAGATTACCATGTTATGTACCTTATCGTAATCCATGTTGAAATATTTTTAGATCTCAAATATTTTTATTTAAGTTCTCGGAACTTCGGCTGATTACTATTTCATTGATTAAGCACTTTTACCTAGAGAAGCTTCAAATAAATACTCTCATACTAAAAAAGTACGTTTCTTTCTAATGAAAATAAACTTCTTTACCCTTTTCAAATAAAAGTTTTGTTATTTTATATCCAGGGATTAGCTAGAATCATATAATATTTTCTTAAGTTTTCGCGACTTGTATACATAATAAAACTACGTTTTAACGGTTTTAAGCGCGGTAATTTTATTTGATTTTCGAAACGTCGGAAAAACCAAAATCAAATAAAATTACCGCGCTTAAAACCGTTAAAACATAGTTTTATTATAGAATCATGTATTTAACGTAAAGCTTTAAAAAATATTTGCTTATTCTTAAATATGGCTATGCACCATTTGTCACCAATGTCAATTATTCATGAATATTCAAGTTTTGAAATAATTCTTAAGTAGAAGTTTCAGCTAAATTTTAGGCTTTTATTGACACCAAATGAGGTAATTTTTGTAGAAGCACGAAAAGGCACATTTGACTAAACAATTGAGACAACTTGAATTCCCATGAATTGAATTGAATTTAAATTCATTGAGGCAAATTAAAGTAGAAAATAACATGGGTGCCACTTTCGCAAATTTTTCTACTCTAGCAACTCCAATATTTATGCTGGGGGCCACACTTGTGATAATGACAAAGATATTGCTTGTGGCCCAATCAGATCACAAATAACGCATTACACCAAATAAAAAAAATATCCTTTCACGTTTTATATTAAGTTTGGTTGGATATTTTTTGTTCCAAATAGGTTGGTTTAATAAATCATAAAATTTGAATTCTTCACAACCTAAAATCATTCAAACTTTCATATTATTACTTTGTGTTCTGATATTTTTTTCGTTCCAAAAGATTAATTGACAGCTGCATTTACGTGAGATTGAGAGTCCAATTAAAGACCGTTGGCATTTCAAGTTTTCGTTCAGGCGCCAAAACATTATCATGTAATTAAAGTAATGTTACAAGTTAAAAAAAAAACTGTAGTTATAGTTTTAAAAAAGTAAAATAAGAGTATAGTTAAAAATAGGCAAGTGCTTGATTGTTCACGGACTATCCAATATTCTAGGTTTCTTTTGTGTTATGGCTTGGTAGCTAACACTTTAAGCCAAAGAAACTTTCAGCGTATACCTAGTTTAAAGTTTAATTTTGTTACGATTATCACTCCATCAAATTACTTTAAAAAAAAGTCATTTAGAAACATTATTATAGTTTTTTAAAATCTGATTAAGTTGCCAAAAACATTTAATTTCTTTTGCATCCCTCACTTACATGAATATTTTTGATTAAATGAGTACTGCATAGAATGATAGAGAGACTACTGACAAATGGACGAATGGAATGGAATACAATAATACATATAATTTCCGTTCCTTTCTGTATTTTAATCTACAGAATTCTATCTACAGAATACTAAAAAGAATTACCCCATATTATATATTTTTTGAAAAGCCTGAAAAAGGATAATTGAAAATAGTCACAAATATTTAATTCTACTATTTTTAAGCCCAGTCGTTGGAAATAGCTTGTACAATATTACGTATGAATAAAATAACACATTTTGCGCTGAATCAAAAAGAATTTACGCAAGGCAACGTGCCAGCAAAGCGTATTTTGTTACGAAACTAATTAAAATGACAAGTAATGTTGTTTACAAATCATGCTTTTGATATATCAAGACGAAACATAAATATCAGGAAAGACAAATACTAAAATAAAATCATAACTTTGAAAAGCTCTCAAATTGTACATAACTAGATGACGCCACAAATCATTCTCATCGCTTTAAAACATATCTTCAGACTGTATCGGTCAAAACTTGAAAGGAAACTATCAAGAAATAAATATTTTCAATTATTTCATCTACAAAAATGTTTTAAATAACAAAAAGTTAAAAAAAGAAAGTCATGTTCACGTATACCTCCACAGACGTAGGATTATTTTAGTAACTTGTTTGTTAATTCTTTTTACGGGTCTCCAGAAGAAAAACGTGTTATATATTATCAGAACAAAAATCATAAAATAAAAAACTCTTTATGTGTGATACCGACTCTCACACGACTACTTGTTCATACATAAAATAAATTAACCTTTTTTTTCTTCAAATCCTAAACTATTAGCCCAGTCATTTTAACAATCATTAGCATGACGTTGTACTCGGCATAATAAACAACGCAGACAAACTGACAAACAAATAATTTACGAACAATAGCCGGGCAAAGAATAAACAAAAGCCATATAAAAATATCAAATTGTGTACATTAGTTGGACTGACTCCAAGTTCTGTTTCTGATAAAATATTATTGTTTATTTTACTGTTATTCCCAGTTGACTTTCCTTTACCGTACCCTTTTTAGAGTTATAATCTTGTGGTTGTTTTATATTTTATAAATACACAAGCGGGCTCGACAGACGTGGACCTTCCCTAAAAGAATAAAAATGCATAACCCGATTGCAGGGTTACCTACCGGGACCAATTGTGGATCTAAATATCCTGGGACCCACTCAAGCACACAAAAAATGTCATCAAAATTGTTTCAGCTGCAGCGGCATAGAAAGAGTTCAGAGTACACTCGTACAGAAGAAATATAATATATAAATATACGACCCGGGCCATCAGGGCCACAGGATTCCGAAATCCTAGGAATGCGTTGTGGTAGAGCACCAGAGTAGTTAGTTGGTAGGTCCACGGGTAAACCACCGTATCCATAGGAAGGTAAACAATTATCCAAAGTCTCAAAAAGGTAGGCAACGCGTCAACTTCTTTAGTTTTGGAGACGTATTCTATTATATATCCATGGGCGAAGGTAACCACTTACACAGGTGGTCAGTTTGTCGGTTTGCTTTTTTAATTATTATCTACTAGCGGTTCCAACAGAGTTATTCTGTCCTGAAAAAATAAAAATCTAGAATCCGATTCCAGCGCCATCTACCAGGTCTAATTGTGAATCTAAACCATCCCCGGACCCACTCAAACAAGTTCTTTTTTTACACCTTGGGTTACATTATTGAAGTTTTCGAAGGCATCCCTAATTTTTTCTAGTAATTAATATAGCTATATAGCTAGCAATAATAGCATTCTAATGGTGAAAGAATTTTTCCGTCCAGTATTCTTTACAGAGTAGGGCATTGTATATTACCTATAACACAAGCTTAACTTGCTTAATTTGGGGATATACAATATGTGTATTTGTCTCCCGATTATTATTATTATTACATATTTTTGTTATCATTAATGAAGTTTCCATATCTGATTATAAAATCACTAAGAATATATATAAAAATTTATCAATTTTTCTTTTGATTATCTTTTCGTTTAACTCATAAATTTATACCTACAGATAATAATGTACAACAATTTTAAGTTTCCATGCCAAAGAATACTGTGTACAACTGTTTTGAGCCTAGAGCTAACACGATAAAAAATAAATATAAACTTGTCTATGCATCTACAGTGTGTAGGCCGTAAGCCCACACGATTTTCTCAGCGTAATGTTGATAAATAGTACTCCTGGCTTGAAATACGGCGTTGGAATGTTGGTAGGTAGAGGGCTATTTCCGAGCGGTTGCAACGCTAAAACTACCTAATTCCTCCCCAGAGCGCCCTATTTCGCAAAAATTGTGAAACCTGGAACGACGCCATAGGGGGCGAGCCACCGTAATAACTCTCATTTCATGGCATTCGCATGGAGCCAGCTAACAATGTAAACTATCCGGTGTATATATAATAAGCATTAATAGGCGAATATAGCGCAGTGCCTTGTGTTTATATGTAGGTTAGCGCATGGCTTCGCGTGTCTAGGGCCAGCTCGGTAGGCAGGAGGCAGGTATCAAAGGGCCACGGGGATTTCGCCGACTTTCGTAATCTGTGGAAACGTGGGCTCGAATGACGCAGCGAGCTGGCAACGGCGCGCATTCGACCGACGACCTCGTGTTATCGCCACCCGCGGTGACGCGATACCAAAAGGTCACCAGTCGCCGCGGCGCTTACCACCGTCCGATGTCTTCGCCATCTAAACAATCGCAGTTTCGGTATAGAATCCCATAAGCACGCCGTGAAAAAAGAATTTCATTGCGACGTGGCAGAGTGTGGGTGTTGTGTCTCTGTCGCGCGCGCCCCGCGCCCGCCCGGCTCCGCCCCCCTCTGACTGAGGCGCCGCGGTGCGGACGAAACGCAAAACATACACGTCGTCTATACAGCGTTGCCATTCCGTACTTATAATTTCGCTGGACGTAAATTTCAACCGAAACAGTTCAATGGACTTTTGGAAAATTCTAAACACGTCATTTATCGTCAAAAGTTACTTGTGACACGGGGTAGCGTTATCTGTGGTGAAAAACAACGCTATAAAGTTTAAAAATATTGTGGTAACCAAGTGTAAGTTTCGTGTCCGTGCGTATTACTCGAAAGCGAAGTCCCGTTGGGTTCTTTGAATTCCATTTGCAGCTATAAGGTATGTATTAATTTCTTAATACTTAACACATATAGGGTATGTACATCCTATACATTTAATCATTTGCATTAATCAAGTGTTATCATAGACAAAAATGCGTAGATAATATTCTCTGTTGTTTCTATTTCGTCATCAGATTGCAAGTTTCTCGTATACCTACCTAACTGCGTAAATTGGACGTGTTGGTTTTCTCCATTTCTCTTGAAACTGTTATATAAACATCGTGGTTGTGCCGTGATTTTACTTGCACGTGCCAGTTATTCTTATGTAAGCTCTTGATAAAGTTATCATAGCAAGTCAGGACGTGACGAAAAGTGGTTATTTTCACGTACTATGTCAATACACGAGTCGCTATAATATCCTACTGCATGGCAATTTGCCCATAATTTAAACTACTTTCACAACTACCAATAACGTACGACATAACTTTTGTATTGCACCTTCCCCCATATTGGGTAGTTAGCTACATTAGGTGCATTTTATCTTCGTTCACACCATCGTCTAATATTACATAAAAGTCCCATAATATCCACTCAATGATATAAATATTTCTTTGTATGTATTTTCAGCATCTAATTTAAAATAGTTATTTCCCACACAACTTCCTCCGCATAGCATTCAAAGCCGTATCTTACGAAAACTCTTTTTTCTTTATTCTTATCCCAATTATTTGGGGGTCAGCACAATGTCTTTTCCTTCCACACTCCTCTATTCTGATATATATCCTCTGTCACACCACAAATCATCCTTCACACAATCCATCCATCTCTTTTGGACTACCTTTACATTTGTACCCATCAATCTTGCAGATTAACATTCTTTTTGCCACGTTACTTTCATCCCTCCTTACGAAAACTACCCATTATCTGTTACAAAAACATCCTACGTTCAACCACGTTGCTGAAAATACTCACTTAAGAAAAAAAAAAAAAACCATTTCTGTGTTTATACCAAATTTATAAACAAGGGCCGAAAAAATAGCCAAATGTTGTCACTTTCAATAAATTGTTTTCCAGCTGCCCGTATAGTTTCAATATATTCCACATTTCCATCCATGTGTATTCGTGAATATTCATAAATATGACACACAGTAGCGTTTCAAAATTTTTGTTAAAATTATATACCTGTATTCATAAGAACTGAGAACCTCCTTCATGTTTTAAAGTCGCTCTAAAATAGAAATAGTATAATAATCATTTAATACAGACCTCGATTTAATTAGTTCTTTTACCTAAAAGTCCTAAAACTAACGTCTTTGTAAATGCATGGATTGCGTCTTAAAATGTGACTATTTTGTGCTCCACTATTCATATGACCACTTTAGCGAAAGTTAAAAGTAAACACAGAAAAATAGGATATTGAACCTTAGAGTCCAAAATGCACAAGACTGCCAAGAATAACGTTAAGACTTCTAATAGCAAAAAACTCTTTAACGTACATCATACTCTGCATCAAACTTTATGGCCCCAGATTAATCGCAGATGGCTACGCAATACCCAATTTTGTATGAAAAAGCATTTATTGTCCAGTTATTCGTTGCTAAGAGCAGCCATAAAGATATACGTGGAATTTAATAAATAATATTTCTTGATCAGGTTTTAGCGAAAGTCAATAAATTCATATTATACAGATAAAAAATACATAGATTATAGTTCTTACATGCACAAATATTATTGTAAATGAAAATAAAAAGTTACGTGATACTTGGCAAAATATTTCTTTACGGCGAAAATCGTACTGACGAAGATTTTATTCAAAATAAGTTCCATTGGAGAACACTTTTTGAAGGTCCATAATACATATAATTTAAAATTTAATTTTACTTCCTAGTCTATGTACACCGCTTCGCAACGTGACGTTAAAAATGCCTTTGTAGTTTTTATATGCTATCAGTTAGATATGTTTAAAAAAAAATTCGTTCAGTGCTTTTAATGTTATGTTCTTTGTGTTCAGTTCTTATGAATATATTCTACTATTTTGAATAAACTTATATAGGCCTAAATAATCAGACATCCGCGTCGTGGATTCATTCATATTTACAGTACATAAGTACAGCAATAAATGCCTTTGGAGTGTTGGAGTTATATAAGTCAACCAATTTTTTTTGTTGTTGTTTCAAACGTCCTATGCAAACTCATATCTACTTTAGATCCATAGTCGTCAGTCCAACGTAATCCCTCCCTAAGTTAGCGCTACATACCTATAACGTTCCTCCACTTGCGTCATGAAACTCCTACCGGCAAACTTCCGCATGTCACCGGTTTATTGAACTAGGTCTACTAGGACAGTCTCTCCACTCCAGTATTCGTTTGCTGTATCGGCCCTATTACAGATGTGGTCCATAATAGGGCCGCTGGTCATGCCTAGCCCACAGACAAGACACTTATTACCAGAGTAAATAACGGAAAGTTTGTGTACGAAATTTATCCTCCCTGGAATCGCCTGTCTGCTGAAATCCTGCAATAAAAAAATCGATCCCGGAGCCTGTGTGTTCCAGTAAATTAGGTGGACTCATACATACAACTGTAGATCACAGAATCCGTCCAGCGTGATGCATAATGTTCTATGAAATCATTATTATGTAAGTTTCTAATATTGAGGTTTACCATTTAGCAGGAAAATGCGATGTTATATTGGCCCTAATAAACAGGATAAAACTAGGAAGTATAGAAATAACTTTAATCATCTGGAAAACGACACTGAATAAATATTTGGTATAATAATAACAGCACATAAACGTCTCACTGCTGGGCTCAGACAATATACCCGCCACGCTTGTCTAAGGCGGCTTGACAGGTTTAACACATCGGTTATCTGGATGTGCATGTTTCATCACGATGTTTGCCTTCACCATAGTCAGTACGTAGTAATTGTAACAATATGCATATTAGGTCTGAAAACTGCCTAAGTGGTGCATGGGGTCCCTTTGAGTTTGGGGACACGTGATAGTCATTACGCTACCACGGCTTTTTATATTATTTGTTAGATTTTTTTATATTTGGTAAACACACTGATATTATTTTTAAGTCGCGTTTCCAACAAATGATGTCAGCTACTCGGTTTATTGCTTTTTGCAACAGTTTAGAATGCACTAGTAGTAGAGCAAAGTAGACAACGTTAGATAGTAAGGGTTTTCCTGCGGAGTGGCTATTCTACGTACCCGTGGCCCTGGCAAACAGGCGAAGGACAGAACACCAAGGGATTTTAATGGGCAACCCCTATTGAGGTGGCAATAATAGTACATCTTGGGGATGACAGTGCCATCCGAACGTGGCGAATCTCATACATCCTCACTGCTTCCCCCACAGTGGTTAGTTTCACTTTGTTCTCCTTGATGTTGCTAGTAGCTATTCTTCCTAATTTTGAACACGTAAACTCAGAGCAAACTTATTGATTTTATTATAATAAAAAATAAATATTAAAATTATTAAAAACTCGCCTTTACGTTTGCTTGCAAATTAGGTATATTGGTATCACACACGATAATTAAAAATAAATTCTTATTCCTGCTTTGTTCCTTAAAACTTTCATAAAAATCTGTTGAGCTCTTTCAAAACCTATAAGAGATACACTTTCAGGCAGGTAGCAGGCTAAAATGTTAATATTATTTGGAGTAATAATTAATTATTATCTTGTAAAGGAGAGAAAAATTGTGAGTAAAGTTCATCTTTTCTTTCACCTACTCCCAATTATTTGCGGTCGGCAGAATGTATTTTCCTTCTCTACTCCTATTGGATTTATATACGTATATTTTGACATATGTACGTCCTCTGTCACATCACAAATCATCATGTCATCCTTCACACAATCCATTGATCACCTCATTTGGTCTACCTTTACATTTGTACCCGTAGTCTTCCAGTTTTACAGTTTGTCACGTGATTTTCAACTCTGTAAATGTTAGTGAATATACAGGTGCTCATACGAGTCTTTTACGAAATTCGGAAACATGTTTTCACAATTTAAATACGATCCTAATACAAAATGTATAAAGTCGCTCGAGCTTGTTTAGCTGTTCTACGGTGGAGTCCAAATAGCAGGCGTCAGCGTATTCAAATACGAAAACTAAGAGAGACTGTATGTCATTAAACTTTAAATTTGACGTGTTAGAGCTACGTTGGAATCATTATTTTGATTACAGCTCTTGGCTCATGGCCGAGTCGAGGGATGTGAAACCACGCTCTCACAGAATACCAGCGTAAAACGAATTAGCCTTGAGCTTATCGTATTTCATACGATGAGTGAGAGTTCGATGGCCCTCTTTCCGCTACCGCATCCCCTTTATTCCATGTCCCTGGTGTTGCAAACGTCTATAGGCGACGGTAACCACTTTTCATCACGTGGGCCGTCTGCCTGTTTGCCGGTTTTGCAATAAAAAAAATTAAAATGTTTGATTGTTTACTATGCCCTGGGTTTAGCCTAATTTATAACACTCTAGTGGTCCCGGCAGACGTTGTCCTGCCCTGAAAAAACAAGAATCTAGAACCCAATTCCACCGTCACCTACCGGGTCTAATTGTGAATCTAAACCACCCCGGCACCCACTCACTCATACACACATAAAATTTCATCAAAAACGTAGAATCCGATTCGAGCGCCACGTATTTTTATTTAGATTAATGGTTTACATTATTGAAGTTTTAGGAGAGGTCCCTAGTTTTTATATAGCCTATATTAATCAGGGATAATGTAGCATTCGAATGGTGGAACAATTTTTGAATTCGGTCCAGTAGTTTTTGAGTTTATTCCTTACAAACATACAAATCTTTTCTTTTTATAACATTAGTATAGATATAAGTGGGTATGGAGAAGTGGACAGCTATGTACAAGTATATATAATCCAAGTGTAACACATGTTCAATCGTGGGCCCCAGCTAGTAATAAGATATGAAGGTTAATGACACACAAACGCTTATTATTATTCAATTTACATTATAAATGCATTAGTGCGCCCTTACAAATGATACGTTCAGTATTCTTTGTCCCTACTCAATATATGATAGTTCGTAGAATACTAATTATTTTCTATGACTCTGTTTATACGAATTTTCTTTTTTGTCCATGGGCTCAATTCTGCTATTATTATCTCGTCAAAATCGGCGGACACTAAAGTTTCTATCGTAGTTTTGCTTGGTTTCTACATTCTATTATGCGTGCAGGCACGGAGAAAGAATACACTCTCTTGCGAGCTGTCGGGCGGCGTGTCGTAAGAACCGACAAAACAACCCACAACCAGGTGGTAGAGTATTCGCCCGTCTAGATAGTTACCACCCCTGGTGTAGGGTTTGCCGTCATAACAACCTTGTTCCGATCCCCCTTTAGAGAAGACATTGGTTTTTTTTTAATATTTTTATTCGTTGATTTACATCAAGGAGTGCCGTCTGCCTGTCTACTGAACTCATGCAATAAAAAAAACTGTTATCGCAATGGCGTGCTCATAGCACGCCACTTTATCTTCATAAATATTTATAAGCGAAAACTTGCGAAATAAATGTTTAAAATTTTGGTAGCTTTTCAATATTCATTTCGGCGAACGCCATTTCTGCTAATGGTAATTAATATCATTTTTTTCTATTATTATTCCGCCACGACGATCTCTCTCTCTCTCTCATCTTTCAACTTCTTCCAATTATTTGAAGTTGACACAATATATATCTTTTCCTGACTTACTTCTCTATTCTGACATACGTCCATAATACATCCATCTCTTTTTTAGTCCACTATTACATTTGTATCCATCAATCTTGCAGTTTAACATCCTGCCCCCTTTTCTTAATGCAAGAGTTCAGCATACAGGCGGACGGCCCACTTGATGAAAAGCGGTTACCATCGCCTATGGAGATTGGCAAAACCAAACATGCTACAAATGCGCTGCTGCTCTCTTAAGGGAGACTAGAGCCTGGCCACTAAAGCCGGAACACAACCCAAGGTTGTTATGGCGACATAATTCTTTCTTCGTTCATGCACGGATAAAATACTACTTGTCACGTGACTTTTTGACACTATCGCAAATGGAATCGTAATTCAAATGTCTTCGCAACGTCAAGATATTGGAAACAGCATAATTGAGCCCCTAGTCGTTTATCGTTGGAGGAAAGTTATCTTAAAGAAATTGCTTTATGTTTCTTAGTCTGCGCACAATGATTATTTTTTATAGCAAAGCTTGCAAACAAGCAGGCGGCCCAGGTCACGGAAAATGGTTACTATCGCCTATAGAAGCTTGCTACATTAAGGTCGAAGTCAACGCGTTGTCAGCCTTTAAGGTGGGATAGTATACATAGAGGGATCAGACAGGGGGCATGGGATAGAGAAGTTTGAAAGGGAGATTGGGATGGGCCATCGGAATTCTCATCGCACAAAACACGATTTTTCGACATTGGGAGCCACTTGGGAATGAGGACTTAGTAGGGCAATGGAAGCGGGATGGAAGAAACGCCCACGTTGGGGTAGTATCATCTCCGATGAAACGCCTCGGTGTTCAATTCGTCGCCTTTTGCCAGGATCCCAGTTCTGCTATTATAATATCCTCAGACCTGTCGACCACTGTCGTCATAATGGTTACGTTTGCTTATAACTATCCCTGTATTCCAATCCCATTATTCCTGTCTGATTCCTCTATCTGTTCTATCCAATCCTAAAGGTAACATGTTGGCTTCGCCGTTGGTATTGCAAACGCTTATAGGTAAACCTCTTTCCAAGACCTGTGCTGTCTGCCTCTTTCCCAGCTTCGCATAAAAAGAAGCACCAAAAAATTACGCCAGTGGTCGACCATTTTGATGTTGGTTGGTCGTTATCTTAATAGTAAATTTGGGGCCCTGGGCCACGGTTATACGGCCTGGCCACTCTGAGGGCCCTGGCAGGAGATGACCGCATAATTCAGTGTTGCTACTCATGCGTCCAGCTTATTTCGCCTTATGCGCGCTCGCCTTAATTGTAATATAACTTTTTAATGTAATTAATTTATGTGCCGATTATATTATTAATACCGTTAAATATAATTCCGAGATATTACAGTAATTTCTAATTACCGTAATATACTGGTATAATTGTAATTAAGTTTGTGCAACATTAAGTAGTTTTAGTATTTGCTGTGAAATTAACAATTTTTATTGTCTTTGATAATTGAATATCTTCCAATGACTGTTTGTTTGGGATAGGTTCTTATGATTTTATGTTAATAGAAAAAATATTTATAAACTAGCTGTGCCTGCTAAAGTTCGTTCCAGTTGCTATTATAACGATGAATTTGTAAAGGTGGAAAAAATGCCACTGCAGTCATCTTTTTGGACACATTCGTCTATTCTATGGAAATTACTGGAAGTCGTGGTAGCGTAATAGCTAGCGCTCGCGTCCGAAACTCAAAGGGGGCGGGTTCCGATCTTAGCAGGAAGGCATACACCACTTAGGCAGTTTTCGTGTATATTTTTACAATTACTACAAGCTAACAACGGTGAAAGAAAACATCTTGCTGAAACCTGCACATCGAGATAAACGATGTGTCAAACCTGCCAAACCGCCTTGGACAGGCGTGGCGGGTATGTCGCTCGAAACTCCAGTCTTCCAGTCGGCAATCGATGGGCTTTTTCCCGACCCGGGAGTCTTCACTCTCCTTTACATGGGTCTATCCGTCCCCGACACCCCGGAGGTGGAGCCTCACGCCAACTCCGAGGAAAAACTCGACGTTGCCCTGGACCGTCACAGGGGCAGAAAACCGCACCAGGTCTCGACGGGCTCCCGGTCCGGCTCCTCTTCCTGGCCGTTAAACACTTACGCGGTCAGCTGCAGGAACTGTTCGACGCCTGCAATAGTTCAGATCAGGTACCGTTGCAATTCTACCTGGCAAGCGTCGACGCAATTTCCCAGAAAACGTAATCCGCACAACTGCGTAATTATGCCTGCGAACGGTCATAAACGAGTACAATACACTATAGGATGTTTATCCGTTTTAAACACAAAGTAAACAAAAGAAGACAGTCATAAATAGCTTCAATGTTATTAGCTCAAACGCCGGCAGGTAGTAAATGTGCTTTGTCTATAGGTATGCAGGTGGCCCAAATCGTACATACATACATAACTTCACGCCAGTTCCCTTGCGGGGTAGGCACGAACAACAGAGCGCCATTCCGGTTTATTCTTACACACCTCACTTGCAATTGTATTATTATAAATAAACACCTGTGGCCAACAAGATCGGTCCAGGGGTTTTGGAAGAGTTTAGTGACATACACAAACACACATAACAAGTTTGAGCATATCGGCAGAATAAGCGAGCGGCTTGCTCGCTTTCCTTATGGAAGGCGAGCATTTTGGTCGTTCGCCAAAGCTGTCGAGGGTAATTTCTGTCGGCCATCTTTTCCATCGTTGCGCACAGCGGAAGACCAACTGGCTCATACAGATAAAGCCGAACTTCTGAGCAATATCTTTGCGGCCAATTCGACTCTTGACGACGCAGGAGCAACCCCGCTTACTATTCCGCGGTGTGGGTACTCTATGAAAGAAGTTCACTTTACACAGAAAGCGGTTCGTAGAGCTCTTAGCTCCCTCGACGTCAAGAAATCGTCCTGGCCGGACGGTATACCTACTGTCGTGCTCAGGACTTGTGCTCCAGAGCTATCTCCAGTCCTGGCCCGTCTTTTCACACTCTCCTATACTACCAATTGTGTCCCGTCTTCGTGGAAAGTTGCCCCAGTTCATCCTATCCCTAAAAAAGGTGATAGAACCGACCCATCCAACTACCGGCCTATAGCGATAACTTCATTGCTCTCAAAGGTGATGGAGCGAATCATCAACGTGCAGCTTTTGGGTTACCTTGAAGATTCTCAGCTACTCAACGATCGGCAATATGGCTTCCGCCATGGTCGGTCTGCTGGGGATCTCTTGGTATACCTTACACACCGTTGGGCTGAAGCCATTGAGAGCAAGGGAGAAGCTCTTGCAATCAGCCTTCATATCGCTAAGGCCTTTGATCGGGTCTGGCATGGAGCACTTTTCACGAAGCTGCCCTCATACGGGATACTCGAGGAGCTTTGCAAGTGGCTATCCAGCTTTTTTGGTGGTCGCAGCATCAAAGTCGCTGTCGACGGTTGATGCTCAACCACCAAGCCTATCAATGCTGGTATGTCACACGGCTTCGTGTTGTCGCCGACACTGTTTATCATGCATATCAATGACTTGTTATCTATAGAGAACAGTCATTGTTATGTGGATGACAGTACCGGTGATGCCAGATACACCAGTCGAGCCAATGTACCTCGGTCGCTGATAGAAGAGAGTCGGGTCAGACTTGTGTCCGAAGTAGAGAACTCCTTGGAGCGAGTCTCTAAATGGGGACGACAAAATCTTGTCCATTTTAACCCCACGAAGACACAAGTCTACGCATTCTCAAAAACACCCCATTTATCAATGCGCCACAATTCCAAGGAACACCCCTCACGATCTGTAACAGGATTGGGATCCTTGGGGTCGACATAACGAACGACGTACAATTTCGGGGTCATCTGGAAGGCAAGGCCAAACTTGCCTCTAAAAAGCTTGGTGTGCTAAACCGGTCGAAGCAGTACTTCACCCCGCGGCAACGACTTGCCCTCTACAAAGAGCATGTCAGACCGCATATGGAGTACTGCTCACATCTATGGGCCGGGGCACCCGCTTACCAGACTGACCCCCTCGACTCCATCCAGCGTCGCGCCGTTCGTATCGTCGACGATCCCATACTAACAGGCAGTTTAGAACCGCTTAGCCTTCGGAGAGACTTCGCGTCTCTCTGCGTATTCTACCGCCTGTATAACGGGGAATGTTCCGAGGAATTGTCTGATCTGGCGCCAACGCCTCACTTCTACAACCGCACAGCTCGCCAACGACGGAATGTTCACCCACCCCCATTTCTTAGAGCCTTCACGCTCAACTACGCAACGGTTTTCTGGAACATTTATTCCGCGTACAACGATGATCTGGAGGAAAGTTCCCGCCACGTAGGGAAGTTCCCGCCACGGTCTTCCCCTTGCGTTATGATAACGCGTTGGCGACACCCCTGGTGTTGCAAACGTCTATAGGCGACGGTAACCACTTTCCATCAGGTGGGCCGTCTGCCTGTTTTCCTACTTCAGGCAATTAAAAAAAACAAACAGGAGAATTTTATATATAAACATGTATAAATTAGTAGGTAATCCGTTACATAGACACCTATTAGATAGTTGTATGCACTACAGAGGCGGTCGGTATAATAAACATTGGGCCTTTAAAAACAACTTTGTTTAACCAGTGGTCTTCGCAATTTGAACCAAATTTGCAATGAGAAACCAAATATATTTTCATAGACATTAAATATATTACTTTAGCCATGGTAGAGCTAAGGGGGCTAACATACCTATACGTCATTCAAAAGACGTGGGTTTAATCTTTGACAGACAGAATGCAACGCTTAAGTAGTTTTTATTTTAATATATACAGGTTGTCCCGAAACTCAACGTCACGCAGGTACCGGAGGAGAGGCCAGGCTATATCAGTTTTTAATTCGAATAAAAATCATGTCATTTTGATAAGTGACAGTAGACACGTTGAAAATGTTCACACACAAACACGGTCTAGTCGTGTTTTATTTGGTATATAATCTTAAATAACCACCACTAATTCCGGTCACTTACACATTATCTTTTCTTCTAAGTCGTTCCCTCACTGGTGAGAATAGTAGCTTTGATGGCAGTGACTAATTGTTCTCTTCGACCGATATTGGTTTAGAGTACAGACAGCAACCTAAACAATCCACCTATTTGCAGATCTATCGCGAGGTCTCTTGCCTTCAACATCCTAATGGACCACAAGTCTATTCATGTTGTCCGAGTTCTTTTGGGCTACGTGGCCATAGTTTGTTTTAGTATACGTTGTCGCCATACTGCTGATGATAGTCTTTGGTGTTTTCCAATGTCGAGCTCTTCCAGGATAGAGACATTAATTCGGCGAGCTATCCATGGAGCTCCTAGCATCCGACGCCAACTTAGCATTTTATTATTAGAAATCACACTAAAAGCATTTCAAATGTATATGTATGTATGTCTGTAGCAGATGTCATCTGCTTGACGTTGAGTCTGCTTGACGTTGAGTTGGGACATCCGATACATTGATACAATTACCAGGTTATGCCTGTGGAAGAAGACTCTTAATTATATACACTACGAAATAACTGGTGTCAGTTACCTGAGAATCCGCTTTCGAGAAGCGTGTCTGGTATACCGCCGTTTCCTATAAAATGTGAATTCCGAGGCGTTGAGACCTTTGAGGTCTAATATTATTATTATAAATTAAATTTAGTAAAGAGTAATTTATCTACATGTGTTCAGAGATAGCGTTTTTATATTTATTTGACACAGATTCACATCTAAGGAACTATACTATATAATTAGCTTTGAGAAGAATCTAGAATTGGGTATTTAACACATAATACAATAAACTCTAAAATCTTGTTATCATCTTACTTTCAATAGTTCATTACAGAAATAATTTTAATTATAGTTTAAACAATAATTAATAATCTATATGACTTGTCAAATTTGTGACGTCATAGGCCAGTCTTCTCATACAAAATCGAGGTGACGTTTTGTGCGGTGATAAAAAGTGTCTCAGTTGACTGGACTGTGAAATTCCCAATTATTATTATTCTTTTCTTAGCAATTAAATACATATAGCCAAGCTTATCAAGCTACGTAACATGGCATCAAATTGCATATAAAGCAATGGTGTGACTCAACGATTCCGTCCAGAGCGGTAAAATGCAAAAAAGTCACACAAAGGGGATGGATTTGATCTCACTATATTTTGACTAGCGTCCACTCGCAACTTTCATCTGAGTTTATCTTGAAACGCGCTTATCAGCCTTTGGATCGTGCAAACGGTTATGACACGTGTTATTCGCCTTGCCATGTGCCCCACACACACTGCGCGAGTTGTCTATGTATTATTTTGATTTACAACAGTATTTTTTGCTGGAAAGTGTTACATCATCATTTGTTGTAAATGTTCGTCTGGATGTACTGATTTTTGTCTGTTGTTCCCCAGGTCGCGGTGCAGTGTTGGTTGGCCCATTGGGCCCGTGGTTCGTGGCGCGTGGTGTGCAGTGTGCGTTGTGTACGGTGTGTGTTGTGGTCGGGTGCGTGAGTTCGCGCGGCGTGGTGCGCGCGCGCGGGATGGCGCGCAGCTAGCGAGCCGCGCCCGCGCAGGCATGCGCGCCGCCTAGCCATGCCACCGGCTCACACGGACCAATGGCGCAGTACACACAACGGACACAGCCGATGCACAGGTCAGTATACTTCTACTCCATAGATGTACAGCTATAGATATATTTAGAAAACCTAATGATCAGTGGCAAAATAGCAGGATAGAGATCTCGATGTCGTAGTCCGATACGTTTCTCCGACTAGCTCCCTTAGACAAATAGCACTAGCCCTAAACGTGTACGAGGAGGATAAGGAGGAGGATAGACAGATAACTATTATTCACCAAACAAAAGACGAATTTATAAAATAAGTAGCCGCTAAACCCTAGGAATCACGTATCAGCAAATGAGAAGACCACTAATAAATTGCGGTTGACTATCCTTGAGGACGAAAACGCACAAATATTCTAAGTCTCTATTTTGAAAAATGTAATAATACTTCTGTCTTTTAATTCCGCCATTTTGAAAATAGGGATACAACCCTATGCAGGTACGGAGTAGTAACAAAACGCATCTGGCTCGTTAATACCGGTTTCGTTGTACATAGTACGTTTGCATGTTTATAAGTGTACCGTTGTATTTCGGAGACTTTGTTGTGCAAAGACTGGTTATACATAGCATATTTTAACCGACCGTTCGTCGGATATAACTCAATATAACATAATATGATTTCCAATGAAGTAGGCATATCACGAGCTTCGACTCCCGATCCGATATATCGGAACGTCCGGTTTCAATTACACCTTCGATTCATTCAGAATCAAAACTGGAGTTCATAATACGGGTATCTGAATTCGATTGCAATATTATCAAGTGAAGCTTGATGTCGAAGCTGAAAATTGCGACCGTGGTCAGCTACAGTCTATGTGTAGCGAGCGATCTACAGTCTGAACTGGCGAGCGAAGGATGAATGCTTTACAACTAGTTGGATTCTTGTTTATTTTAATTCGTAAAGTTCCATTTTTGACCTCTGTCATTGATTTTTGATCAGTTTGAATGTCCGGATGTTAATACTAAGAACTACGATTCCAGCAGCGATAAATTCACTTCTTTTCAATCTCTGCAATGATACTAACACCCGAAAGATATGTCCGTAATACTTCACTTTGACACAATAGCTCTCTCAGCATGAGAATTCGGATATGGTATAAAATATTTGACACTGATATGTTTAAACAATTTTAAATTATCTGTACTAGGATGTCGGGGTGAAGGTAAGGAAAGGAATGCTTCGGTGGTTCGGGCATGTGGAAAGAATGCATGATGAAAGAATGACTAAACAGATATACAATGCAAAAGTGGATGGATGCAGAAGTCGTGGAAAGCCACGACACACCTTCCATGATCAAATTGATCGTGTACTAGCACAAGGTGATGTCAGGAGCCTTAAGAACAAACGAGCGTGCATGACAAGAGTTATGAATGTCGAAGAAGCAAGTGAGGTGTGTAAGAATAAGCCTAAATGGCGCTCTGTTGTTCGTGCCTATCCCGCAAGGGAACTGGTGTGAAGTTATGTATGTATGTATGTACTAGGATATCACCATGCGACAAGAATAAAAAAACTTGTATGACGGTTCTGTCCTTGCAGTGATTTCACCAGAAGATTTAGTAGTAACTGGTTTTGCTTGTGAGAATCACCTATCTGTTTTAATTAAGAGCGGACATTAAGATTATAAGTTATGTTCTTTTGGTTAAGCCGAAATTAGACAGTTCATTTTTGTCTTACAATTTGGATGAATCAATCGAAGTGGCATGCATATAAACATAAACCCAAATCACTCAATGTCATTTAATAATGTGTCCTATTAACTTTGTGTTTTTTACCCAAATTGATTTAATTTGGTTAATCCGTCTAATATCGGCATTATTATTATTATTTTCAATAAAGAAATGTATAAATAATCTAATACAATAAAAGAATACTTAACTTATTTGTATTGTATTTTACCCATAGTCCCTCAAGACTATAAGTAGAATACTGAGCCTAGATCTCCATCTTCTATGGGTAAGGTGCCCAGAAGGCTGGCTACATTTCCTCGCTGGATCGCCCGAGGTAAGCACCAGCCTTCTGATCACCTGAAGAGTCAATGAGGTGTTTTGATAAATTTTGGTAAAGGCTTAATGGCCTCAGGACCCCACGGTCCAAGCTTCTCGACAACAAACGGCACAAACATAATATAACTCTCACTGAGCTGTTTCCGCCGCCGAACCGGCTGATCTAGACGTGTTTGGTAAATGGGATGCGGCCAACGTGTCTATTTTATTATTTGTTTCTGTATTTCTGTAGGTTTTCTCTTGTAAATGACTTTCTACTTTGGGTTCCTTTTGGGAAGAGTTTCCTACGTTGCTTCACTTGCGCCAAGTAAGAATCCTATCCCACAGAGACCTTTTGCAAGTTTTAATGTATACTTTTGCTCGGAAAATTAGAGCTACTATTACTGAAGTCCCATTCAAAACTCTCTTTACTTATAAACTGGGGTCGGGTAAATTAAGTTAATTCTAACCTCCAAATTTCATGTTCACCGACCTGACAGACCGTTTGACCAACGGTTTTGTATTATACAATAAAACGACCCGATGAATTATTAATTACCATTCGTTTATACGTTTAGCAGAACGGGGTCGCTTTGGAAAAACACAGGCTATGAATAAATCGATAATCGAAAAGAACCGATTATATCGGATTTGGTTTTGACGTTTGTGACGCAATATGAAAGTTTAATTAAGCCTTTGCGTAAGGTTAAGAAATAAACAATTATCCATGGTTATCTTTTTATCATGGTTACCTTTAAAAAGCCTGAAATGAATCGATAATGGACGTATTTTTTTGTTTTCATGGTGCAGGTCTTTTGTAAATGGGAGAATGTTCATCACTAACACAATAACATCGCTTTCTATGCCGAAAAAATTTATGAGTGGAACGTTTTTCACAATAACATTAGGCAGTCACATAAAAATGTTTTATTGATTTGATTTATAGAGATGTTTGCTTCTGGCGTTATTAATATTCGAGCGTCGAGCTCTCACCTAGATGTGGAACGCGAATAATGCTCCTTATTATTATTATATTCCACATTTGCAGAGGTATTTGCCGAATTTTCGATTTAGCTTAATCTGTGGTACGGATTCCTGATATCGCATTAATTTTATGTGCGAGTTGAAAAAGGTACTTGAACTCTGAGAACTTGAATATATAATGCGAAAATATTGCTTCTGGGAAATGTTCAATGGTTTAGTGTTTGCTGTATGGGATTTATGATCTAAGTCTAGTATTGCTTTATTACATAACATAAACGTCGTCCATTTTATTTGTAAAATATCTACTTGAAACAGCGTGTGCTCTTAATCGAATATATGATTAAAAAACAAGTTTGTGTCAATGGTTGATATATCTCAGCAACATTTATCAATCCAAAGCTTAATGAAAACTAACGTGTGTTTACTATTTGTTTGACTTAGACTTGTTATTTTATGTTACTATGATTTGTGAACCTATACGAGACATAATTTTATACAACTAATAATTCCTCCCGATGTACCTGCGCAGTAGACCAATTTTAGTAGCGCGGGACAGTGAACGAATCTTGCAAACGGAACAGAGCTTAGAATGCATAGCAAGCAACACTCTGCCATTACTGCATGCGAATAAAGTTCAAAATAGATTATTGAGATGTCGAAAACCGGTCTGCACTTTTCTCAGTAAACGAAAGCTACCGATCGGAATTATAATTTGTGTAAAACACAAAAACAACTCCTTGTTTACATTGTACCAATTTCCACGGCTGTAACCAGGGATGTGAATCGCTAGTACGACATAATATTGTATTAACATACTAACATACTCGCGCTGCTGATTTCCCTCGCTTCTTTGCTTCTCCGTCCAATAGAAATGACCATAAGGCACACGAGAGGTTAGACAGTCGCGATGATAAAAAAAAATAATAACAGTCAAATTTTAGCGTTTATTATGTAATCACGGACAGATGATACTTAAGTTTATTTATTGATACAGATAAATACAACATGTCAGAAATTCAACTCGATTTAATCTTTTTTATTTACACAATTAGTAATTACCCGTACAGACGTACATAGTCGTATATTATTAGTTACACAACGTTTTGCACGACCATGACTTGGTGAATCAAGGTTTCCTGCTTGTCAGTGCCAGTCGAGTCTGTGTTTCTTATGTTTACGATGAAAATGATTTAATTTCCGACATGCTATGTTTGACGGGAAATATCGTTCATTCTTTCTGTAAAATATGCTTTGAAGTTTTTTTATTAACATTACGAATGGTAAGTGGTGATCTCGTGTTAGACCCTCTAATATATAGGGAATCGTTAGGAAAGTAGACCGGATAGGAATAATCTTATAGGTGAAGTAGCGTTATCTATACTATAATAAATCTGTAAATATGCGTAAATTCCAATCCACATAAGAGTTTAGGATAAATAAATTTAATTCAGTTAAAAGAATGGCTCTTAAATCGAATTCCTCAATTGTAATTAAATACCTTACTTGACTTATGAATGTTATTATTATTATTACTATTACTTTTCTGACATACATCAGTATGCTTATGCATACTGATGTATGTCAGACAACATTATATAATTTAATAAGATTTATTATAAATATTTGTATACTCCTATGTCAGCAAACCATGTGTACACAATAACACACACGCGCGCGCGCGCGCGCGCACACACACGCACACGCACACACACACACACACACACACACACACATATACTAGCTGATACCCGCCCGCTTCGCGTACCGTACAATCCGTTCTTAGCTGACCCCTACATGGCGAAAGAAAAATTTCAAGTCTAGCAAGCAGCATACGCTTTTTAGATTTTTGTCTGTCTGTCTTTCTGCCTATATGTCTGTTAGAGCATCACTTAAAAAGTACTGAACGGATTTAAATGAAACTCGAAACGGAAATGTAAATTAGGATACTGTTTATCCCGAGAAATGGGATCGGTTCCGAGGGATACACGAAAATAGCGAAAAAGATGGCGCTACAATCGCATCTTTTTTGAAAACTACTGAACGTATATGAATGACACTCGCATTGAGCTTGCTTATAACCAGAGTTAACACTAAGAATACATTTTATTCCGATAAATGACGTCGTTTCCTTAGAATAGACTGATTAGCAGAATAGATGGCGCTGCAATCGCGTTTTATCAATTCACTAACAAATACAGATAAATTAGCATTGTAACGTTTCTGCGTTTGTAGTAGTGTACTGTCACCAACGCGCACTACCACCGCATTGCATTACACGCACACTTCACAAACAAACCAAGACACACAAAGAGCCTAAAAATTAATAACCTAGGCACAGAAAGGAAAAACAAGACACTGAGATAATATATATAGGTATAGACATAAGGCACTCACTGCACATGCACTTCCTCACAACACCAGCATGTAACAGATACACTCTACATTAGTATAAGTTTAGTATTAAAACTAGAATAAATTAATATAATAAGTCATTCTTAAGGTACAACACAACACAAATTCATTCATTAAATATCACACACATAAACAAAGTAACAAATAAGCGTGTACAACTTCCTAACTTCTTAAATTTAATTGTAAAAAAGGGTACGGAACTAGATTCCGTAGTTGTTAATAAATAAAAAGTAGTGTACTGTCAGCACATAAATAAATAGACTAATACTTTTACATATTTTTATAGGCAGGTACTTGATGTTAAACTAATAATATTAAACGATATTAAAATAATATATATTAATATTAAACATAATTTTTAATACTAAATTACAAGGATATTTAAATTTCAAGTTTAGAAGTCCAGTAAATATACAAAAACCGTCTCGAAGCTAATTTACCCGTAGGTACATACCTACGTTATTATAAACAACATGTCATTCATTGTATTATTTCAAATTAGTTTGGCTTCGATTCGCCTCTATGTTCTTCTAGGAAGTTGTGTAGACTATAATATATGGACTTAGTTTCTTTGGTGTTATTATATGTAAAGAACCGAATAAAGTTTTTTTTAAAGTAAAATAAAGCTACTGCCTAGTGTTTGACAAGCGGCGCGGTCGCGGGGCAATCTCTAGTTAAGAATATGTGCGCCCTCGGGCGATTTCTGAAAGCATCCAGCTATTTTCAATTTTTATTTTATTACTAAGCTGGCAAACATGTAGTCGGCCCGGCCCACCCAATGGCAAGTGGTTAATGTTGACGACGTTTGTAACGCTTAGGTAAGTGCAACTCGTTGCCAGCCTTTTGAATGGTATAAATGGGATTCTAGATCGTATTTAATCGTTTTATTTTTTAAATTACTTTTTAACACATTTGCTTAAAAAATGTATTTACGAACCCTGTATATATTGTTCGAAAGTTATAAATTATGCACCACACAATGCAACCTATTTTTCCGCACTCCGTGCGGTAAAATAAGTACGTAGGTGAAAAAAAAAGGATTCCACCAAGCATTTTCACATTACAAAAATAAGTAAACTGAATAAACGAACCTCATTGGAAGCGCTTTTGATCAATACATTTGTCTTACTTTATTACTATAGAGGAAATGAAACGAAAGGTGTACTTCTAATGTTCACCACACGCACGTGGCACCCTTTTTATATTAGAAACGTCCAAGATTGTTGACACTCTCCGACTGATACTTATGTTTGTTTCATTACCTATTGTACTGTTTTCTCGCTTTTTTGAAATTTATTGGTGAAGCACAACAGACAGACTGACGGCCCAACTATGAATGTAAGTGGTAACCGTCGCCAATGGACATTAGCAATACTAAAGGTGCTGCCAATGTGCTACCAGCCGTTTTAAAAAAAAATCTTTATTTAGAAAGGGCTTTGCCGCTTAGCGGCCATGTCACCCCGTAAAGTACCCAAATTCTAAATAACATTTCTAATGTAATCTAATTAATTTGAACTGAAAATAGAGTTATATAGTTTGCAAAACATCTTGGCATCTCTCGATAACGGAAATGCCAGAATGCTAATGCATTCTGCTGCCAGCCGTGAAGGAGAAACTGAAATCTGGCCAGTGATTGACTGACTGACTGAACACAACTCAAAGTTGTTTTATGGCAGCATACTCTAGACCAGGAGTGGTAGGCATCAAGTCGGGCAAATGCCCTACCACCTAGCTGTGAGTTGTTTGATCGAATCTTATGACAGGCCGCCCGGCCGCAGGAATTATAGTATTCTTTTTCCGTGCCTGCACGTAAAAAATGTGTTGAAAGACGTATAACACATGTGCGATTGTTGGTTTTTGCAAACCCGTGACTATGGTAAACCCTCGAGTTCATCTCGGGCTTCCATTCGTCTACTCCGTTTGTAAAAACCAACTTCCCGCACTAGTATCATAAATAACTATTATTTCCAAAAGTAGTCGGAAAGTTCCTTCCAAGTTGCTATAGTATATATAAAAGCACCACAGGTAAGACTGGTAGCTTAAGGAACTGAGAGTGAACATACCACCGAAGATGAGCTTTGTGGTTGTCCTTCGGAACACTCTTCGTTGTGAGATGGTGGAACTCAGATGGTGGAATGCGCACAAAAACGCACTCTGCGTATGCCACCGGGTTTATAAGTCGCTTGTTCTTAGCCACGGCTCACACGATCTCCGGAATAGTGGACTTTGGAAGTATTGACAAATGATTACGTACACGTCGATGTAGATATGTTTTAATAACAGTCCATAAACGTCCTACTGCCGGGCTCAGTCCTCCCATTTATAGGGGATTGAACACTATCCACCACGCTTGTTCATGCTGACCTGGCAGGTTTGACACACCGGTCATTTTGATGTGCAACTTTTTAAGTGGTGCATGCTTTCCGATCAAGACTCGTATTGGCGTTAACTAAGTTACGCTAATAAGTTCCCACGGCATAGATATGCTTTACCGTGTTCTATTTTGGCGAGGTTAAAACCTGGGTGGGATTTGCCCGAATCACCGCGCTGGGCAAGCGTTTTAGTGGCGCAAACTTGGGGAGGCTTTTTTTTGAGTCGGGGGAAATGCATTTTGCACATTACCGGATCCTTTGTTAGGGATTAGACCAAAGCGATGAAGGTCGCCGGCATGTGTGGAGACTCGGCAAGGTACCTTCCTCTATGTGGAGAGGTAACCCATAGGCAATACTCCACTAAAACCGCTCTCCTCCCATGTGTCCCGCGCTTATGGCAGGAAAAGCGTGAGACTTAGAACGTAGTTACGCCCATGCTGATCCTAGCATCAGTGCTTGAGAATGCCCCGGGAAGCAGTGCACAGTCACTTCGGCAACAGGGGGATGACTCCTCCGCTCCCTAGATTCTTGTCGGCCCCTGCAGTGGTATTACGGGAGGAGATCTTGCGCCTATATCTGCGTCTCTGGGACCCCGACTGACGTCGGTACCCTTGAGGTGCATGCGCACCTCTCTCCCTTTCTCGTTCCGCGGCCTCCTTTTGAGACATCACTGTCTCCCAGAAATTGGCCGCACCTACCCAATGATCATCGCTATGCTGCATGGCTTGCACCAAACTACCCAGCGATTCGATCGGACTTACGACGGTCTCGAGTTCAAATCTCTGCGGTGTCCATGCTGCGCATTCGACCAGCGTGCGGAACGCTGAATCTTATGCGCTACATTGGCGACATTGAGAGGCAGGCAGGCAGCCCACGATATGATTCAGATACTTATCGAAGCACCCATGCCCGGTAAGTATCTGCGTCATCCTGAAGCTCAGGGTCCCGAGTTTCCGCGAGATCCATCGCAACAAGTGTGGGCGCACCGCCTCCACGGTCTCAACGCCTGCCACAGGAGTTTCCAACTCTCTCGACCAAATTTGGATCATGGACGCGGTTTCAGGCGTCCTGATCGCCTGAAGCTCAGCCTGGCAATAAACCAGGCCACGGGAGAGGGCATCCTGTCGGGAGCGCCCAAAACTTGGGGAGGCTTACGTCCAGCAGCAGGACAACGGTTGACTGACAGCGAAACCTGTGTAAATGATCGATATTCACTTAATACACGATATATTTGACGACGACTCAAGGAAGTCGACTAAACCTTATTTAAGGACTTCTATTTTTGACAAAGATGCTATACATAATTATGGGCCCAGTTATATAAAGCTGCTTAACTTCGCACTGGTATGTTGGCACGTAGCTCGGGCGCCATGCCACGTGCGCTCTGCCAACACGCGCCCGGGCAAAAAATACATGTAACTTTGTCACACGACTGCCGGAACTTGTCGCTGGCGACATTCGGCTTAATTAACTGTCCTGTCGCCTGCTGGGTTATAGAAACTCTTGATTCTTAATTTACTTTTTTAATGGCGGGCGAGTTTCAAGAGTTCTGGTTAAGGCAGACCTTGTTTAGAACCGAATAAAATAAAAGCAGGCAGACAGTCAAGTCAACTGAGAAGATACTTTTTATCATCTTAAAAAACGTTGCAGCCTCACGGATTTTGTATGAGAGTACTTATGACGTCATAGGTAGATACAAGTAAAATCAATCAAATATGCCACTAATTATTGTTTGAAAAGTAAAAAATATTTCCAACGTGATGTTTTAAAAGTAAGATGATGAGATGTTATTTTTTTTTATTACAGGGGATCAGCAGACAGGCAGACGGCCCACTTGATGGAAAGCGGTTACTATCGCCTATGGACATTTGCAACAGCAAAGTTGCTACAAATACGCTGCTGCTCTTTTAAGGGAGATTGGAACCTGGACACTAATGCCGGAACACAACTCACGGTTGTTACGGCGACATACTTTAGACCAGGGGTGGTAGCCATCCAGTCGGGCAAATGCGCTACCACCTGGCACCTGTTATTTTGTACGCCTGTTCTTTTATATGTAAAAAATGATAGAATTTATTGTAACATAATTATGTCCGCATTCCTACTGCGAAGTATAAGGTAACTTTTAAAAGTATATACACCTGTTGGGTAGTCAAAGCGAGTGGCCGGCTAGCTTCACTAAAACAGACTATTATGGTCTGGGTGTCTTGGACCGGTCCTAAAGTTCTCCGTTGTATTATACATTACCCATAACAAATGCGTATCTTACTTAGCTCAAGGATATGCAATGTGTGTGTTTGCCTGCTGATTATAAATAAAAAAGGTATAACCAGCTGCTAGTAAATTATATGCTACTTCAATATTGTTGACGGTACGATGTACTCCTCAATAGATATATTTTTTCTTTATAATTTAAATATTTCTAAACACTTGTTATTAGACAATATCTCACGAGGAGTACATACAAAGAATTCAACGACTGTCATATTGCATTTTCTTAAATGTATATATTGTTTGTTACATTTTACAAAGGAATAAATAATAATTCTTGACAACGGCTTCATTTAAAATCATCGTGAAGCCGTACTTAAAAAGTCGTTTATAATCTGCGAAGCACCGAGCAGGCTAACTTAGACACTAATGGAGAAAACTAGTAAATAAATACAGACTGAAGAATCCTCAACAACAGAGCTTGTTTCAGGAAAACGGAATAATTTTTAGAATTTCAACGTAGTCGATTCGCTGAAGTTAGCATCAATTAAGATACGTAGAAATAAAACCGTCTAGGGCGGCCCAGGTCAAGTATTTGTGGATGGCGAACTATTGATTTTGACCCAAAATATACGGGGCTGGCGCTTTTGTATGTATTGCGGATTAGTCGAACTAAGCGCTAGATAAAGAAAGCGTTTTCGTTAACAATATATTATGTAATACATTTTAGATTAAAGGACGTATTTTTTTGAAGTGCAACTTCTTTGAATCGTGATTTTAAACTCGATGAAACGAAAAAGCGACACTAAAAACAGATAAACTTATAAATCTATAGGACAGCCTGCGAGAGAATGAGATACGGGGTTTGCATTGTGCAGCACAGATCAGGGGTCAATAAGACCGATGATTAAACATAGGTCCAATTTGGACCGAAATAAAACAGATAATATTTTTTAGACTAAAAATCGAAAGTGATAATACTTAAGAAGTTTATTTTGAATTATGATATGTTGACGGATGTAGGCTATAGGAATTATATTTATATTAATAAAAATTAGAGAAGAATTATCTGTGAGTATATTCTCCGAAGTTTCACTTCTACTGCGCGTGAACTGCACGCACGCACACATTTTTTTTTTATTGCATGAGTTCAGCAGACATGCAGACAGCCCACCTGATGGAAAGCGGTTACTATCGCCTATGGACATTTGTGACACCAAAGGTGCTACCAATGTGCTGCCGCTTTCAGAAGGGGGACAGGAACCTGGCCACTAATGCAGGAACACAACTCAAGGTTGTTATGGCGGCATACACTAGACCAGGGGTGGTAGCCATCCAGACAGGCAAATACCCTACCATCTAGCTATGGGTTGTTTTGTCGCCTCGAAATTATTCAAATTTCAATTTGGCTGAAATGCAGAGAACTGAACGTACGTGACGGTATTCAATAACATTGAATGATTCTATTTTGTGTTTATATTAACTTCGATTGATTCCTTCAAATTGAAATACAGAAATGAACCATCTAATATGGACTAATATGTCTAATAAATACTTTAGACGGATCAATTCTATCTATCAGTTTGAATGAAGCAACTAAAGTGATCCATAAAAACTTCAAATTATATCCATCAATGTCATTGAACATTGACCCTGACAATCCTGAGCTACGGGGCCGAGACGTAGAAAGTGACGTACCGTCAGGACTGGTCCACAAATTCCAAGTCGTTCAACATGCGAATGGAGCAAGCTATGTTGGGTGTTTCATTTACGGATAGAATTAGAAATGAGGATATACGTAAGAGAACCAAGGTAACCAACATAGCTTGCAAAATTAGCAAGATGAAGTGGCAGTGGACTGGTCACGTCTGTCCCAGGCCCGATGGCCAATGGAGCGAACGAGTCCTGGAGTGGAGACCGCGTCTCGGTAAACGTAGTGTCGGACGCCCTCCAGCCCGTTGGACTGACGACCTGCACAAGTAGCCGGTAGAGGCTGGATGAGGAAGGAAGGCGGAGGACCAGACTGTGATTGGCTGATGACGAATGTCATCGTGTCCTTTCAGTTCTGCGCATTTTAATCAAATTGAATCGATTTTGTCCATCCGTCTAACATTAGGTACATTTATAAAACCGATCTACTAGCTACGGACATTTCACATTCACGAAAAGGTTGTTTCGCCTAAAATTATATTACATTTTACAACAATTAAAATATTAAATCAACAGGAGCGTCTAGATAGAAAATTAAAATAAAATCACCACGTAAAAACATTCAGCCCCGCCCGGATCTAGCTGAAATTACAGTTTTTAGCAAAAATTGCCTCCAATTTGGCGTGTCCGTGAAAAAAAATGGCGGACTGCCGCTGGCGTAAAAAATCAAAAACAACGCTAGGCATTTTTCTTTGTTATACACGATACGGTGCTTGGCAAGACGAGCGCTTTCTTGGAAATAGGGCCCCATTCGTGCTCTTCTATGAAATCTACCCCTATTAATATTATAAATGCGAAAGTAAATCTGTCTGTCTGTTCCGTTTTCACGGAAAAACGACTGGACCGATTTGGCTGAAACTCAATATATGTGTGTGTGTGTGTGCGTGTCTTTTTTTCGATGCCGAGGATGAACTAAGGATACTTTTATCCCGAAAAATGGGATAGTTTTCGGGATAAAAATATATTTATCTCTATGTTATGATTTTACAGAAAAACTATTGGACCGATTTGGCTGAAATTCGGTATATATGTAATTTTAATATCGAGGGTGGACAAGGGATACTTTTCATCCCGGATAATGGGATAGAGTTACGTAAAGGTTATCCCAGAAAATAGGACAGGTTTTGTTTTTTTTTGTGATTTGCCATATGCTAAGCGTTTACCTTTCCATCCAAGAGTTCGCAAGCGTTTCGCGACGTTGTATAGTAACCGTTTAAATTCCCTAAGACTTTGCAAGCGCTTCGCGGCTAATATAATACGCTACAGTTCGCTGCTAACTCGAGTTAGCGACCGATCGCCGCTCATAGTCAACTGCTAACTGTTCGTCTAATGGGGACACGGGCTTCATAAAGTATAGCGTACAATGTAAAACTCGTATCCTCATTCTCTCGCAGGCTTAGTCCTATAGATTTATGTGGTTATATCTTTTTAGCGTCGCTCTTTCGTTTCATCGAGTTTCAAATCATAACGATTCTAAAGAAGTTTCATGTCATAAAATATTAAAATATGTAGATCTAGAATTCTAGACAATAGATCTGAATCATCATCACCTTTGACGTCAGTTAATGAGAGCTTTGTCATGAAACGTTCCCTTATCGAGTTGCTCTTTAAAGAAGCACGACTTTGAAAGGCCGTCAGGTTGAATCGAGATTTATCGCAATGCTCGACTAATAGGGAAATTGAACGGGGTTAAATTGTTCTTAGACTCTAATAGGTATAACGATATAATTTCACGCCAGTTCCCTTGCGGGGTAGGCACGAACAACAGAGCGCCATTGAAGCTTATTGTTACACACCTCACTTGCTTCTTTGACATTCATAGCTCTTGTCATGCACGCTCGTCTGTTCTTAAGGCTCCTGACATCACCTAGTACACGATCAATTTGATCATGGAAGGTGTGTCGAGGCCTTCCACGACTTCTGCATCCATCCACTTTTGCATTGCACTTTTACACGAATCTAATAGGTAAACGATATAAAATGAATAAATAATACGTACAACATATAAAGTCGTGGTAGCGTAATGGTTAGCGTGGCGGGTATACTGTCTGTTCCCCCCGTTCTCGTATATAATGGGGGGCCCGAGCCCAGCAGTGGGACATTTATGGGCTGTTATTATTATTTTTATTATAATAAGCACATACAGTCACGCGTGTTTCCCATTGGCGAAGGCAGAGACGATGGATATCCACCTGCTACGATCCTGACAAACACGTCGCTTCATCAAATTTAATTAATGTCTTTATACATATATACATACACGTTTACTAAAATGCTTTTTAGGAAAGGTGAGTACGCCTCACTCTACAGCACCGACTCTACCAGTCATATTGCTGTCATTATCATGTCATTAACAATGTCGCATCTCAAATAACACAGTCTTAATTAGTGCATTATTTAAAGCATTACGGCGCAGGTGTAGCATAGGGGCATTATAGAAAAACTGAAGACTTACTTACTTACGGTCTTATTGATATTGAATTAGAATAAGTTTATAGGCTTCTTTAAGAACCTTAAACTTTACTCAATATGAATAAGAGAGATAAAATTTAAGTATTTTTGTTTGAATTTATTTAACTATATGCATAACACAAAAACTATTGAATTGATTTTGATGAAACTTGTCATACTGTGTTGTTCGTGTAAAAGTGTTTTTGCAATAGAATTGTGTCTGTAGTCTAACTTCTTTGAATAACATTGGAAATGTTGAAACGTGAAAACAAAAGTATTTCTTTTAAAATCGAATATCAGATTGCTTATTGTACAAGTCATGAGTCTACCACCTCGTCCAAAGCAATTTTAAGTTACTTTATGTACTAAACTGCAATGGTATTAAATAAGTAAAGGTCAATACGTGTGCTACAAATATTTCGTAAATTTTTGTGCAAATAATCGTGGTATTTTCCAGTATTCCAGGTTCATGAAATATCAACTACGTAATGTAGGTAGGTACGTAAACCTTTCTGGGGAAGACGGTATGTGCTGACGCCCTCTAAAGGGAGACTGGAACTTGGCCTCCAATGCCGTAACACAGCTCAAGGTTGTTTTGTTATGCCGGTATACTCTAGACCGGGGGTGGTAGCCATCCAGATGGGCAAATACCCTACCATCTGGCTGTGAGTTGTTTTGTGGGCTCTTATGACAGGCCGCCCGGCCGCAGGAAAATGTATTCTTTGTCTCTTCCTGCACGGATACAAATGCGCGAGTTATTTGTCAACATTTAAGTTCATCAACAATATCGCAACTGAAATAACGCATTTCTGAGTGATATACAATACTAATAGTATTATATATAATAACTTTATTCCAGATGTAGCAGAGGCATAAAAAGTTACAATATTAGCCCGTGCTAGTTTCTTTAAATAATTAATTATCAGGACAACGGTTTTTACTGTATTAAAATCGATATTTGCGCAACGTCCTTTCTATTCGGCGTAAACACATAAATTACCTCATTCATCTAAACATGTGAAAAAACAGAACACAGTATATACAAAGTTCAGAAAGTCCGATAAGCCGGTACGCGCACCATCGATCGTGAGCGCGACGTTGCCACTCCGTGCGCGCCTATTATTATTTATTATGTTACGCCGATGGCCGCCTCCCGCCAACCCTTTCCGCTGCAAGTTTGCGTCATTCGTGCAATGACTGAATAGAACGCGTTCAATTGTGTTTCTTAAATGACCCGCGAGGTATTTGTTATCACTTCATCTCAGACATAAATGTAGTGCCCGCCATACTTTATCTAGTTTTTTTAAAATATTAAACGTGGCTTTGCTCGGTTCATCGTATTTAACCAAAAACAAGGTGTTCGACTATAAAAAAATGTTAAATTCGTCTCCAAGTAAATACGTAGTATGCGGAAGCAAAATCAATAATCAGCCGTCCCTGCCACAGCTCTCCTTCAAATAACTCACTAGTCTAGGTACATGAAAGTCGCAAAACCCCTAGAATTGTTCTATAATAGCACCATAAAAAATTCTTCAAGGCGAGCAATGCGTTCGCTACGCCCGAGATGTTACATGTCTATAGAAAAGATTTAAACCGCCTTCCATCAGGTGGACGGTGTGTGTAGCTACTTCAGCAAATAAACAAAAAAATACTCTTTTTATTGTCAGGTAACATTGTAGTTTTATGTCTGGTAGCCCTCATACGCAGATGGCTCGTGCTTGTCAATGTTTTTTTGCGTTATCGCAACCACTGATTGGTGAAAGGCAGACTGAGTCACTTTAAACCGCGAAAGCTATAAAATGGCGGTTAAAAATAAACATGGCACAATAAGTAAACTATTTCAGCACAGACAATATTTTACTATCAAATGCGTTGTTGCCAGACTTCCGTAAAGACGTTGTCACACGTGTTATAAGACGAGTATTTTTATACAGCGAAAGTATTTTAATTCATTAACAAACTATATATTAATAGGTAAATTACTTGTACACCCTTTTAAACGCATCGAGCACATTGAGGAGTGTACCATTTGGCGTAATATGTATATGGATAAGAAGTGTAGTAGAAGGCTAAAATATGTTGGCATCGTAAGATGTTGTAACAAAGAACTTAAGTAAAATAATTTATTTTTTATTATGTTAAACACGTTAGGCTGTGATAAAACAATCGCAAAAGCTTAAAAAATAATTACTGACTCAGGAGATAATTTTTTTTGTTTTTATTGCACGAGTTCAGCAGATTGGCAGACGGCCCACCTGATAGAAAGTGGTTATCATCGCCTATGGACATTTGCAACAAACTAAAGGCCCTACAAATGCACTACTGTTCTCTTGTACACCTACTAGTAAGTATATGTTTGACTGAAAAATTTCAGTAACATTCGAACTTTATTGAATTACGGTGAAATTTTGACCATTAATCGAGCTAGTTAATGTCAATGGACCATTATTTGACTGGTTTTTTTTTATAAAGCTGGCAAACAGGTAGACCATCTAGCAAATGGAAAGTGGTTACTGCCGCCTGTAGCCGTTTGCAACACCAGGTGCGAAGCCAAAGGGGTGCCAACGTTTAGGATGGGATAGACCGGATAGGATAGGAGGGTGGGATAGAAGGGGTGAGGAGGGGGATATGGGGCATCGGAACTCTCACTCCGCGAACGAAACACAATAAGCTCAAAGCTAACCGTTTCACTCCAATATTCTGTGAGAGCGTTGTATATCACACCGGTCATCACCGGTAATGATTCCAGTGTGGCTCTATCACGTCCATATTGCAATGAGTATGGCCGTTAAAGATCCCAAAAAAGGATGATATTAAAATTGTTGAAGTAAGCGCACGCAGTGTCCCTCAAGAGATTATTAAGAAGCGAAATTTTAAAACCAGTTTCATTAATTGGCTGTACCGTTATAGTAGACCTCTTTATTGCATTGCAATAAATGAAACTTGCTTCTGCTGTACATTGCAAAAGCGTAACAAAAGTGCTTATATCTAAGTATATTGTATTGACTATCTAGTTCTGAGAAATATGCTTAGGTAATAAAATAAAACATTGGGGTAAAGTTTTCTTATTGTCCAAAAGGTTTATAAAACGGTAGATTTGTTAAATTTATGCGTTACTGTAGGGAAACGTGGTAGATTGAGACAGTATTATTTTAACCTTGAAAACGGTTTAAAAGAAGAATGTTAAGCTATTTATTTGGGCATGTATAGAGAGAGAGAATAATGAAAGGAGATTGACTAAACGTGTATGACAGCAGGGTGAACATCGGAGTTGGTGGCGGTAGATAAGCTAGGCTATATATCCGGAGCCCTGGGGCGGAGGGGCTAGGCCATGTACTCGTTGCCCCCTGACATAAGGCGAAGGAAAGAACACCTAGGGATTTTAGTGGGTATCCCTCTTTGACTGTGGTGTGGCAATAGTACTGCTAGTTTCTGACTAGAGGTGCTAGGGCCACTCCGATCTGGCGAGTCCCGCACACAAAAACATGGTGTCGATAGATGGCGACGTTCTTACCACTATCAAATCGCAGCTTAAGTAAAAAGGTGCTCAAATAAACGTGCATATATGTAGAGACTAATTGAAAGGAGATAAAGCGAAATAGGTTGGAAGGTCTAACGTCTTGTCTTAACACTATTGTAAACGGGCATCATAATATGTATGTAGATTTGTTCAATCTATAATAAATAAGCTTTTTTTAAAAAGGTTTTTAAATACAAGCTTTTGAGATCCTGGATATCATGTAGCCGCAGAGTGCTAGCCAAGGCAAGTAAAACGAGCCCAAACACGACGGGTCTATCTTGTTTAGTACAGGATTTTCTATGGCCACCTTCCGACTCCATCATCAGATCAGCTCCATGGTACTATATTATTGCATTGTCACGCGTTATACATATTCGTGCAAAATTTCAGCTCAATCGGAAGCCGGGAAGTTGGTCAAATTTAACTTGCAAAATTCCACACGAACTTACATACATACATAGGTACATCCATTGCAAGTTAAATAAAAGCTTGTAATAGTAATTTTGATTAATAAGCAACTATGGCTGCTAATTATTATTGTCATCTACATTACTCAGTGTTTTAGTTACGGAGCTGACAGCGGTAATAATAGCTAAAAACTCAAATGGACATACGGCCCCCAAGGGGCGCCCCAGCGTATAGGTAGTATATACATCGAGATAATAACAGTACGAATTTCATTTTGTCTCTAAAAGTGTATAGGTATTTGTTTCTCTTGATTACAATATAGGTTTTGGGGGCGCAACTCTCAAATCTAGCTCAAAGTTAGAAGACTGTAAATTAGAACGTATTTGTAATTAATATATATGGTTTGTATTTGCTCAAAAATAATGTACCTGTGTAAAATATGTACCTGATTGAAGGTGCAGGTCAGTTCGGGGTTATTATATATATTTTTTAAGTGTCATTTTCAATCTCAACGAAGTGACTCGAGAACTCGAATTCCATAAAGTCAAACGACAAATTTTATTGCCACTCTTTAATGACAACACATAATTATGATGTAAAATTAATTTATATTTTGCCTAGTTGCGTTGGATCACGATTTTTCTGAGGCCGTAATATGCAGCGAAATCAATAAAGTGTGTGGTGACCTTCCGAGCTTGATACATAATGGAAAATTATTGGCACTGAACTAAAAGAATTTATCTAAAAGCTCTTCCACTGCTAAGTTGTACATTTCTGCATAAGTTTACGCCAACTTAAACAATTCGCAATGCCAAACAACTTGAATATTTGCCCGCGTGCGGAGTGGCAACGTCGCGTTGGCATTATCGAGCGAGCCGGCAACAGCGGGCCGCCATTACGAGTTACGAACTTTGTGATCGGGATCAGCTGTACTTTTACTCGTTTGTGTGTGCTTTGTGTTTGTTTGGTGTATATGTATGAGTGTGTGTGTGTGTAAATGCGAAACTTTGCAGATAATGTCCTTATTTTGTTTTTTTTTTTACTATTTGTTTCTTTCTCTATTTATTGTAACATCTATAGCTATTAATAGACTAATGTTTTCTGTTCTATCGGAAATTATCGTATGATCTTAAATAGTGGCGATTGAATTTTTTATACTGTTCTTTATGCCACTGGCAAAATAGAGTATAATTTTGAACAATACTTACATATAATAAAACTACGTTTTAACGGTTTTAATTGATTTTGGTTATTCCGACGTTTCGTTTCGATGTTATTCGACGTTCGATAACCCACAAATCCTCGCGAAAGAGAATCGTTTCATACCTAGAATGATGCGTGAGGCTATTGAAATAAATAAAAAAATACCCAAATTTCAGTAGAGAAGATGGTTGGCAAGTACCACCTGTTTGGGATCCGATCATCAAAACTATTAAGACCCAAACCCAGCAAAAACCAACTGCCAGACCCCAAGACACTGTGAGCTCTTTCTGCGTGCAACAGAACACAAACCAACTTGACTGATAATTTCTTTTATTTTTCCTTCCACCCATTATAATATTATATATAATCATTAGAGCTAGGCATGTTTGCTGAAGAGTTTCTTGCGCCGCTTCTTCTTTTCAAGCCATAACATGTTGCGAAGCGGTGGTATATTAGATTAGGCTCCCATAGAATAAATAATAACCATAAAAAATTTAAGCTAAATAATTAAAATGATCAAGTTGGCGGTAGGCTAAATAAAACTTTAACAATACTCGTTGACACTCGACATGTTTGTCTTCCGTGATCACAGCCACTAAAAAGTGGCCGAAACCTCGGAATAACTAAAATCAACTAAATTACCGCGCTTAAAACCGTTAAAACGTAGTTTTATTATGTATACAAGTCGCGAAAACTTAAGAAAATAATACTTGCGTACATTCACACACACATATAACAATTTTTTTTTATAATAAATTAGATGATAGATGCTTGAGTTACTTATCTTGTATAAAGTATACTGTATCTATCAATTCGTGCACATATCACGAAGGAAGTACTGGACGGATTTTGATAACACTTGATGCAATTGCATTATGATGTAGGTCAGGGCTTACAAATTAGTTTGGCTCGGGGTCCGTTTTATGAAATGAAATGACTATCTCGGTCCGCACAACATTTTATAGAAAAAAATATTTATTAAATAAATTTAATTACGGAAATAACAAAGGTATTTTTTACATATCAATGAGAAAAATTACATATTTTCGTGGTCCGCATAAAATGGGTCGGCGGGCCGGATGCGGATCGCGGTCCGCCATTTGCCGACCCCTGATGTAGGTTCATCGTGATTCAGCGCAGGCGACAATTTTACAGTTTTCCAGCTTTTTTTTTTCTTTTCTTACCCGTGCAGGGACGGAGAAAGAATACAGTTTCCTGTGGCCGGGCGGCCTGTCGTAAGAGACGACAAAAAAACCCACAGTCAGGTGGTAGGGTATTTGCCCGTCTGGTTGGCTATCACCCTGGTCGAGAGTTTGCCGCGATAACAACCTTCAGTTGTGTTCCGGCATTAGTGACCAGGTTCCAGTTTCCCCTAAGAGAGCAGCAACGCATTTTTAGCACCTTTGGTGTTACAAATGTCTATAGGCATTGGTATTACCGCTTTCCATCAGGTGGGCCGTCTGCCTGTCTGCTGAACTCATGCAATAAAAAAACTATATCACGGATACGCCCATAAACGCCCACTGTTGGACTCGGGCCTCCCATTTTTATAGGGGGAACGGACTGTATACGTGCCACGCTTGTCCAAGGCAGATTTGACACATCAGTTTTCTCGATGTGCAAGTATCATCACGATATTTTCTTTCACCGTTAGCACATTACAATCATAACAATATGTAAATTAGGTCAGGAAACTGCCATGTATTTTTTCCGGTCAGGATTCGAATCCGCGCCCTTTGAGCGTGGGATGCCAGTGCACGAACCACTAAGCTACCACGGCTTATATGGCCACACTTCACTACCATACAAAAAGGACACGATCTCTTGATATAAAAGGGGTTTCTATAGAGATGCCACAAATATTCGGCTGCTATTCGGTATTCGACCGAATACTGTGTATTGTTCGGCCAAATACCTAATACCACATCGTGAAAACAAAAACCGCACATATTGCTCAAAATTCCGCACATATCCCAAAATATTTCCATCAAAAATTGATAGTTATAGTACGTTTTAAGAGTTAAATGCGATTTTTAAGTATTTTTTTATTTCAATATTACATTTTGTACACTTCTTAAAGCCGTTTAATCATAGATAGCGCTTAAAACCGTTAAAACATGGTTTTAATAGGTATACATACATTCCTATCTGTCGCGAGAACGTAAGAAAAACTTCACAAATGATTGCTTCAATACTGCTACGGGCGAATTGCACATATCTCATGCCGAACATTTGGTAGCCGAATTATACACTTCGACCGCATATTCGGCATTCGGCTAAAGCACTATTCGTGGCATCTCTAGTTTTTTAGCTTTCACGAGGTAGTACAGTGGAGTTTTTGGCGGGAACTGAAAGGAGATGTTATGCTGTGCAGTTTTATTTTCTAAAAATGTGTAAAATTACTCTAAAATGAGCAATAGTTGTAGGATATTGATAGTTTTTGAGTAGTAATTATGTGTTTTGTGAGAAATGTGAACTGTATAGTCAAATGTGGCCTTTTGAGTTGTCATAAGAACTCCGTTGGATGGCACCAGTTGATAACCTACAAGTTCAGCTGTGTTACACATTGGCTTAAGGAAATGAAGAAACTATACATATTATTGTAAACTAAGATCTGGCTTAAAGGCCTAGCTGCCAAGCCATAAACCTAAATAAATAAAAATGAGGTAGTACAGTAGCTCTCGGGAATGATGGGCGCAGCTAGTACAAAAACCAAGCCAACAATCAGCTGAGTATGATACCCTCTCTGTCAAAGACTAAAAACACAAAATACGTATTTACTGGGCTTGAATTGTTGGTTAACACGCGATCCGGCCATCACGCGGTGGATGACTCATTCTAGTTTTGTTTGTATAAAAACCGCATTTAGAATTAATTGATGCACTCTTTCGTAAACTACTCGAAATTGCTGTAGTATCGCTGTCAATGTCCTATGGACACTCGGAGGGATATTATTACAGCCGGATAAAGTAAAAATACTGATAATTTTGTGATATCTTTCTATTTATTTATTTCATAAGTTCGCCTGATAGGCAGATAGTCCATCTTATGGAAAGCGGTTACCATCACATATGTACATTTGTAACACCAAAGGTGCTACTAATTTGCTGCCACTCTCTAAATGATCATAGATGGATGGATCATGGATGAAGAAAAAATTTGAAAAGTGTATGTGAGGTTAAGTTGAATGATATGGATAAAGGACAGTGTGATAAGAGAATATTGCGGATTGAAAGAAAATGTACTAACAAGAGTAGAGAAAGGAATGTCAAGATGGTTTGGACATCCAGAGAGAACGGATAAAAGGAGACTGACAAAACAGTGTATGCAAAACAGCGTGGATGGTAGAATTGATGCTCGTAGACCGCCACGTTCATACCAAGATCATATCGCAGATATCTTCAAGAATCACCAGGTAAAAAGCATCTGTACGGGCGCGATGCGATGGCCGGGAGAAAGCAAAGGGACGTGGAAGAAGAAGCAAGGGAAGAAAGACTTACCTCGCCACCAGTCCACCGCCACACTGCACTCGTCCCCCGGAGGTTCACACACTCACTAGGATATATGGTTTATGAGCATAAAATTAGGTTATAACAGTTTATTTCTTTATTGTGTTCCAACAACATATATTGCGGTGACAGCACTGACACCACTGAATATGTCTTGTTTTGCGCATTCTTCCTATGAAAGTTTATTCTTTTCTTGATGGCGAGGATGGGGAGGAAGAATTTATAAGGAGGTGTTCCTCGGCGCAACCAATCTGTAATAAACGTGTATGTATGAAGATATATTTACGAAAGTAGATGAAGCAAAAGAAATATCTCAAGATCGTAGAAAGTGGGGATTTTTTGTCTATGCCTACCGCTATGAGAAACAGGCATGATAATATGTATGTAAAAAGAAAAAAGACTGACCAATTAATTACACAGTAAAAAAGTAATTCTGTAAAAGCCTTTGCTGCATTTTTAGGTGGCGGCAAAAGTCTTTTTTATCTTGTGATAAGACGTTATGATATGGGAAACCTGGATAAAATTATTTATTTAAGTCTTAGTTCCCTTTTTAAAAATAAATCTTATTAAAAATAGATAGTTTTCCAAATTAATCAAAACTTGTGTATTATATCACTGCCAAAGGGATGCGTGTCCATGCCCCTGATTCTGCTATTGCAGTATCGTTAGAATCACTGTTTTTTTTTTTTCATAATACAAATATTAGATTATATCGTCAGTATGATTGTTTTTTCAGAAAACAGCAATTATAACGCCAGTGGTTGACCTGGCTACCAATTCTGCTATTACAATATCGTTTATATGGGTTTTTTTTTCAACATCCAATATGACGTCAGTGGTCGATCATTCGGACGATATTGTAATAGCAGAATTAAGGCGCAGAAGGGTGGCCACGTTACATGCTGAATTTAAATGCTAATTCGTTATACGACAAATGAACCAGCCTTCTGATTATGGGTGGCATCAAGAAATAATTTGAAGGTGTAACGACTGGTTTAATGCTTTATTTATGATCGTCCGTCATCAGCCAAACGCCGTTCACTGCTGGACGTAGGTCTCCCCAAGTCGGCGCCACTAATCCCGGTCCTCCGCCGTCCTTAGCGCCCTTTGCGCAGGTCTTCAGTCCATCGGGTTGGAGGGCGTCCGACACTATGTTTACCGAGACGCAGCCTCCATTCCAGGGAGCACAATTCTGCTATTTTAATATTTTGGCGTTGCGAAGATATTAAAAATAAGATTCCATTGCAAAAGTGTCTAAAATTCGTATTCTACTAAATCCACTATATATCCGCGACAGAATAATAGTAGAAAAAAAATTATATTACCACAAGCAGAAATGGCGTTAGCTGAAATGAAAGCTACCTACCAAAAATTTCAATCATTTATTTCGAGTGGTTTCGCTTAAAAATATTTTTATGAATAGCGTGCCACAGGCACACAATTGGAATTAACAGAATACCGAAATCAGGCAAATCTACGGTTGAGAGGATAGTGTCCGGTGCTTTTGACTCATCTGTTCTATCGGCCATCGTCCTGCGACAGACGTGACAACTGGCTAATTTTGCAAGCTACGTCGGTTACCTTGGTTCTCTTCCGAATATCCTCGTTTCTAATTCTATCCATAAGTGAAACACCCAACATAGCTCGTTCTGTTCGTTAGCGGCGTTATTTTTAACGCTACAAACAAGATTAATTTGGCCACAGCCATTATACCTAACATTATCGCCCACGGAGCAGTAACATTAAATGAGAATAAACATATTCATGCCGTGCTGGTTCTACCTACAGGTTGCACAAGTCTCCAGCTACATTTCATCTAAACGGCTACGATCGATCAGTATAATTTAAGCACACATGTATTATACATAGCTATGTCTATGTATAAAATATACCTACCCCTGTATAACATGCATGAACCTGTTCCGGGCCGCGTCATTGCACGTGCTCCTAATGTTGTAGGAAGGGTCAGCCGTGCCCTGTATCGATCGCGACGTTGCCACTCCGATACTTTCCCCTCGCGCACGTTGCCAGCTCGCGTGATATAATTCCGATATTCTTTCTTGACTTGTTGCTGTTATTATACCAATCGGTACACTCAGAACTTGTTAATGGACCAATTAACCTTTGATTGTAGCATTTTTTTGTCATACATTTCTTTTGATTCTTTTTACCGTCAGATAGATCATAGGAGTAGTAATCTATCTATATATATTTTCTGAACATAATTTTCGCTTTAAATAATAAATTACAAACAGACAAACACCTAATAACTATTTACGTTATGTTTCTTAATATCGTTGTTATAATAATATTCTATGACGCGAACCACTACGTGACTACAGTTTCACGAACTTTGTGGAATTACAGGTTATTTTATATCCATTGCATAATGATTCCATTCTGCAATGCATAAGATCTATGTACCTATTCGAAACTTCATATGGCAACATTAATTACTATTTGTTTACTATCTGCTCCCATCTATTCGCACGTACGGGATTTGACTTTTATATTCTGATCCCCTTCTTAATAATAATTATTCGAGTCTTTAAAAAAAAAGTGAAAAGAGGCGTTTTTCATATTTGCATTCTGAATTCGATTATGAATAACCCTCGTTTAAACAAGCTTAGAAATATCCTAAACTATTATAAATAAGGAGTTTATACTCCCCGGACCATGCGAGATATCGAAATGATGATGATGCACGAACACTTATTAATTCCTAAATTTTGATAGACAGATAACACTTTATTGTACACCAATACAAACATGAACTTAAAGACTAAAATTATATCTAGTTATGTACAAAGGGCGGTCTTATCGCTAAAAAGCGATCTCTTCCAGACAACCCCAGGAATTAATTGACATGATAATGGCGATGGTGTATACGTAACAAATATACATACCATACAAATACATGTTTACAAGATATATAAATGATTTGATGACTTTGATGACTCTATGATTTGAACATCTCTAAAAAAATATGGAGGTAGGAGCTAAAAAAATACTTCAAGGATAATTGTTTTGGACAATATCCGTTGAGTAGTTTTCAATGTCTTTTTTTTTGTTCCGTAGCCAAATAACAAAAACAGTCGAAGTTTGTCACTTTTATTGTTGACGCCATGCTGGAATCATTGATTACAGCTCTTAGGGCGGGCTCGATCGGTGTGATACCACGCTGTCACAGAATATCGGCATGAAAGGGTTAGCCTTGAAATAATCGTGCTTCATGCTAGTGCCTATGGGCATAATTTTCGCTATCTTTATATTGCACGAGTTCAGCAAACAGACACACAGAGTGGTAGAAAGCGGTTACCATCGCCATTCGCAACACTAAGGAATAAAATTGGCCACTAATACCGGAACACAACTCAAGGTTGTTATGGCGGCATACTCTAGACCAGGGATGGTTGCCATCCAGACGGGCAAATGGCCTAACACCTGACTGTGGGTTGTTTTGTCGCCTCTTAAAACAGGCCGCCCGGCCGCAGGAAATTGTATTCTTTCTCCGTTCCTGCTCGAATAAATCTTATCTTCTCTATCCATTCAACCTATATATTTGACTCGCCTATCCCATCTCCTTTATCCTGTCGTAGAGGATAGCACCGCTTTGGTTTCACCTCTTGTGTTACGAACGTTTACTGGCGACAGCATCCACTTTCCGTGGGCCGTCTCCCCGTTTTACAACTTCGCAATAAAAACACAATCTACGGAAGCCTACGTTGTAGGCGTACTGCCACAAGCAATACCTAGTTTATGTGTATTAAAAATTCATTTGTTTTATTGAAATTAGTAAAGACTGATTTAAAATAAAACTCGAAACTTCCATAATCAATATAATTGTAGTGTTTAAAAAAAAAATATGGAATGATTTATCTCTATATTTCTTTAACTAAATCAGAATATTCATGGTTTAGAATTGTTAATCTTCGAAGCCATCATCATTGGTCTCCAATTTAATTCTTTTAGCGTTCGCTCTCATGTCCTTTAACAGCTGGATGACTTGACTCCTAAACTCCAGCTTGTGATCAATGTCCAAAGTTCTCACCGCTGGGAGGAGTGATTCGAAAAACGACCTAAAAAAGAATTAATGATATTCATGAGGAAATACTATTGGAACAGCTACTTGCTACTGCTATACTACTATTATAGGCATATCCAACTGTTGTTGCAAATAACAGGCAATAGTCAACACTTTTCTATAGGTAGGGGTTGTTGGTCTGTATGCTTCACTTTAATAATTAAAAATAAAAAAGAATAAGATCTAGTATTATCTTAAGCTAGAGTTGCCAACCGTCCTGTTTTCCCAGGACATGTCCTAGTTTTTGTAATGTCCTGGAATGTCGTAGATAGTTTTTAAGCAGCGTCCTGTGTTTTTAAAGCGTCCTGATAAGGTCATGAATTTTAAAATTTGCGCGCCACTTTTACAATTCTTACGTTAAAGGCAGCCGGGTCACACGGCTCGTAAGTGTCGAACTTTCAACTCGTATAATTTTACTGAAATACGTGTTTTATATACTTTATTATTCAAAAATATGATTATTATTATTACTTAAATCCATTTAACCTATTTTCGCTACATTACAGCTCTATTACTGCGTCTTGTTTTTAAACTGAATTGTCCTGGTTTTTCCAACTTCAAATCCTAGTTTTTTTCAATATGGGGTTGGCAACCCTATCTTAGGCAATTTTAATTACATATCGACTAAAACACGATTGGAAAATAAAGTTCCGTTTTCATTCATTAGAAAAATGCATAAATTTATTACGTAATTAAAACTGTTTACTCTAAAAAACGGGCACACGACGGCTCACGATGATGGTCGTCTAATGGCTATCGGTCTTATTCGTATTAATTTAGAGTAAGTCTGTAGGCTTCTTTAAGAACCTATATTCAATATTTCTGCCGATTGCGACTGTGGAATATTGCACAAACAGGTATAAGGCCAACTTAGCGTCACCCCATCGTCATTAGTATATAAAGTAATAAACTGACAAGGTTGTATAGACTAATCCTTTACCTCCCATTGTGAATATTTTGACCATAATAATATGATTTTTAAACAAACCTATCCTCATCTTCTGCATTAAAATTACACGCTGTTTCCGTAAACGGCTCCACGTATTCAAACTCTTTTTTCGGCCTTTTCCGTTTTGTATCATCGACCAACGATTGCTCCTCCTCGGCATCGCTCGTCCATATTAAATCGGTTTTAACCTCAAAAGGTTTCTTGTCAATTTTCAATTTGGATTCATCCGGGTCGCTGTGCCAGCCGTCGTCGAGTTCTGCCTCACTTCCTGATTGGCTGTTCTGGAAAAAACGAATGGCAACAGAAACATAAAATACACAGAAGTCTCACTGAACTACGTATTTGAAACAGGCACTTGAAATTAGAATTTTGGTATCTCGATAGAATATTTTGTTTTTTTTTTTAAATAAATCGGCTTTTAAAATTTTGTGTAATTTTTAATATATAACGCATAGCTCTGGGACCGATTTCAGATAATTAGGACAAAGTAAATAATAAAAGTGAGTTCACGAAATTTACCCTGTTGGGAAACCCGGGTTCATTTGCAATCTAGTGAATTAGGCAATTCGAGGCTTAGTCCGCTTAAGACGACTAACACTTCACCAATATTTTTTGCAAATGAATAATTATGAACAATACTACGAAGATTTATATTTGTAATTTAATTACAAAGTTGATCATGATAGGCAGAACGCTGGAAGAAATAATGCCTGTGGCAAACATGCGGCAGCGGGTATCGAGGTCTCGGGGACTTGATAGGCCTCCACCCGCTACAATGACGCGAGAGGGCGCGAGGGAGGGAATGCGACTGTAAAAGGAGACGCCCGCCCCAGTAGTAGGGACGGGCCCACGCCCGCCGGGGTTGCGGATAAAGGCTAGCGCTACATACTGTAACCCTGGCACTCAGGCGAAAGGAGACACTCATGGGGTTTTAGTGGGTATAGCTGGCGACGGTCATGACGCACATCGTCGCTGGGAGAGCCCCACACACCGGCGGTGAGAAATTCGTGCAGCCATGCATTTCCCGTGTCAAAAAAAGCGAGAACGCTGGTACCTGACCTGATGACCTTGTTGAACCGTTATAATGATTCGGTCATGTTTCTTAATTCAAATTTACAAGTCAATTTCTGAGAACTCCCTAAATTTCAACACTTTCATCCCAGCGTGCAGATTGATAGCCGTGAATATTTTACAATTTTATTTAGAGCAGTTCTTCTGTTATATTTTGTGATATAAATGTGTGTGATTCTTTTTTATACTTACTTGTGTGTATATGTTGTTAAGAAATGATAAATGTTTGGCATGTTTGTAGCCTCGCTTCCCATATCTCCGTTTCACGTGTCGAACGTAAGAATCTCGAATGTTCCTCCATTTGCCGCATAGTGTTCTATCTTAAAAAGGAATTAAACAATTAAAACAATATGGTTGCTTTATGAAAAGCCTAAATACAAATTGAAACGGCTTGTTAATAATGTTTTGGTATTTTACTCCAAATTTTTATAAAACTCAGATTTTTCACGCGACATCGGTTGCGGGAATTTTACGTTTCGCATTCCTCCCGAAAACTGCCATTTGCTTGTAAAAAATATTCTTCATTCATTTTCATAATCGAAAGTACTTAATTATTAATTATTACATAAATATTCTATAATTCAAATAAAGTTGCTTTCACAATTTTATTTAGTGTAGATAAGATAATAATGCCAGAACATAAAGGTCCAACCTAATACCACTATAGACTTTGCCCATACTTAGAAGGAACGAAAAGTATATCCGCCACACCTGTCCAAGGCAGATTGGCTCGTTTAGCGCATGGTCATCACAATGTACAGGTTTCATAACGACATTTTCCTTCATTCTCCTGTAAATTACTAGTATAAGCCGCGCGCAGAAGGTTTGCCGATGACTACTTATTATTATTGTATTGTATTACTTACTATTGTTGTAATATACTTATGTAAAGTATATACAATGATAAATTAAAATACATACATACATACATACATAACTTCACGCCAGTTCCCTCGCGGGGTAGGCACGAACAACAGAGTGCCATTTAGGCTTATTCTTACACACCTCACTTGCCTCTTTGACATTCATAACTCTTGTCATGCAAGCTCGTCTGTTCTTAAGGCTCCTGACATCACCTTCTGCTAGTACACGATCAATTTGATCATGGAAGGTGTGTCGTGGCCTTCCACGACTTCTGCATCCATCCACTTTTGCATTGTATATCTGTTTAGTCATTCTTTCATCATGCATTCTTTCCACATGCCCGAACCACCGGAGCATTCCTTTCCTTACCTTCACCCCGACACTCTCTTTTAGACCAACTCTCTTTCTTACTTCGGTATTACGAATTTATTATTATAAATTAAAATAACAACTATTTATATAACATTTTTGTCAACCTTACTGACCATCGACGCGTGACATCATGAGGCTATCGACAATACTTCTGCGCACTGGTAGTATAATTCGTTTTCTGACTAGCGATTCCGAGATGTATAAACAATCGAATAAATCTTCATCTACCCAAATTACAAACGAATTTATCAATCGACTCGTTCTTCAACTGAAATAGTACCGTTTCGCCTCAACTAAGTCACACGTCAGTTCGTCGGCGCGTCCGTTGATTGCGACGCATACCTCGGATCGAACTCACAACCATCGACTACGATTGAAAACAATCAAGAGTCGGCTATTTAAACAATCGACTTCAATATCTGGTCATAGCGCTTCACTACGTATATAACACGTAACAATATTCCGTCCTGATACAGACGGACTTCATGCGTACGCATCCGTAGTAAATGTATTTTAATGTATATCGTCTATCATTGATACATTTGACTCAAAGTCACCTTGTTAATTCTCAATTACATGACTTTCGATACATAAGAATGAAGCATGGGTTAGTAATATATCTACTATACGTTATCTGTGAACGAATCTGACATTGGTCGGTCGTGCCCCTTCGAGCCGTCAAGGTGACGCATATAACGAGTAGGCAGGCATTCAAAGGTATTTAGCGATTTTTATTCTTGAAAACAACGAGTAGGCAGGTGAAAGACATAAATGGCTAAAAATAATTTTGCAACCATTTTTAGTGCGGTAAAGCTTAAGAGTGACCGACTACGTGCCCAAGGTCAGGTATACTTGGAGAAGCCTACGTTCGGTACTGGCTTGCAGTTGGATTACGACGAAAGAACTGACAGATAGTTTTGAATGCTTAAGCCAGTATAAATGAGGGGGGCACATGGGGTATGACTCTAAGCGCTCGCAGCGTCGGGTCTGATTGCAGCCACACTGAAATTATTTCTTCAAATACATGGGTGCAAGGCCTAAACGCCCTTGCTTTTTGTCCTCAAAAGAGTGAGTGAGGTTTGGAGAATTAAAACAACCCAGAGCCCATGGTGTGTGCTGTACGAGCTAAGAGGTTGACGGGGGATGGTTTCCAAAATATCGAAATCCAAAACTATATTTTTCATTACTTTTTGAAATATCGACATCATGCACGCGATGCAATAAAAATATTATGTCCGTTGTTATTGTTTTATTACTTAGTACGCTGGTAACTAGCGATTCATTATGTAGCTATTGAATTATATTGGTAGTTTTTTGGTAAAATGTTTAGATTTTCACTTACAAATCTCAGTTTTCTCGGTGTTAGACATTTCGTCCAAGTTCTTGAAGAGAACCCTTGCAATTTCCTTCCAAGCCTGCATCTTCCTGCTCTTGTGCCTATTATCCTCGCTATTCAGGTCCCATATTTCTGGATACTTCTTCACTTCGTAAATAAATGATTCTACGTCGATTGAGTGAGACATTTTTCGTTGTTCCGATTCACTCGGCTGAGTTCGTGAGTTTTCGTGTTTGGTCAGTTGTTTTTTATCCATATACAAACAGTGTAGCTAAATATATCTTTAATGTAGTTTTAATGTAAAACAATGTAAATCTTTATCAAAAATAGATTTAGCTACCGTAAATTCCTTTGTATTCAAATATAATTGGTTAAGTTATTGCTTTAATTATTTACTTTGTACTTATCACTTATTTTATGTAAACATTGGAAAAGTAGGTGAATGGAAAACTATACATTGCGTGTTGGCGCGATACTGACGACTCGACGTCTGCTGTGCGGGGAACGCGCGTGCCGCGTCGACTGGCGCAGACTGACTGCGTGGTGCGCGCGGGGTCGCTGCGGGCGGCCCACGGCCGCGAGTCGCAGCCGCACGGTCTGGCAACGCCGCGGCGCCGCTACGTCGACTCAATATTGCTGCGATCAAAATACATTTTGTTTATTATTATGCATGAGGTTGAAAAGTATGGCCGATGGCTGATTGATCGTATACCGTAATGACATTGTAATTAACGTTCGTTAATCAATCATTTAATTTTAATATAATAAATAATTACATATTACGGAAATTATATAAATAGAACAACTTTATGCAGGATATAGGGAAAGTTGATCAATAACTATTTAACTTAAAAAAACCTATTTGCCAGTAAATTTTAGCGTAAATACGAATACCTCGGCTAGATGGAAATTTTAAATTCTTATCTAGCGAGTGAAACGTTCTCTTCAGTTATACGTAAAGGAGCATTAATAATTCATAGCAATGAAAATTAACAAAGTGCGTGTCGTCATTGAGGGACTCACGCCAATTGTTCGTTTTTGTCATTCAAGCCTAAAAGGCATTTATTTAATCGAAGATGCATCTCAAAAACACTACAGATTATGTTCAAACAAATTTTCTACCCGATAACTTTAAAAGTTACATGGGATATAGATACACATTATGCGACTTTATATGCTAGTATCTCATCACCTATTGTAGTAAATAAAAATAGTCATTCACTAATATCGTTATAATTTTTCGAATTCTATCTGACGGTGGCCCCTATACCAAATAGTCTGGTATAATGAAAAAAATATCACTTATTTACAGCACCATAATAGAACACCAACTATACTCTGATTTTTAATAACCTGGACAAAAATTACAGCTGCGATCGACTTTTGTTATGTTGCAAGCTTGGAGCATAGTGTTGTAGTATATAGCTCATTCATAAATAAGTTGCGTGAGTCGTTTATTTATCTCACAGTGGAGAGTTGTTGATTCGATTCACTTCCTACTAATATTATAAACGCGAAAGTTTGTAAATATGTTTGTTACTGTTTCACGCAAAAACTGCTGAATGGATTTTGATGAAACTTTACAATAATATAGCTTACACATCAGATTAACACATAGGCTATAATTTATAAAGATCTATCATCATTATCACAATTTTACATCACCATGCGGATGAAATCGCGGGGCGCAGCTAGTATATTATATAATAAAGGTCAATCGCGGTTCTCATTTTAGTCCAAGTAATTAAAAATCAGAGTGTACATCCTTCTGCTAATCTATATTAACAGTCGAACATGGCGATCTTGTGGTTCCGTTTTTGATAAAATGGCTACGGAACCTTGGAAATGCACATCGTTTTTCCACACATTAACAGAAGTACGTGACTTCAAACAAAAGACGCCTAACAAATCATTAAAAGATATGAAAACAAAATGTTTAAAATTAATCGATTCCTAGAATGTCTAGACGTTTTAGCTTTTAGAATAACCGTTAGTTGTTTACAGTTATTTGAAAATGGAAGCTGGTGTTTTCTTTATTTGTGGTATTTTTTAGCGTTTTGGTTCAGTTTTTAATATTAGTTTCGCAGAGTAATGTATAAATTTAAATACCAATAAATTTTGTATTTGGGGAACAATATGGTTGTCTAGTTGCCTATTATTTGTAGTCGATTTAAAGATTGTAGGGATCTCTAGTTGTTTTGCCCCGTTAATTTGTGTCTCACAGACTGAATTTATGGATGTCATCTAAAGGGTCTCAACTCACTAGAATATGATGTCACATTAAAAAATAGGTGTTGCGCTCTAGGCATGTAACTAATTAGTAGTAGAGTTAAGAAAATTAAGTGCATATTAGCGTGCTTTTTTCGGGTTTCGCTGTCAAATGACAAAAACTATATATAACTATATATAGTGTAAACTAAATATTTGTATGGGCTGCATGGAGTTTATTTACGGTCTGGGCGTACTTTGAGTCGTCGAGTGTTATTTTTTTAATTGTGTAAGTTCAGTAGACAGGCAGAAGGCCCGCCTGATGGAAAGCGGTTACCACCGTCTACATTTACAACACTAAAGGTGCTACAAATGCGTTGCTGCTCTCTAAAGGCAGAGAGAACAGTTATTTTGGGAGGAAGAGGAGAAGGAAACTAAAGTTATTTAGAAAACCGTCATTTTCCCCGTGAAAACTGTCAAAATATTTTTTTTTATTATTTAAAAATTCAAATACACTGAGCTTGGCAAGGTAGTAATTTATTTAATCTTAATTTTTACGGCCATAAAAGGCGTTCGTTGCGTTACAGCCCGCAATGATTGATGCTTGAAAAACCCGCAAAAACAGTAGGCAATAAAAATGAAGATTGTTTGCATGTATCGATAAAAAATTCGACCTTCACACGAGTCAATGTTGCCATGTGTTAATAATAGACGGTTGCGTCACGGACATCACTATTTCGTTGATGGCGATTATTTACTGTACTAGCTGTGCCACGCGGAATCATCTCTTATTTTATTCGAACAGTTCTAATTATATGATAGACGGACGGAAAGCATGAAAATGATATCGAGTCCTTACCGCCATTTTATCGTAAGCGACATTTGGACTTAAATATATTTTTTTGTTACAAAAGGTATTTATGAACTACTATTTTATTCTAAAACTTTTAGGTATGAGTCAGTAGGGTCTAGTCAGTCGTGATAGCGTAATGGCTAGCGCACGCGTCCCGAACTCAAAAGGCGCGGGTTCGATCCTAGCCGGAACGCATGCACCATATAGTCAGTTTTCTGATCTAATGTGCATATTGTTACAATTACCACGTGCTAACAACTGTGAAGGAAAACATCGTGATGCAACATGCACATCGAGATAACCGATGTGTCAACCCTGTCAAGCCACCTTGGACAGGCGTGGCGGGTATACTGTCTGTTCCTCCTATAATGGGAGGCCCAAGCCCAACAGTGGGAATTTATGGACTGATATTACTAGGATGTAGTCTAAGTAAAGCTGATAAGTCTTAAAACAAAATAATACTTTAAAATAAATAATACATTTTGCAACAAAAAAATATAATACTCCTTTTTTAATAGGTCCAAACGTCGCTTACGATAAATTGACGGTAAAGCCCTATATCAACTGATTGCTTCAATATAAATGTGTTATCTTATGGATAAAATTAGAAATGAGGATATCCGTAAGAGAACCAAGGTAAGCGAGATAGCTCGCAAAGTTAGCAAGTTGAAGTGGCAGTGGGCCCGGTCACGTCTGCCGCAGGACCGATGGCCAATGGAGCGAACGAGTCCTGGAGTGGAGACCGCGTCTCGGTAAACGTAGTGTCGGACGCCCTCCAGCCCGATGGACCGACAACCTGAGCAAGGTCGCCCGTAGGCGCTGAAGGAGGAAATCAGAGAACAGGGATGAGTGGCGCCGTCTTGGGCAGGCCTACGTTCAGCAGTGGACTGCGAATGGCTGACGACGAAATGTGTTGTCTTGAAAATTGGAATTTTAGGAGACAGTTTTTTAACTTTCAGAATATAAATGTATCGAAACTTATTAACTTTTTACTTTCAATCTACAATGTATTCTAAAAGATACCACGCTTTTTAGAAAAATAAAATCGGTAAGGGCGGTTTTAATTATGAAATAAAAAAATATATTTGTCGGACTTATCACAATATTGAAGTAAAGAGGCGATATCAAAAGAACTAACAGATAATAAGGTGAATGGAGTGCTAAACTTTTTTATTAACAGCCAGAAAGTGACTGTAAAGGCACGCTTGGCTGTCCATCAAGGGGTGTTACGTAGTTTTATGAAAAATTATGCAAGCATCATTTTAATAAAACCCCGTTTTAATGGTTTTGAGCGCGGTATTTTATTTGATGGATAGAATACCGCGCTTAAAACCGTTAAAACGTGGTTTTATTATGTGTACTAGTCGCGAAAACTTAAGAAAATATCATCATGAAATATGTTTAACACTTTTTTATTCTGATACTACGAGATTTCAAATATTCTAATGTAGCAGCAGCTGGTTTGTTATGCTTAAATTGTTTTCAAGGCAGCGTTATATCTAAATACAAATGTATTGTTACAAGTTGCAGGACTCGAATTAAAATTCCGTTGGCATTAGTAATCGTTCTAATTTATTAGAACTATACAAACACGTATAATACAGGTACAAATATAACTGAACACAACCAGTCCAAACGTAAAGCAGGATTCAATAAGACGCGCAAAGTCCGTCACTAAATAGTTTACCGAATATACACAAGTCTTGCTCGGCTTGTGGTTATTGCTCAACTGCCTCGTCCATCAATCGAGGCATTGCTTTATACTGCACGGGTGCAATATGTTTGCTTGGCCGCGTGGACCGAATTTCCTAGAATCACACCTGGCTAATGACTACCATAAAAGATTACAATACACAATGGGCTGTTTTTCTAATCACAAATTTTAAACACAAAGTAAACAAAAGAAGTCCAAATGCCGAAAAGGTAATAAAATGTGTACAGGTATGCAGGTGTGAATTTGTCTCTTGTCGGCACCTAGGTCATAACAGTATGAAATATTTCAATAATTATAAAATAAATGTATTCTGTTTCAGGTACAAATTCATAAATATACAGATGGACAAGGTAAAATTGAAACAAACGCAAAATGCACGTAATATTCAATAAAATTTATTATCTCTAATTAACAGGAAATATTTACAACATAACTTTAGTTATTGGTTACGTTAAAATAGCGTTACTTATAATTCTAAGAAACATAGTCTTATGATGAATATTGGAAGAGCGGTGCCTAATTTCAATATCGTGTATATATCTATATATATAAAAATCAATTAGTGTTCGTTAGTCGCGCTAAAACTCGAGACGGCTGCACTGATTGGCTAATTTTGGTTTTGAATTATTTGTGGAAGTCCAGGGAAGGTTTAAAAGGTGAGTAAATATAAAAAGAATGCTTAGAATATAGTAAAAACAACAATTTCGCTTTCCCTTAGAAACTATTCCTACCTGTCAATCATTTGATGTTCGTCCCATCCTTTAAAAATCAATTAAATTTAAAAGTCGTTCAGAAATCAAATTAAATTTAAAAGTGAAGTCTTTTTTTCATTTTTTTGGTTTTGAATGTCAAACGTCTTATGTTCGTCCAGTCGTTCAGAAATCAACGTTTTTTATTTCTTGATTCTGAGGCGGTACGAAGCTTGCCTGGTCAGCTAGTTTTTAAATAAAAATTATACTACAATAATTATATTACAACCCGGCCTGTGAAAGACACAAAAACTAACAATATAAAATTAAAACAAACAAATATATTTAAAGTGTAGTTTGATTTTTAAGGTAGTTTAGTTCACAATTTTATTATTGATATCTAAATTAAATGACATATAAACAAAAAAAAAGTAATAAGTTTATAAAAAAATATCCTATGATCATTTGTCGATCTTCATTGAATATATGTATATATATATATATATATATATATATATATATATATATACATATATATATATATACATATATATATATATATATATATATATATATATATATACATATATATATATATACATAGATATATATATATATATATATATATATATATATATATATATATATATATATATACAATGACGTTTTTTTAGAATAATACGCCGAGTTTGTGTATTATAATTTATATGCCAAAACTGGACGGTTCATTTCTGTCTTTCAATTTGAATAGAAGCGGGGCAAAAAAATAGAAAACAGTCTAAACTAATTTATCGTTAGAATTTTTCTCCTAAATGAAATATTTCATTGCTAAAAAAAAAAATTTTTTTGACTTTATAAATAGACATTTGAAAAGTCCACTACAAAAAAATTACAATATTTTTTTAAGAGTTTTTTTCGGTTTTTATCGAAATTGCGAGGTTGATGTGATCCCGTGTAATCGTGTAATAGTATAGGCTAACTATTGATCGATTTGCCTCACTGCTTGTTAAAATTTGACAATAAAACCATGCAGATAATCTCAATTTCCTAGCAATGGTTATGGTAATATTAGACGGATCAATCAAAATGAATCAATTTGTTTTAAAGGCTCAGAAGTAAAAGGAAACGACGGTATTCAATGACAATGAACTATAAGTTTATGTTTGTTCGTATGGATCACTTTAGTTTATTCATCCAAATCGAAACATATAAGTGAACCGTCTAATATCGTATTTGCTTAAGTTTTCGTAACGTTTCAGTGGCTGGAACGTCGAAATAAAAAGCCACGCTTAAAACCGCTAAGACCTAATTTTAATTACGTCTAATATTGCCTTAAGACTCATTCGGTACTATCAAGCCTCTGTCGCTTAATATCTATAGCATCCTTATCCTGGGAAGTTCCAGGCTTTACGTTATTGTAATGGCTCGATACAGCCTCTTGCATGATATTCGCTATTTGAGCTCTCGCCCACATTTTTATATGAACAGGCAACTGTCTCATCTCCGGCAAGAAGGACAGCAGAAACAATTTGTCGCTGTCTGTCTCTTCTGTGGCAATCTCCATCGGAAACATCGACATTTCCACCTCGTCAGGTGGCAGGCTCGGTGAAGGATCGCGTTTGCGCTTCTTCTTTTTATTCTTTTTCACTTTAACTGTCTCAATAGGTGGCTCGTCTTCGATTTCTGGGGCGTCCATTATGATTGAGGTTTGATAGTCGCAGTCCGATTCGCTGTGTAGGAAATAAAGGGTTGCTTTTAGAGATTTTCTACTTATTAGGTTCTTATTATAATATTGCTTAAATAAACTTCAACAGTTGAGACGTTAGATAGTTAAGCGACCCAAATGTCGACAGCAATCCATAATTGTTGAGCCATGGTTAAATTCCGAATTTTCCCATCGTGTGAAATATAATGAAGAATTAAACTGAAGTATTTTTTTCATTTTATTAAAATTATTTTGTATTGTTTATTACCCCAAAAAAATGTATGACGTGTAACGTCTAGGTAGTGTTATGGGCAGTTATCAGTAAAAACATAAGAATTCTATTGAATCTTCTATTACATAAGTAATACACAAAGCGTGTTAATAATTTGACACATCGGCGGAGAAAGGAAGGGGCGATCAAAGCACCACAGACAAATAAAGTAATACTTTTACTATAGAAACAGGCTAGGGTGTGATATTCATAATACAACACATTCGCCAAGCAAATATATTGCTGAAGAGCTCCTAAACCCTATATGACCTAACATCATCGAAGCGCAAGAGGCGTAAAGCGACCGCTTTTGGAGGATCGCTTAGTGAATTTGCCACGTGTCTAGGGCATATAATATTGTTGGGTGTAATATAATTACAGAATTCCAAGTTCCACTTTATTTTGATACTTTCATATTCGTAATACGAATCTGCGAAAGTGCCTACTTTAACCCCTCAGACATTATTTTTTCCCTCTTTGACGTTTTGTTATTCGAAATATTTTTAAATCCGATCAAAAATTGAAAGTAAGCTCTTTTTTAATTTTTAACGGACTTGCTTAAAAAATTGTTTTAAATAATAAAAAGACAAAAAGCGACAGAAGAATGTGACGTCCGTCACCTATTCATACCAGATTTACATTTGCCATTTTAAGGTTCCGATTACTAAAGGGAAAAAGGGTTATGATCTCATTTCGGTGTTTGTGCTGTGAATATGTGCGTGTGTTAATATTCTTTTTCCATTGGCCTAATTAACGGTCGGTTCCTATATCTTAATATAGGAACAGCGCGAATAAGTATATCTTGAATACTCACTCTCCGTCACTGACAAGCCCTTCGAATCCTCCCAGGAAGCTCATCCGCTTAAAATATCTATAGGTTCGCCTGTTAATGCGTATACCGGATCTTCGGGCTCGTAACTCCCTGTTGTAAGCATCTCTCAATGAACGCCACTTTCGCTGAATCTGCAAAACTAATAATACACAAAAGTACCGACTACCGAAAATAAACGGATTGAAATAATAATAGACGAATAAAAAAAGAATTTTCATTCAAATAAGTTTTCTTTCGTACATACTTTTTTATAATAAATTTATTTTTATGCATATAATAGTAACAGCCCGTAAACGTCCCACTGCTGGTCTCGGGCCTCCTTCTATTGTGGAACAGACAGTTAACCGCCACGTCCACGTCCAAGGCTGCTTGGCAGGTGTGACATATCGGTTATCTCGATGTGCAGGTTTCATCACGATGTGTTCCTTCACCCTTGTTAGCACGTGGTAATTGTAACAATATGCACATTAGGTCAGAAAACTGCCTAAGTGGTGTATGCGTACTAGCCAGGATTTGAAGCCGCGGCCTTTGAGTTTGGGACGCGCGCGCTAGCCATTACACTACAACGACTTCGAGAAATGTATATAAAATCAAATTTCTGTGAAACGTTTATAAATTTTATTGTATAAATATTTTCTAGAATACAAGATTTGATGTAAGTAAATTCTGTCTATGTATTTATATTTTAAAAATGTGGTAAAGCGCGGGCGATGTTGGGCAGCCGCTTAAAAAATAACCTCACCTCGGTCATAAGCCGTGGCTTTATTACAAGTGTCCCAGTCGTGAAATATGACTGCACCGATCTCCTTCCACAGAGCCAACTTCTCTTCCCTATCTGACGGATGGTCCGGCTTGTAGAGGCCTGGTCTTTTTTGTACTTCTTCTATTAGTTGTACAGGATTGAATACTAGCATGTTTGACATGACGTTCACCTGTGACATAAGGTATAATAATATCTGTGACATAATCAGGCAGATTAAAAATATATAGTCTTTTGCAAATTATTATAAATCTATTGTAAAATTAGTTCTTAAATGTATACCCATCACGCTTGTCCAAGTATTGACGAGTTTCACACATTGGTTATCTCGATGTGCTGGTTTCATCCCGATGGTTTTACTCGAAGTCTACAAGTGGTCATCCTACTAATATTATAAACGCGAAAATTTATAAGAATGTATGTTTGTTACTCTCACGCAAAAACTACTGGATGGATTTTGATGAAACTTTACAATAATATAACGTACACACCAGAATAACACATAGGCCATAATTTATAAAGATATAGTGTGAATTATCCAAAATATAACGTATTTCCATCACCACGCGGGTGAGAACGCGGGGCGCAGCTAGTTTTGAAATAAAGTATGCCATTATAAGAGTACAAATCGTGATGTGAATCATGATATTATAATAAAGAAATGACTATAATAAATATATCTTCATGTGTTATAGATATTTGCAGGTCATACAAATATTGTTTACTTGTAATGAGAATCGAACCCCAAAAACGAATACCATAACCAGTAACTCCATACCATGAATTAGTAAGAAGAACTTTCAACATGACGACGACTGTATTTCAGTCTTCGCGTTTTAATAAATAAAAGCTTATATATCATTATGTGTTATTAAAATATTATATACCTTAAATTATTACATTTTAATCGATTTCACTCACTCTCCGATGAGTCTTTTAAGTTCACTAGTTTGTCGGAGTTATATAAATAGTCAGTCTGACAATTTCTGAACTACTACAAACTTGCAGACCTTACAATGGAAACAAGGGCGTCGAATCGTTTAAAAAACGCAAAACGACATTTACCTCATTTTGTATGTCACATAAAGACTTGTTCTTCGAATATGTGAATGACGTAAGCTTATGGAATTCCGACAATTATACGCAACCATTCATATACAAACACGCGACACGACTAACCCATTATTTACTGTCTTTGGAGTGCCAAAATAATAATAACAAAACACTAATCTATAATCTCGATAGTATTTACAAAGTTTTGATTTTTATGCGACGAAAAAACGCGGCAATTCGGCCACGTATCGACGACACGACTGACGCAACGCAGCGTTGCCGGTCGGCGGTCTGCGTGCGCCGCCTGCGAGTTTATTGGTCGCGTCACAGTTGCGACTGGACGGCCGCCCACTGCGACACAAGTGTCGCTGTGTTGCAACAGCTATTCCGAAATTATTGTTTATCTTTAGGACAGATATTCCGCTATTTATTAAGATGCAAGAATTCTATGAAAGTTATATTATCCGAAAGCGAAGACATTTTCAGGAATTCAGAAGGAGCAGAGAGCTACGAATGTTTTTATAAGGTATCATAAAATTTCTTAGATGCCGCCAGAATAATGATAGCACCTACTGTTGCTAATCCAATCTCCATAGACAACGGTAACTAAGTACTTTTTATCAGGTAGGTCGTCATCTTGTCTGGTGTACTCCAGCAATAAAAGCAGACAATAGGCAAACGGTAAAAAAAAGTTAAGAGGTCATATTAGGATATAAAGATATTATAATATAATCTAAGCATATAATACAGAGCTTCCTAGAGTATATTAATATTGTTTGGCATAAATTCCATTTTGCGAAAAACTTCTTAAAGATTCTTATTCAAATATTTTTTTTATTGAATGAGTCTTTGATGAAGCTCTACGACGCAAATACAAGGGTTCAGTTTTTGCCAAAATAAGTACCGATCGTAACTCATAAGGCGTTTTGGATTATACGCTTTTTTATGGTTCCGTAGCTTAACGAAGAAAACAGTGGACTTTGTCGTCTATGCGGAGTGCTTCATAGGTCGTGAAGTGTCACGCATTTGTCCGAGTTCTTTTTTTATGTCATTTCATTTATATTTAAATTTAATGACGCCCAGTGACAGTGGTCTGGAGGGGCTGGACAGTCTTTAATGTAGGTGTTTTATCTTATGCTTATTGTATATATATATATATATATATATATATTATTTTATTTTATTTATATTAGCTTAAACTTTTAATTTAGCGTAGTATAATTAATAAAGCCTTAAATAGATATGTAATTTAATTAAGACGAAACAGACGATACCTACAAATATATGCGGTCTCACACAAAGACCTCATTACAGTAGACGTAATTGATCATTTAAAAATGATAAATTGATTTCCATTTCCTGAAGTAATTTTAGACCCGTAATTATCTTAATTAACCAAAATGTACCTAAATATCTAAACCCGCTTTCAGAAATATAGCTGGAAAATTTAAAATTCTATGAAAAAACTTATGAAGTCGTAAGTTTCTACTGATATATAATACACCTGTGTCAAAATGTTTAAATTACAGTCTTTTGCACCAAATAGAAACTCGTCTGTATGTATTTATTTTTTCTCTTGGGTTTTGGCAATACTGTCTTCTTGATTTCTGACTTCTGGAAAGTTAAAGTTCTTGACGACGACCCTGCGTGCTACCGGACATCATAACATGATTCACAGCTACGACATGTATACTTATTTTATTACCTTTTCTATATGTTATTCAGATGTGTAAGCTAGTTTACTGTCAGTTTCATCAAAATTCGTTCAATACTTTTTGCCTAAAAGAGTAACAGACATCGGATGGATGTTTTATAACTCCTCAAATATATTATTTAAGTGTTCACGCAGCAAAAGTTGCTTACCTAGGCTGGTCTTTATATCTTTCAAACAGCCATCTTTGTAAAAGAACATAGATTCGCTGTATAAAGTCAAATTAAATTCATAAATCACACACACAACAGGTGTATGACAGTATCGTGAATGGTAGAGTTGCTGCTGATAGATCGAGATGAACACAACATGATCAAATGTCAGAAGTGTTAAAGAGAGGTTAGGTAAAAAGCACCTCAAATTAACGTGCATGTATGAAGAGGTTCATGACAGTAGATGAAGCGAAAGTTTTTTGTCAGGATCGTCATAAGTGGAGATCCATAGTCTCTGGCTACCCACATAGGAAAGAGGCGTGATATTATGATTAAATTCAAAAGTAAAGTATGGAAGATCGGACAAGGCTAGTGTTGCCGATGCGTAAAACTGCACTAAGTGATAAAAACATTCCTATTATTACAATTAAAATATACAATAAAATTCCACCATCCATCAGAGAGCTTTTTTTATTGTAGTAGTTGAGCAGACAGGCAGACGGCCTACTTGATAGAAAACGGTTACCATCGCCTATGGACATTTGCAACACCAAAGGTGCTACAAATGCGCTCTCTTAAGGGAGACTGAGACCTGGTCACTAATACCGGAACACACGAGGTTGTTATGGCGGCATACTCTAGATCAGGGATGGTTGCCATCCAGTCGAGCAAATACCCTAAAATCTGTCTGTGGGTTGTTTTGTCGCCTCTTATGGGCCGCCCGGCCGCAGGAAATTGTATTATTTCTCCGTTCCTGCACGGACAAAAAAGCTGCCATTAAAGCAGTGTAAAAGAAAGTTATATGGATGGCTGGTCGGGAAATGTCTTTATAACACTATAGAATTGTTTCAATGATTTTATAGATTTATTAGTTATACCAATTATTATAGTAGGTATTACATATTCTGACCGCAAGTATATAATTTTATATTATTATAATTATGTAGCCTAAATGGCACTCTGTTGTTCGTGCCTACCCCGCAAGGGAGCTGGCGTGAAGTTATGTATGTATAATTATAATAATTTATAACTATGTGTAATAGTTTTGTGGTTCTGTATATTAATTTGATTGATTAATATTATATGATGGCCAGGCAACATTATAAACTGTCTGTCTGTATTGTATGTACGTCCGAAAAGACAAAACCGTCGTTCCTATTGTTACGAGTTGCGAGACTCGAATTAAAATGCCGTTGGAATTATTAGAGTTTATTAGAACTATACAAACACGTATAACACAGGTACAAATATAACTGAACACAACAAATCCAAACGTAATGCAGAAGGTCACAATTCAATAAAACGCGCAAAGTCCGTCATATTAGTTACCCGATTGTACACACGTCAGGCCTTGATCGTAGTTGTCGCTGAACTGCCCCCCTCCCTCAATCAGGCCATCGTTTTATACTACACAAATGCAATGTGCCCGACCGGCAACGTGACCGAATTTCCTAGAATGATTACAATGGAATAATAGGCTATTCTCTAGAAACGTATGCCAATAAATAAGTAAACAAAAGAAGACGATCATAAAAGAATTACAGTTAGTTCAAATGCCGACAGGTAATGAATGTGCTTCTACAATTCTGTACGTGGAATTTGTCTTTGTCGGCGCCTAGGTTGTAACACTTAAAGAAGACAAAATCTTTTCTATCCAGTATATGTGACAGTTTATGCAACAAATGATGATATTATATTAAAATTTCAAAATGCCACAAGATGCATGCAAATTTTCACTTTAAAAATTTAAGGATTGGTTAAAATCCAATATACCTATATCCTGCAGCAGGATATCGCGAAATAATTTTGCAAACGCCTGGTTGGGTTTTAAAACCTATCAAATAATCTGGCTTTTTTTTTACCTCCTTAAATATTTAATTCAATTAATTTAAATGCCTCAACATTTCTGGAAAAAAATTCACTAAATACTTTGAAAAATTTAAGGGTGGTTAAGTTTCAACAACGCCTCAGGAACTATCTGCTCAAAAATGTCTTACAGCTCTAGCGTCATAATAACGTATGCAAATGATATTTAAAGATAAATTTAATTTTCACTATTAAATTATTAAAATTAAAGGACCATTATTCCACTCTGAGTGTGGCACTTAGTGATGTAATAATAATATCCTTGAGTGAAGTGCATGATGAATAACAAACACCATTCTGTCTAAAGCATCCGAGATAACCATTCCTCAAAATATCTCTATATAAAAGTATTGATGTAGCGCGTACGGGGCTAAGTGGCAACGTAGCACCCGCGTTGCCACCGCGGCTGTTCCCCGGTACCGCTATGCGACGTTGCCAGCTCACCCGACCCACTTCCAAATTCAACAAGCTAGTCTTTTTACGCCAAATTATTTATTGTATAATTTTTAGATTCAAAACTATTTTTATTGGCTTCTGTTTGGTATTTTATTAACCAATATAATATAATTATGTAATAGTTATGAAGTAATGAGACGTAGTGATTAGTCATCTTTAATTCGTATTAACGATACTTTGTTTTAGATTAAAATCGATCTAATTAACAACTATTAAAGCCTGAGAAGTTTTCCAAATAAACAAAGAATAATTAATTAGATAATTAAATAAATATTCGCCAAAATCACAGGTTTACACACGTGCTATTGTTACTTTTAATTATGTTATTGTTTAATACATGTTCAAGTCACGACTAATCAGGTATCTCCTAGGTGAGCGTACCGCCCAAAATGAGACAAATATCAGAAATAACCTATCTGAATTTTTCTCGAGTCTATAGGAACCAAGCAGCCAATCGTTAAAATTAGACAAAGTCATTTCAATATGCTCTGATTCAAAGCATAGACAACGGAGGCAGTAAAAGTCGTTATAAAAATATTCAGTGTATACTTACGTAAAATAACAATGCATATTATATTGTATATATATATGTGTGTGTGGATGTTCGTCCGCATGCACTACAATGCACATCCGGTGTATTGTGCATCAGATCTGCATCTTGACGTGAGCAGCATATGCGTCATGCATGCAAATTGGTACACCGTGTCTCACCAAAAATTATAATTTAAATATATTAAAAGATTTTTGCCACGAAATTCTTACTAATTAATATTAATTACATATTTCATATTCATGACTTATGATGTATTACGAAGTGATTATCATATTATATATCTACCTATATATGTATAGTATATTATGTAGATATGTCTTGGAAAATAGTGTTAAGTGGAATAAAAGTTCACGCAAGCGATGCAGAATGAACCGTTTCATGAATACGTACTTTCATAACAGAGATAATTTCGAAATATTAATTTTTAAGAAAGGAATAGGTAATTATATTTTTATAGATCAACAAATCGCAGCTAGGATTTGAGAAAAGATTGCTAGTGATTAAAATTACCCAGTAGAAACGTAACCTTGAAAAAACCCTATCACATATTTAGAGGGCGTTAGTACTTATTCTTTTCTTGAGTTTTGCGTCTCCAATCAACATTTTTTATTTAAAATCTATCGCGGTTGTGAGTAATGGGATTTTACCTCGTTTAAATAAAGGTTATACGCATCTCAAGGAATGCAACTAATGCATATTATACTAGACAAATCATTGAAGTTGAAAGCGCACGGGTGTGGCGTGGCGTGCCTTTACGACGACAACGCCTGCGACCTAGCTAGGCTGTTTGCAACTGTAATTTGTTACGTGCGATCAGGGTCTCCAGATTGGTGGGGACTTTTTATTCATTTTGGGGAATTACTTTGGGAATTTATCGGGCCAAGAATTTCCTGGGCAGTTTATTAAAAATATTTACACTACGAATTGAGAACCACCCCTCCTTTTTTTGAAGCCGGTTAAAAACAATAACGAAAGTTTGTTGCTTCTACACGCACTTAACCAATTTTTTCGTCCAATAATATATATGGCGAAAGGTTTTTGAAATAGTATCTCATGAATATTTTTTGTCGGATATGAGGAATTTTCTTAAATTCAATCTTGGAGCCTCTGCGTGCGATTGTCATTAATCGTCCGTTACGCTGTCTGAGTGTGGCGCTGTATACAGCGGCTAGCCTTAAATTTGAAGTGACGCAATACAGACGTAAAAACGCGGGCAAAATGCGCACTATTCTAATTTAAAAACCCATTATTCTAACGTACGTGTTCAAGGTCATTGGCTTCATTTATCACTAACTTTTTGTCTTAAAATACGTTAATGTTTGTAACATATTAATTTAACATTTCTTAAAAGATAAATATGTTAATAAAGATTTGTTCACGGTTCAGAAAACGATCACGTGCTACTATATTTTTCTTATAGTTATACTAGGAGTTAATGTCGGAGATAGCATTACCAAATACCAGCGTCCCTTCTCGATGGTCGAGTTCATATGGATAATTTAAAAACAATAATAACACAGGCCTTTAAAAAAATACCCAAATCGAAGGATAAAATTAAAAATTCAAAACGTCTGTTTGAAACTGAGATATATAAATCATCTCTTGGAACCGGTGAAGTCAGTCATGAAGTCGAATGGTTGATATGCACATTATAATAAGATGGACGCAGAAGGTTTACTAATGAGAATCCCAAACTAGGATTACTGCGATCGGCAGACAAACACACACATTGTATATCTAAGCAAGTGACACTTGTGCTGGGGGCGATCCCAGACACTCAGACCATAGTAAATAACGGAAAAATTGGTTATACGTCTATCAAGTTATAGATTAGAAGAGCATGGTTCGCGGTCATTGAAAGTGGTAGATTGATCATCGGCAAATCTACTACGCACGATTATATGTTATGGGCTGTTGACGAAATGCGTAGGAGAGAATTTTATACTGTGGCATGCTGTCAGTGGTCTATCAAGTTTAAATAGAGAGTTATGAATTCCTATTTTATTTGATTATTTATTATTTTGACGTTTCGGCCACTGTTCAGTAGCCATAATCACAGAAGAGAAAAAGGTCGGCTAAGTAAGTAAAATACCGCGCTTAAAACAGTTAAAACGTTGTTTTATTATGTATACTAGGCGTGAAAACTTAAGAAAATACTAAATTAATTCCTCGTTTTAATAAAAAAGAAAAGTTGTTAAGTTGTAAGAAAGGACTTTGTTTATAATAAATAATATGTAGCTATTACTGTACTAGTGGGCCCGAGCGGCCCGTCAGACATTGTCCTGTCCTAAAAAAAAACTAGAACCCTGATTGCAGCGCCAACAACCACCAAGTCGAACACACAAAATTTTATCAAAATTGCAAGTGGTTTTTGAGTTGTAGCCAGACTAACGAACAGCAATCGAATATCATATATATATATATATATATATATATATATATATATATATGTATCAGAATAATTGTACCGGCTTCAGTGTACTGTATTCTATAGACAAACAACTTTTCTTTTATTTTGATTTGAAGGATGCGATAAATTCTCTGTGTTAATTAATACACGCTTGTTTTTGAAATCTCTTATTCATTACCTCTAAATCTGCGATTATCGACTTAGTTTAATGTATATGCGTTAAAGAATATCACTACTAAATACGACGATGTTATAATCATGCTAGTGGCGCGGCGTACGTTTAAAGTCGGTGACTTTGTACTTCACTTTGTTTCTTTTGATAAAAGTCTAACATCCATTTCAATTATAAAATGAGAGAGAATTTCTATGTAATCATGTGTACCGGAGTTGAATGTGTTGTGCTGAATCAGTGCGCGACGTTGCCGCTCTTGGCTGCGGCAAAGGGTGTACGTTGCCAGCTCGGGCGGCGCGGCCGGGCGCCACGCAACGTTGCCGCTCTTCACCCACCAAACCGTAAATAAATACCATTCATTCAATTAGTTTATACAGTACAGACATCGCAACAAAACTTTTTAATGAATTCTGAAGTTGTTCTTATAAAGATTCAAAACGGCCGAATGCCTAACAGGCGCCTAATGAAGTGCGAATAATATTTATGGCTACGTTCAAATTTCTCACGATACCACCTGTGTCAGCGTGTGAACCAGCGTCTAACAGTAATTGATATTAGTTTGATTAAGTAGTGATGTGATTTTTCGATTGACGTGCACCACAAGTCCCCACTTCCTAACAACGATTTTTGACCACAAAACATTCGTAAAATTTCCTCTTAATAAAATTCTAAAAGTTGCGGAAACTTTTGTGTGTGGAAGAAGCAAGTTTCTTTCCAATAGCAAGAAGTCGATTACTGTCTATTTCTGCAGTTTTTTTCAATTGGCAACCATGGTACTGTATTGAGACGCGGGTGCCTTAGCCATTGAGCTATAATGTAATAATACTTAATACATTGTAGGTAGGAAGTACAATCAAAATAATGTCAAATTACTACTGATGTTAAGACAAATGAATGAATGGTGATTTTTCACCCCTCCCCCGTCCTTGTCATATTTGTTCACATTCGTGAGATTCCTCCCTCGCTATTGTGACATCACATACTTTGCAATTTTACATCAAGAAATTATTAAATTAAAGAAACAGTTCCGTAATTAGTTCTATTTCCATTTAAATTATTTTTTAATAATTTAAACACTATGCTTATACAGATAGAATTAGAAATATTTGGAAGTTTTTCGTTTAATAGTTCAAATTTTGTGTTTTAAATTATAAATATATTCGATTTTGAAATGTAACGTCACGAAATTTAGGACTCCACCTACCTCTTGTCACACTTCGTCGACCCTCGTCGTCCTTCGTCGGATGGCCCCTACGATATAGGAATCGACCATAAATTGACGTGAATACACGCTATTCCTGCAAAGGTGATTAGCTTGTTAAAGCTGATTGATCATTGATCCATTTACTTGGCAGTTTCTGACTTTAAATTTTAAGGAAGCCAGTACCGATTTCGTACAAGCATTGTGTAAATAGACTTGAAGTTGGTACAGCGCTCTCAAGTCCGACTGACTTCAATATACAGTAAGTGAAGATATTACGTGGAAAACAGAAAAATAACGTTTTGAAGGCCGAAAAAATGAAACTTTGATCCAACGGGGTTATATTTAATTTATATAAGTAATAATTAACTCACCAAACGGTGCAGGCTGTTAAACTTTGGAATATGCTGCCTCTTACTGTCAGAGAGGCCAAATCCCTACCAATATTTAGAAATTTGCTCAGAAAACACTGTTTGTCCACAGATAGCTATGTCTGATTAACAGAATAAAATTATGCTAATACATTTATTATAATAACTTATGTATTATTGTATATATATGACTCTGTATATATGTATGTATTTGTATATTTATTTGTAGAGTATTTATGTATCTATTGCCTTTTTCCTGCACCACTTATAATCGCCCGATTCAAATTTCTTTAATTTAGGTTGCCTGGAAGACATCGCTTTCAGCGATAAGGCCGCCTATTGTTATTGCCTAAAAAATATTGTAAATATGGTTTGTTTTTGTAATTGTATATTTTGGTGTGCAATAAAGTGTTATCTCTCTCTCTCTCTCTCGCAAATTAAACGCGGACATTGATATTTTTAATTGTAGTCAAGTTAGGTTTATCAGTAAAACCAAAAACTTCTCTCATACAAGTTATGGTTTACTTAATAATATCAACTGTCGTTTATTCACTCACTTTTGATATTTGTAAAAAGAACATTGAACAACTTTATGATTTTATTTAACTTATATAATAATGAACTCCCCAAAATTAAATGCCGGACATTGATATTTTTAATTATCGTCAATGTAAACTTATCATTTTTTTTAAATGTAATGATTGTAAATGATTATTGTAAATATTAAAAATAAAAACTCATAGTTTATCAGTAAAACCAAATAACTTCTCTCATGCAAGTTATGGTTAATAATATCAATTGTCTGTTATTTTCACTAACTTTTGATATTTGTAAAAAGAACATTGAGAAAATTTCTTTATATGTAATATCTCCATTTTGTCGTTTTTTTTAAATTAGCACATACTTTGGAATATAATCTGGCCGTGTACATTACATTGTTATTATTTAATTTTAATGATTGTAATGTGTTTTTTGCTGAAATATTTGAAAGAAGTTTACATAGAGGCATAAACAGGAGATGAGATCACGGATTTGGCAAGCTCGCATTAATCCCTGGATACATTCCTCTGAAGTGCCTTATCCGGCCTATCTGGAGCTTTAAAAGCTTACGATGAAACGGGATGGATTCTGGGGCGCCGGAAAGCGCGCAATCAAAAGGATTCCGGACCATTAACAACCAACGCGTCCCGGTTAAAAATGGCAGCCACCCAAAGTAGTGAAATTGTACGCGCGGTATATCGATTGCCCGGATTTTTCTTGTTTTGAAAAAGGTTTTTTTGTTACTAGAGTCCAGTAGACAAACCAAGGTCTCACTTGATGGAGAAACTTCGCCATCGCCTATGGATACAAAAGGAAAATGAATCTATTTATTTCAAAATAGAATTTTACATATTACTTGTTGAGTGAGTCATGAAGTCTACGACCGCTTCCAAAGCAATTTTAGTATCTGTTAAAGGAGGAGCAAACACGAGCGTGCATGACAAGAGTTATGAATGTCAAAGAAGCAAGTGAGGTGTGTAAAATTAAGCCTAAATGGCGCTCTGTTGTTCCTACCTACCCCGCAAGGGAACTGGCGTGAAGTTATGTATGTATGTTAAAGGAGGAGAAGCGGCACAAGAAACCGCCCAGCAAAATGTTTCTGTATTTATAATACATATGTTAATACCTTAATAGTCTTTTTTTAATAGAAGTTTGTTACATGAGGTGTTGGCGCCATATACACCGCGAAAAGAAAAAAAAAACAAACAAATATGGTGATGCGTTATAGGAGAATAGGTGTCAGGAACACTCACTTGTTTTGCTGGGTTTGCTGGTTCGTATTTTTGTAATTTGTATTTTTCACACGTTAAAATACTTCAAGCGGTCGCGTAGCAAAACTGGATGATTTGACAGATGACTTAGTCTTCCGTTCCGTTTCTGCGTCTCGTTCGCGCGAGTGTTGTGGCGGATAGGACAGAGAAGGAAAGGACACTGGGAGGATATTAATACTTTTTTTTTCTTTACGCGGTGTATATGGCGCCAACAAGAGGTGAAAGTCACCTATTTAGGCACGAGATGGTTTGGGGCACAAGCATAGCGAGGGCGCAAATAGTTCGAGTGCCTAAATAAGCATTTCACCTGAGGTTAACACTCTGCTTTTCATTTCGAATATGAGGAAAGTAAATAAAAACTACTCGGTTAAAATACTTCTCTAATGAAATTAGGATTTAAATCCATAAATCCTAAATCTGATGCACTCATTTAATATAACGTCAAGTAATTTTTTTTGTATCACCGATGATAGTAAATATTTAGCTCAAATTTATGTAAATTAAATAATAATTTAGTGAAAAATTATTTACAAGTTTAAAATGAAATTACAAAATCGTATCGTTGGTATTTTTTAAATACAATTTATGCTGCGATTTAACAGTGGCTGTAAAAAAGTTGGGACATAAGTCGTGTATTATCTGTGATTCGTTTGCCAGGCACGAAAAGTACTGTTTTCATCCCTGTGATCAGGCAACTCCAAGCGTACTTTCAGAATATGAGAAATGAAAAATCAATTTTGAACTTAATGCAAGTTTAACAAAGCGTTTTGTTTGACGTATTTGTAACAACATAGCGCTGCGTATTTATTTAATGGATACAGTTTTAAAAAATCTTAATTGATAGTGATGGGGGAAAACTAAAGCTGGGAGTTCATTCTAAATGCATAAAATACGCTAAATAAGTCTCTTTGTAGGCTGCGTACATAAACATGCATAAGTATTGTATGATTATATCGATTCATCCTTCCCAATTATGTACTATAATATAAAATCAGCCTAGCCCATAAACATCGCAATGTCGGGCTCGGTCTTGGCACGTTCTGGGGAAAACTAGTAGTATTGATTGATAATAGGGTATTTGATTTGTAAATTGAAAGACAAAATTAAGTATAATAAACAATATCGACATTTTTCAAATTTTATAATTGTTTTATTGCATGAGTTCAGCAGACAGACAGACGGCCCACTTGATGGAAAGCGGTTACCATCGCCTGTGTACATTTGCAACATAAAAGGATACAAAGGCGCTGCTGCTCTCTTAAGGGAAACTGGATACCTGGTCGCTATTGCCGGAACACAACTCAAGGTTGTTATGGCAGCATACTCTAGACCAGGGGTGGTAGCCATCCAGTCAGGTAAATACCGTACCACCTGGCTGTGGGTTGTTTTATCACCTCTTACGACAAGCCGCCCGGCCGCAGGAAATTGTATTCTTTCTCCGTTCCTGCACGGATAAAATAAAATTAATAATTGTTTCATATAAAATAAACTTTATAATAATTCTCTATTTCCTATGACATAAATGTAATTTATCAAAGTTAAGAATACCATCGCTCTTAATACTCTGAATAAATTATTTGGCAGTGTGTTTGTTTACCCATTACTCACTGTTGGCATGCATCCACGTTTCGGTTTACTATGTTGTAGATCTATAGCGTATTTCCGTTTCAATTTTGATAGTGTTATTTATGGAGTCGTGAGAAAATTCTAATCATTTGCTTTTACAACATAACTTAGAAATTTCACTTTTATGATAATGTAAACTTTATCTCGAGGCTTTGCTCGCTCAAAGGAGAGGGTTCATACATTGTTGGGCCCGCATTGTAAAAAAGATGAGAGTGATTTTAAGATTTCTTTTTAATATGTTGATATTTTTTATATAATTGTAGTGAGTTTAGTTATACTAAATGAATAAATAGTGTGGTGTGTTTTTATTTTATTATTGTTGAAATTCATCCACATAAATAGATTATGGTAATCGATATCTTATTTTATTTGTGCCTTATATTTAAGATCTGTCGTCTACTAGTTAGAATTTAGGGCTGATGTTTTACATTTCGTAATAGAAAATATAATGCTTTTTTTTAAACCATAATATCTCAATTCTTAGGCCCAAAAGTCCTCATCTCTTTTATCCCTCAGAGCGTATCCGATTTTTCCGGGATAAAAGGTAAGCTATATTCAACAGTCAACCACATTATATAGTATGTCGTTTATCCTTATGACGGTGTTGACTTATGACCAATATTTATTTCTGCCCGGGCGGTTGTGTATCGCCTAATTCAGGATAAATTCACCCGTGCCTATTTTGGATCCGACACTACCCGCAAATACACTAAAATAATAAAAAATCAATTAATTTACAAGACCATGAAGGAAGATCTTACTTATCTTACTTATTATAATAATATCAATGGTGATACCAAAGCAGGGCAGGGAGGGGCCAGCTGATCCCCAATAAATTAAAAAAAGATAACCGAATGTAAAAAAACCAAAGTTCTATGACTAATGGTCACTTGATTTGCTTTGTCGATCATTCGTAAGTCTAAACTTGAATGGATTGAAGTGAATTCATTCTCTTCTCTCATGCTTTTGTTGTCGTCACTGTGCCCACAGTTAATAATGTGCCCATGTTCCCACCCTTAATAATTATATTGACTCTCCCCCCCCCCCCCCCCCGACCATCTGCTGGCGAAGCCCTTGTATAACTAATGGTTTTCTCAAGGTAGTCTTATCCGCGCACGAACGGAGAAAGAATACTAATTAATACTAACACGGGCGGCCTTTCGTAGATGGCGACAAAACAACCCACAACCAGGTGGTAGGATATTTGCCTGCTGACTTCATCGAAGGTGGGATTGGAATCTAGTCACTAATGCTGGAAAACAACTTTTGTCTTTTTTGCAATTTTTGTGATTTTTGCATTTTTTAACTGATATTTAAAAATTTTCACGGATGTGGAGTTGAGCTTGGCAAGTTAAAGAAATGAGGAATAATATCACGCTAATGGCGAGCGGTGCAGTTGTGAAAATGTGGCGAAGCAACAAATTTGAGTAATGCCGAGGTGAACACGGTGACTGAACTATTGACTCTTTCTAGCATTTAGAAATTTACTTCTCAACAAGAAAAAATATAGGTAATCTTCTTAAAACTTAAAAATTCGGCAAGTTTACTGTCTCAAATATATCAAACTAAACCACGAATTTTTAAGGCAAAAAATCCACAGGGAACAAGTGGTACGGGCGCGGATGGGATGAAGGCGAAGGGGGTTGAATTAATACATTCCAGGCCGCCCATAAAGCACCACTGATCAACATAGATTGGATTTGGGTTAACATAAAACACGTTTAAAGTTAATAAAATATTGGAGGATCGTATGAATCGTATCATCATAAAAACATGCAATATTCTTAAAAATAGTTACAATCTCAACGTTAATGAAAAACGAGATACGAAAACATTTTACATACAATGTCCCAATCTCAGGAACTAATCAGTTTGTTAAATAAACTGTAGTGGATGCACTTACCACGTTTAGTTGTAGTTTTATATTTGTTTAAAATATACCACGATCCTGGTTACCACACGCTCGGTTTTCCAACTCAATTATTTGTTTATACAAAAATGAAATTCCATAAATGTATAAACAAATAATTGAGTTGGAAAACCGAGCGTGTGGTAACCAGGATCGTGGTATATTTTAAACAAATATAAAACTACAACTAAACGTGGTAAGTGCATCCACTACAAAACTAATTAATGATATCACGCTACAATTCAAAGAAGCAAAGCTATTTCATGCAGTTGCTAGGAAACCATCAAATTTATTGTGTACCAATCAAATCAGAAGTGTTTTCCTCTTAATAGAGATATTATTAAGAAACTGTTATTGTTACTTACTAGTTGACGCTCATATAGAGCTTAAAATGATCAATTTAAGAGCAGTTAATTTTTGTTATTAAATTTTTATTACACACACAATTTGTTTTTACGTTTGCTTCTAAATTACGTGAAAACAAATTTAAGTAAAAGGAAAATGTTAATAGTCATTATTTAAGTTTAATGGACCATTTTTTATTATTCCAACGTTGGAATAATAAAAATCATATAAATTACCGCGCTTAAAACCGTTAAAACGTAGTTTTATTATGTATACTAACCACCAAAACTTAAGAAAATATTAATAAACCAATATTCGAATCTGAGTATGGCAGTAACTTACTAACTTATTTTCTTAGGGTTGGATCGGCCCATGTTGGACCTATACTTCCACAGACAGCTAATAAAGTTGAATCTATCTAGATTATCGAACCAACTAACGTCAACCCCTCTTGTATACCCCTTTTCACGCCACATCGAGGGGACCTTGGGAGGCTTGGGATCTTGGAACGCACCCGAATCAGCTGTTTCTACACTTATATTGTATAATATATATTTATTTGTATTACACTTTTAGGTGTTGGTTACAAAAAAAACTGTGTTATTTTAATGATAGACTGAAGCTTTTACGTAATGAATTTGTGACTTCGTATAGAATAGGAGTATAATTCCAGTGTCTGTTTGCGTTTTTAAATGAATACCAAAAAATCATAATTACCGTTATTAGAATGTTTGCGTCTCAGACAGCCTGAAATTTATCTCGAATAGTCTCTGAAACAGCTGAACAGATATTAATGAAAATTTAAGAGATCAAAGTAAGAATTTTATCTTGTACTAGCTCTTGCCCCAGATTTCACTAGCGTTAGTGTAAATTTTGTAGACAGAGTGGAGGATCAGCCTTTGGAAGTCCCACACGCCTTCCGGTAACCTCCTCCCGGGCCCAGAGATATGAATGTCATGAACTAGAGAAATTATAATTCTTGGAAATTTCAAACTCAATAAGGTAGTCGTTACATTATTTACAATTTTCATTGTGCCCTTTCAGAACTGAAACAAATAAATGTCAAATAGAAATAAAACTAGAGTTTTGCTCACTCCTAGTTGGTCTCATACGCGTGGAATTATTTAACTAGTTTCCACAGAAATTTACAATCGCAACCTATAAATGCAAAAAAGTATCTTCAACAACTGATCTATCATCCCGTGCAACAATGCGGAACGTTTTTTATAGCACTCGTAATTCAATGCTATCCAATTGTGTGGGAGAAAAAAATATTCGATAGATCGAGTGTAACCCGTATGTTGCTAGGGCTAAAAAATATTTTTGACTATTAAATTAAGAAAGAAAAAAGAATTATTTAGAACTATTTAGTATGCCGCCATAACAGCCTTGAGTTGTGTTCCGGCATTAGTGACCAGGTTCCAGTCTCCCTTAAGAGAGCAGCAGCGCATTTGTAGCGCCTTCGGTGTTACAAATGTCCATAGGCGATGGTAACCGCTTTCCATCAAGTGGGCCGTCTGCCTGTCTGCTGAACTCCTGCAATAAAAATAAAATAAAAAACCAAGCAAATGTAGTTCTAAATTGGTCCTAGCTCAGCAAATTGCCGGTTGAGTTAACCAGCGCTGATCCTCCGCCAGGGCCAAGCGTTAAGAACTACTTCTTTGCGTCAAGATATTTAATTTGTTATTTCTTTGTAATACCGTAATTGTAGGAAACACAGCAGTTCTTCACCCCCCAGATTTGCTCCTAATTAGTTTTTTTTCTAGTAATGGAGGCTCTATATGTCATCATTTTATACATGTTCAAAATCTATCAGGCTATAAGTATGAAGGGCGTAAGTTGAATTTAAGACCCTTAATTTGCAATCCAAATTGCTATTTCAAATAAAAAATCAGTCAAATGAATCTACAAGCTATGAAGACTTCCGTAAAGGTGAAAAACGTCCACTGCTTTCGTCATTTGTCTATGGAACAGACAAAATGGCTACGCATTCCTAAGAATATTCACAGCCAGATCGGACAACTGTGTCCGCAAACCATGATAAGGTCCGTAAAGGTTGAAAAAGTCTACTGTTTTCGTCATTTGGCTACGAAGCGGACAAGATGGTTACTGAATCTTAAAAAAATTACAGTTAGTTGAGGCAAGTGCGTCCGCGAAATATGAAGAGTTCCGTAAAGATGAAAGTTTTCCTAATTTGAAAAAAATATTGTCACTCAGTTATCAGCCCCTAGGATCTTTAGAAAAAATATCGCTTTATAAGGAAGCTGGATGGACATTTTGTTTTGTTTCTAAAATAATTTTGTCTGGATGTCCTCTCTATTATAAAAAGTGTGATTGAATTTAGCCAACGGTACATTTTTAATTTCCGCTTTTCTGGCATATAAAAGCGACACGCTTAAATAAATCTTTCGTCTTATTTTTATTTTCCTCGTTTTATTTATCGAAACAAATATTGTATTCAATTTATCAAGGGGAAAATAGAAAGTTAAAAACGGAGTATTCATCAAAATAAAGACCTTTCCGGATTTAAATAATTTTTAATTATAATACTATTGTCTTCATACATACATACATAACTTCACGCCAGTTCCCTTGCGGGGTAGGCACGAACAACAGAGCGCCATTTAGGCTTATTCGTACACACCTCACTTGCTTCTTCACTATTGTCTTCAATGTGTTTAATTGAAGGTGTTAGTATTTAAAGTAATATGAAATTTTGTTTACGTGTTACAGCTAAGTTGATATTAAACTAGCATTAAAAATAAAGTGTCAGTAAGTTTAAAATAAATATATTATAATTTACGTGATAACTGTTATTTAGATGATGACTAGTCAGTTTTAAAATACAGTTTTTTAGGATTTATAGTTCTGTCAGTATGTTTGAAAGTTTGCCTTGAATGCTTTCAAAATGGCCCAAAAAATGAGTGATTTTATTTTTTTATTGCAGGAGTTCGGCAGACAGGCAGACGGCCCACTGGCTGGAAAGCGGTTACCATCGCCTATGGACATTTGCAACACCAAAGGTGCTACAAATGCGCTGCTGCTCTCTTAAGTGAGTCTGGAACCTGGTCACTAATGCCGGAACACAACTCAAAGTTGTTATGGCGGCATGCTCTAGACCAGGGGTGGTAGCCATCCAGTCGGGCAAATGCCCTACCACCTGGCTGTGGGTTGTTTAGTCGCCTCTTACGACAGGCCGCCCGGCCGCAGGAAATTGTATTCTTTCTCCGTTCCTGCACGGATAAAAGTGATTAAAATATTGTCTCAAATTTGAAATAAAATATCATTTTGATATCTTGCAAAGCTCAGAAGTATAGATATAAAGTTCAAACAATTCTCAAAAAAAAAGTGGCGGGCACAACTAGTTTAAAATAAGTTTAAACAGATGCTTAAAATTAGGCATCATGAATATTACCTACTAAACAGCTCATCATAGTCGCACTAAGTTGTCAAAATCTGTAATTTGTTTTAATTGTACACGTACTTTAAAGTACGTGTACAATTAAAAAAATGTACGTGTATAAGTTAATTTTCTGTGTAGTATTTTCAAAACGCATAAACTTTAATAATGATGTATACCACATCTTTGCAGCGTGGTATTGTCTGTCGGTCTACGGAAGAAGTCGCGAGAAAGTTCAAGAAACTCACTAACACAAGTTAACTTTAAAATCTACTTATTATAATAACCCAGTGTATAGATAGAGGTATTTATAACGCTCCTACACAATCATAAAACCAATCTGATTGTGAGTCGGCATCCTGTACGAGACGACCATTGTATCTTGATAACAGCGATTTCTCTGATAAAATACGAAATACGCACGATGCGACGTTGCCGTACCGTGCCGCCGGCTGGTTTCGCGCCGTTGCCGCTCCTCGCGACCGCCATTTGCAATTCAAATAGCATTGTTACGCCACACACTCTCAAAATAAAAACAATGTTTTAGTTATAAATTATACGGACGGGCCAAATGGGTGTTTCTGATTTGATCTGACGCGCGTCAATGCACTTCGCTACTCTTGTTGGAATACGCAATTAACGTGTTACACATTTGTTCAGTTGCTAATTTATTTATGGCGATATTCTACTTGCATACCTTTTACCTATTGTACTCATCGATAATTTTTTAAAGAAAAATTACTTAAAGCATAGGTAAATGATATTTGATTTTTCATTCAAACGTCAAAAGAAATATGGAAACGTATAGAATATTTTTTTTAGTAAATAGTATTTCGTTTGACCTCGATCGTGCCAAATGTCAGACAATGATACGGTCGAAGATGGAGCATGCTTACCTAGAAAATACCTATTCACACGAGACTTGAGTCTAGTTTTCAATTAGACGCTATACAAGAACCATAAGTGAGCACACCACTGAAACAAACAGAGTGACTCAGATCGGATCATTATACGCGCCGCAAAGGAGTGGAACTCACTGAAGCCTGTTTTTCTCGGAACCTAGAATCTGGGTGTCTTCAAGTCTCGTGTGATTAGGTACCTTCTAGGTAAGCATGCTAGAGGAGATATCGTTTAGGATATTTCCTAGACGATATCTTCACTCAAGATCAATGATTCAACGCGAACCTATACTGTTGTAATAAAGAAATGAAACTATTAACAAATTAGGAATATTCTTCTTTCAATGAAGATCGACCTAAAACTAATAAACACACGTTGTTTCAGTGACTAAATATTCGATATTTTATTGTAATCGTTAAAATTTATTTGTAATATTGGCAGTATTGTCCCGACTTTCGTCTGGTATGCACTAAGACGTAAATACTTGACACTGGCTTAATTAACAAACCTCAAGAAGCCACATTTTAAAAAGGATGGCCATTGAAACCATTATTATTAACCATACCGTCAAGTTAAACATCAACCAACCCAACATTATAGATCGTTAACCTTTACATTTATGCAATCCACGGAACTGGTTGTGCGGGGCCCACTGCATTTCACCTCACCTGCCTCAGCCCGTACGTGATAGCAAAAAAAAAATATATGTAAGAGCTGGTTTCCACACATGAAACCGCATTGCCGTTGAGTACCTAAATAACAGACTGCTGCACTCCCTGGCAATAAGGCTATCACTACCTCTTTCAAAGTTATATAGTTTGAACTCTACTAGCTGTGCCTGCGACTTTATTCGTATTTTATGTTTTAAACAACATATAAAATATATAAGTATATAATTTACAGCCTACACTAATAACAGCCTAAAAACATCCGCCTGGTGGGCTCGGGCCTTCCATTTATAGGGGAACGATTTGCAGATTTGACATCAGTTATCTCGATGTGCAAGTTTAATCACCATGTTTTACATCACCGTAAGTAAGCACGTAATATTTGTGATAATATGCACATTAACATGTTACTAAAATGCCCAAATGATGCATGCTTTCCGGAGAGGATTAGAACCTGCGCCCTATGAGTTTGTGACTCAACAATAAAGCTACCAAGGCTTGTGTAAACTAATTATTTTTATAGCCTATGCATTTTTCTAATTGTTAGCTATATTAGTGTCAAGTTTCATTAAAATTCGTTTAGTAGTTTTTGTGTAAAAGAATAGGCAACATTTATAATAATTTTAATAGAATAGAATCAGCACTAAACATAACTTTGGTTTGAAGCCAAGAGCCTAACTAATGAATACACATGTCGCCGCGTCTGCAGTCTTGTTTACTTGGCTGACATTCTACTCGCGGCTGTCAGACGTGTCAGATCAGGTTTCATGCCAGCCGGGGCTTACTTTCACGAAGCCATGTGCATTTTTGCACACACACACTGACATGTAGTTGGTAATAAGAGGTAGTGATTCAGAGTAAACAACGGTCGGAACCTGGGAAATAAAAGTCTAATAATGCCGGGATGGAATAAACGCATAGCTTTCTCGGCACGGATCCTGAGCGATCAGCGGAACAGTAGCTATCGTTTTGTGCAATGAGCGTAGCCAATATGATGCGATTTATCAACATGTCGATAATATTATATTTTTGCCTTTTTATTCAAAAAGGATAAAATACGTCATATATGCGAGAAAGAACCGAAATATCACTGTGATTAGAGCAAGGTGACTGCTAAAGAATCGTGCCGGGGACGATATCTACTAGAAACCAGAAGAACAGGGTATTTAAAATCACAATTAGTCTCAAGTGGCTATGAACAGGCTTTTTATTTTGGGCTAAAATTATCATGTGTATCGAAGGCATTGATATGCGGCCTAGTCGGTTGAAAGTAGTCTGTACGAGCTTTCAATTAAATCATTGGATGTTGTATAAAAGACAAGAAAGTTTTTTCCTCGACGCGTTCGTTGCGGCCGAGTGAACGGCTCGACGCTCCCAAGATGAAAACAAGCCAATTACTCTTAATTCTGCCACGGTCTGTTGCTTAGCAACGGACGACCTCCGACGCCCCTGCGATTAATGAAGCCCCCTCCGGAATACCGGCGACCTTGCTTGCCCTCATTCGTACCCTTAATTTGTCTCCTAACTTAGCTTTTATTGCTAGCTAGTTTAATTATTGACATTAGGGAAATTACAGTGCCTTTGTTTCACTCGCAACGAGTATTTATTTGGTTAGTATAAGTTTAGTTTGTACTTGTTGTTTTAAAATTTGTATTCGTTAATAAAAGAACACAACACATAGCGATAGATAGTGAGAGATAGCAATCAAATGCGAACCTATGTCGTAATAAAAAAAAAACATGACAGTAAAGTATTATTGTAAATATATTATAATCAATGTATTATATGTAATTTAGATTAATTGTATATATGTCATAAAGCCCCTCGACTAATTTTCTAAAAAAAACAATAATAATCGCTCTGCACTTTCTAGCATGTAAACCAATTATGATGAAATTTTGAATGTAATAAGTAATGTGCTTTAGAAACTGAAGATTAACACAGGTTATTTTCTGACTGCCGCGTCTCTTAGTCGAAGATTTAAATCTCGTAACTTAAAAAAAAAAAAACATATAATTTAGTAAAGATTACTAACGCATCGGTTGTTTTAAAAAGCACGATGCACGAATCGTGAGCATGCCACAATGATAAGTTACAAGCATATTTATATAATTATGAATATACATAGTTGACATATGTTCGTGGCAGCAAACTTATCTTTGGCATTCCGCAGATACTTTCACGGTGACTGACATGCGTGGTTCAAACCTGATTATTTAAATTACCTGGTAGAAAAGATTGAAATCATGTTTTTTTAAACCAAATTAACAGTTGGGTCTTTATTTTGATCACTTCTAGTCTATAGTTACAAGTTTTTTCAATTTGACGTAAAAAACTATCAGAATTAAATAATTAAGTTTCGACAGATGTTTACTAATCCCTGCTTAATATTAACATGAATCGATGTTACTGACGTCTAGGAAACACAGTGGAACTAATCATCAAGGCAAGTCATTAAACTTTGTACTGTAATAAATAGATATTTAATTAATTATTCAATGGAAAGATAAATACATTTTTTTCAATATAAATATAAACTCCGACGAAATTGTTAACCCTTGTTATTTGCAGAATATATAGTACAGGAAGAATCATAAAAACTCACTTTCATATATTTATCAATCAGTCAATAAGAAGTTTTGTATTAGTGCTCAATTAGTGGAATTCGTAACATAAAAGGATACGCTTTCATACATTCTTGGGCCCAGACTATAAAAAGATGAGAGTGATTTTAGGATTTACTTTCATTATGTGGATATTTTTTATAAATGTAGTGGGTTTAGTTGTTTCGAATGATTTCATCGTGTGGTGTAAGTGTGGTGTGCCTACCCCGCAAGGAAACTGGCGTGAAGTTATGTATGTATGTATGTATGTATGGTGTAAGTGTTATCATATTATTAATTATTGAAATTATCGATATGGTTAATCGGAAAGTTACTCTATTTGTGACCTTATTTTTAAGATTTCTCGTCTTCCAGATAATTTAGGGCTGAAGTTTTCCATTTGGTAATAAAAAAATGTAACGCCTTTTTAAGCCATAATTATCTCGTTGCATTTCTTTCTCAAAAAGGGAACAAAGTATGTACATATTTACTTTCTATAACAGAGATGAACTCGATATGTACTTTATTTGATGCGTGGATAAGATAAGATAGTCACGGCAAATTACGAAGTTCAAGTATATTCTTCCTACTACTTTAGTAGTGCAGACGAGTGTGCATGACAAGAGTTATGAATGTCAAAGAGGCAAGTGAGGTGTGTAAGAATAAGCCTAAATGGCACTCTGTTGTTCGTGCCTACCCCGCAAGGGAACTGGCGTGAAGTTATGTATGTATGTATGTATGTACTTTAGTAGCTGTTAAAAATAGCGAGACATGTATTTATATGCATACAAGCAGGTCACTGTCCGTTGCTACGTCCACCCTAAGGCATATTTACTTTGTTGACAAGACAAGCGTTTGCTTTACTATGTTTCACGCCAGTTTAGCAAACTTTGTAAAAGTTAGCGAAAAAGTGTTTTCTTTGATTATTTTAAAGTCATACCTCGTTCAGATTTTTTTTTAAATTTATTAAACTTGCCAACAACTGATACATTGAAATGCTTAAATACATGATAATGGTATTTTAGTAAATGTACAGTCTCTTACAGGCAAACATAACTTGCTTAATAAAATGCTAGACTTAAGTTTTATTCATTAATAGTGAATGAACATATTTTTTAAATCTGTATAAAGAATCGTGATGTATATCTGTTCATATTATTAAATAATTTGCTTATAGTATAACCTGAGTTGAAACCAAGAGCTGTTTTACGCAATGACGGTACAAAGGGATTGGATATGATTACGGGGATTCCTAGCAGGAGCGGCAAGATTTAAAAGTTCTAAGAGTTATGATGGGCAATCTATTTTGTTTCTGATAATTTTGAATAGGAACATCAAATCCAGTAAATCTCTACGTGATAACAAAGCATTTTGAAAGGTCTAAAAGCCTTTCGGAATATGAAGTGAACTGGTTTCCTACTGAAGATGGATTTTTCATAACATCTTGGCCGCGTTCCTCTAGTCGCTCACTACGCCCAAAATACTCCGTCAGTCGTTTCACATAGCGCCACGGTCGTTATGGTCATGGCGAAAACGTCACTAATGACGTCATTATTTTCGATCACAGTGCTCACAAAGGCCCATGTCAAGATGTGGGTCAATGTGGACGTTGACCACAGAGCATTAATTCTCTCTAAAGATTGACATTGAACGAGACGCGATTTTCAAATCAACTAAATGACATTTGTGTATTTCGTCGTTAATGACATTAACGCTGCATAATCCGTTTCACTAGTTTATGATTGTAACGCCGCAAGCAAATGGAACGCGGTCTTTGTGAGCCTCTTGTGGAAGGTAGCCCTTGTGTTTGCTCAGTTGTTAAAAATCTTAATATTATAAATGTGAATGTGAGTTTGTTTGTGACGTTTTCACGCCTTAACTAGGCAACACAGATCATAACGAAATATTGCATACATGTCTTCAAGACGTAGGGTACCTATCACCCAGAACAAGAGTGCTGTTCCCTAGGGATAGACTAATATAGCCGAAAAGATGACGCTCCGATGGCGTCTTATTTGGCGCTACCATTGTAATTCACCAACTAATATATCGTCATGGCAACGACAATGACATCAACAATTTTAATGTGTTGCTCTTATGGTTCGAGATAGCGAATAGGTGATACTGGTATTTATGACAATGTACTTTAAATTAAAAATTAAGGCCGACATTTTAAGAATTATATAATGGCCACTTCATAACATACTTCATACATACTTATCTCTTATTAACACAAGCCAAGCCGCGGGCGAGAGTTAGTTAATGTATAATTAAAATACACGCTGAATTAGAAAATCAGCCAATTGCTTGTCAGATTACGCAGTGATGGGTTTTGTAGTAGAGGATTAATCTTTCAATGATTTTTAATATTTAACCACGTAACCCCAAAAGATTCCACACAGCAAAAAACTCATTTGCAGGTTTAAATGCTTTTTTAAAATCTAACTAAACTTAAATTTTTCAACCATATATCATTTAAGATCATTATCTTATATGATATACATAAATAACAAGCTCTTTACATTTTATTCTTTTCTTCAACTTTCCTCATTTAAGGTAATGGTCTGCGAAAAATGCCGACATTAATAAACTATTAGCAGCTGGTTACTAGGTTACCCACCAACTATCGTTAAGTCATCGTGTCACGCTCAAGACCCCATACCTCATTACCAGCCCGTCTAAACAGTGGGTAGACGGCGTATTGTATAATTTGTTCCGCATGTGGCCTAGCCCACACTCAACCTAAATACCTAACGAATGCTTGTGTTTAATTTTCGGCTATTGTCAACCGAGTCTGATTGGTGCGGTCGCGGCTGTGTTAAATCACGCCTAGGGTTATCAGATTGATAAAATTGTCTTGTTTTTGTTCATTTTTATGAAATGTTACATGATAAAAACGTCAGGAAAACACGTAAAGATAGGTAATCAGTAACATGTACACGCCACACATTAATAGCCGGTTCCTATGTCTTACTAACCATTCATACGAGTAATGTCAAATTTCTACCAATGTAAGGTAGACATGTGAATAAATAGTAAATGATAGGAACTGGCCATTGTAGAACTCAGTATTTGTTTACTAATTCTGGTCCCATTAAAGTCTTAACAGATTTAAAGCGTCTTGTTTTGAATTCTAAGCGATTTGTTTAATACACTTTGAAATCAATAATTTAAGGTTCTGGACAATACCTAATTATGTATGAAAAACACCTATCGTGCAGTCAATACGGACAACCATAAAGGCACAAATCTTACCACAATTACGAACTACCTCCGTGATCTTTGAGTATCGTATATATCCTCGATAATTTTATATAAACTGTATTGTAGTAATGTATGAGTAGGACAGAGTGGCAGAGTGCACAATCAGAGTCTATGATTCCCGAAGAATACAATCTACGTCTTTAAGTTAAGTATTTTCTAGTTACGCTTCAGTGACACCGTACTTCGTCCTCGACTGCAGAATCGTTTAACATGAATGACAGTAAACAAGAATCTATTTAAAAGAACGGATATAGATATATACCGTACAACAAAATATGACAAAAGAAAAAGATACAAACCAACCATACAACGGGTGTAGCTTAATCGCCAATAGGCGATCTCTTCTGAACAATCTCAGGCTAGGATTGATAGATTTTAGGAGGCTGAAACTGCATATCGGAGATGTTAAATTCGATTCGGGCAAAACATCCTATCAAAGATAAGTTGCAGTGGGTTTAATGCCTCCGACTTCGTAATAACCATATGAAGGTAAGGAGAGCTTCTATACAGTCGTATAGTAGACAAAATATAGCATAAGTGTATAACTGTATACGCTATATAACAATTTCTTAGCACATAGTAGTATTTTGTACTGGCAGAGCTAGCTTGACTTACTTACCATTCCACTATTTATTCAAATTTGAATGGAGTAGTGGTCCTTTTTCATGTTATATAAAAACAAGGAATGCTGATACACTCCATTTTTTTGTATAAATTCAACAGCTGACTCAGGCCAAACATCTGGCAACCCTGACTAAACAGAAAAAAATTGCTCGTCTGACTACAAAGCCCGCGGTTCCATTGTCTCAATTGAAAGTCATATAGATATCATTCATAAAAAGTAAGGTTATCAATGAGCCAAGTGGAAAAACACTTGAAATTGATGAGCTTCTGTGTTTTAATTATTTCGCTGTTTCGTTTGACCTGTATTTTAAAATTAATTTACCGTCTGTACTTGGTTCTAGAAATTAGAACAACTGACTCGCGATGTGAATGCGCTGTATTTGTAACATAAAAAATACTTAAAGAATATTATGAATTTTCATATAAAACTTGCTCCTACATATTTATAATAGTAATAATTTAGGGATTGAATTTTCTATAATTTCTTCTGTCATGCTAACCAGTTGAAGGAATTCCTGTTACGATAGAGATAATAATTCGTTTATTGCGTTATTATATCAATGTCGCAGCGCAGCCACATTTTTGGGTAATGCGTAGGCTAATGATACTGTTTAACTCTGCAATATGATTAATAAATAAAATAACCTAGAAGTTTCTTCAGAGTAAATTATTTGTGTACTTAAGGTCACTATTTAATTATCAAGATTAGAAATATTGCCATATCTGTGATTATTATCATTTAGAGTAAAGTAAATGCTTTGTTTTTTATTGGAAAGCGGCGTACCGTCGCATAGACGTGTGCAACATCAGGAACAAAGTCAACGCATTGCCAATCTAAGATGGGATGGAAGGGACGGGATAAAGGGGATGAGATTGGATAACAGAGATGAGATTTGGATTTTATCTATAAAAACAAGGGGGGATGTTTAACAAAACTACGATATCTTTTCGTGTTTGACTTTGCTGTCTTTAATGTGGTAAGTATACCTAGTGCTATACTTACCAATGTTAGTTTCTTATAAAGTCAAACTTTATAGGCGTACTTATTAACAAACAGGAATAGATGCGCAATAGACGGTTTTTATATAGAACCTGCCTATGCGCAACCTACATACAATTTCCCTGGCAACGATTATGCAAGGACGTTGCAGAATTATAATATCTTATCTTGACAACAATTTATTATAAGTACTTAATAAAAGTGATAAATATCCGATTACGTCGTGCTGATTTTTGTATTGTTTTTACTTAAAATATGCATAAATGCACCCAGTTATGCCAGGGTTAATTAATTACGTTAACCCGCCCAGCTTTTCTGTGGTACAATGGCTGGTTCCATATATCGGTTAACCTGGATGTGTTATAGGTTTCGTCGCGATGTTTTTCTTGAGCATCAGTACGAGGTAAATGAAATAAAAAGTTAAGATTTTCATAATCTATAAAAATGAAGGCACTCAGTAAGTTTTGGTAAAGTAAATAATTAATTCATTAACAAATTGAACTGACTTAAATATTTCACACGTGTGTGAGTTAGGACTGTTACATGTGACATTCTGATCAATTCGGTAACAACAAGTCATATTTATAATATATAATTTGTAGGTTGGTACATTTAAAGTATATTGCCGGTTCCAAATGTGAAAGTGTGTTTGGGTGTTGTTCCATCCCCCTTCGAAAATGAACCAATTGTCATAAGATATGGTGATATTATTCTCGATTTCGAGATGTACATAGGATATATTTATTGTAGAAAATTAATACTTAGTCTGGTATGTAACCCAGAGTATATAAACAAGAGACCTCATATCGTTATTCGTATATCGTTAAATATAGTACTTAACACGAGTCTACTTACATATTTAAAATTACAATATGTCACAGATAATCGAATACAAACAACCATAAGTTATCCCGTATTAGTTTTAGGAAATCTAAAAAGTTATATCTAATTTGTAAAACTTAAGTTATATCTAATTTGTAAAACTTGAATCAGGATGCATCATTAAATTATGATTAACCGTTTTTACTATCAGAGTCCGATCATCGTAAGACTTGATTGAATTGAATGCATTTTTTTGTTGCAGGTAACATGGACTGCGGTTCGTTCACATTGGGGCGATGGAATAAACAAGTCACAACTTTAGTTATAGATTGTTTAATTTTCTTATTAAGCTTTTTTATTACTTAATATCACGTAATTTCTATCTATTTTGCCTCACTTATTTACTGCTTACGAGTTTAATCTTATTGCATCTCACATAGCTCTATTTATTATAATTATGATCAATATCTATCTGCACGTAATCTTGCCATTCTAAATATCACTAGTAACTCCTGTTCACATTCTAACTTCTAGTAGCTCATTCTTTTCTAATAATCCACGTTTAAACCGCTCGGCGTACTCGCAGCGACTGCAGTTCGCTTCATTCAAAAACATGCTAGGAAGTGGGCGGGGCGTGCGGGACGCGGTGTCATTGGACTGCCGGCCGGCTCGCAATGATGGCCGCCGACTCATTCGGCCAATGAGCGGCGCGCGGGCCGAACGCACGTCCGTCGGACATCACGCGACGTTGCATTGCCGACACACTGCAACGTTGCCAGCTTTATACGAAAAAAACACCAGATTCGACCTTCTTAGGACTCCCGGTTTTTTTGTTTGGCCGCGTTATCATTCGGGAACATATAGTGAGATAGAGGTCTCAGTGAAATGTACTTCGCAGGTGGACTAGTGTTGTGATTTAGTGTATTATGGTGTGGTCTATGCCATCTGGGGAGGTGTTGATTGACATCGTAACGAGGTACTTAAAATAACTTTCTTTACATCTTGCTCATAGACGACAAAGCAACGCCTGCCTTTCAGATCTTTGCGCAATGAAAAACGGAAATCATACACGTTACCATTTCTTTCTAGTTATTATATCTGCGAAAGTAGTGTGATAGCTCTGTTTGAAAGTTAGACTTTGCTTCGTGGGTTTTTGTATATATTTAGGTTGCATACACCAGGGAGTTGAAGCTTTGGAGCTAAGCACATTATGAAAGTGGCTAACAATGGAAAAACACCGAAAGGTTTTAGAATCCACATGACTGTGTCGGACCTATCTTTAATAATGTTAGTCTAATTGGATTAATTTGTAGTGTTATCCATATGAGTATGTCATGAAACGAAATCACATGTGATCTCGTGACACGAGTTCATAACCAATATCAACAATGTATAATCAACTTACACGAACAGATTGAAACTTAGAGAAAAAAAAAAAAAAAAAAAAAAAAAAAATTGCGATATGTATTTCAACGTTGATTTAAAACACGTACCTATATAATTTTAACACCAACGTTGAAAAATGTTTCAACCTGAAAATCTAAATAACTGTCCTTAGAGTCATAACAGCAAAGTACATACAAAATAAAATATTCCTTATATTTCCGGTATAAAGTTATAGTACAGGAAATAAGTATGTATGTATATGTAGTTATTAATAACTAATTACCTATAATAATACTAGTTTCATATTCTATCTATATGGTTCCTCAAGACTATCATCAGTAGAATACTGAGTTTGCATGGGCCTAGAAGGCTGGCAAATGGCTGACCTCTCTAGATCACCTGACCAGTACGTCAGGTGCTTTAAAAGCTCTAACAGGGGACGATCTCACTCTCATGTAACAAAATGTAATTTGGAGTGCCAAATCACCGTTAGTTACGAACGTTCCCAAAACTTATAAGGGGGGGTTTTAATTCTATCACTAACCGTAAACTAATTCAAGAGGATGGTCTTAATCGCTCGTTGACGTTATGCCTACTTCCACAGCAGGGAGCAGGACAGGGGCCAGGAAATTAGGCAGCGCAAGTAATAACGTAAACTTAACTTACTTGAACATTTGATACTTGCGCTGCCCACTTCCCTCACCACTTTCCTACTTATAGCTCTGGAAGTAGGCATAGTGTTAACGAGAGGTTAGAAAATTAAACAGTAGTAGTACAATTCACTACAAAGGCAGGCACAGGAACGTAGTCCATATAGTCTTTTTAATGTATTGAGGTGCAATTCGCCTGTAATATAACGTTACAGATCCCGAGTATTACATCGGTGAGGGAGGAGAACCAAGCATTACAATGTCTAACCTGTAAGGATACAATCTGTAATATTTTGATACAACTTGTAACACACCGACCGCTTCGTCTTACATTGTGGAATCAATCAACTAAATACTCAAAATCGAATCATAAATGTTTCGGTACAGGTGAATGCCACGTTCGTCATTCCGGGAGGCAGTATTGTAACGTAATTCTCGAAATCGAATTATAAATATTACATTACAGGCGAATGCTCGCGGTGTGGGAGCACCTTAAAGTCATCGTATAGCTGAGCCGATTTGTAGGGCCGCAATTGCTGCCAATCAATGGAGTTCTTATGACACCACGAAAGATCACATTTGGCTTTAAGTTCGCATTTCTCATAAAAACACATAATTACTACTCAAAAAACCCTCAATATATTACAACTATTGTTCATTTTACAGTAATTTTACACATCGTCTCTTTATAGTTCTCGCCAAAAACTTCGGTAGAAATAGGCTCAAGAACCTGGAATCCTTCTACAACTCTACCTTCTCTATGGTTAGGTTGGTCTGTGTTTGTGAGTCATGATATTGTTTTTCATTTTATAATAAATACTTAGATTACTAGAAATACTACGAAATGAGTGATTAAGCTAATTAACCATGCAACATCTATAATGTGGCTGGTAAATATGTTGGTATTTTATGATAATAATTTTTGAAATACATTTATGAGTTTATGCCGCTGAGTCATGTGACAGCAGCGTGGCCCGCCATGACAGACAAGCCAACAAACGTTATCTCTGCCCGCGATCTGGCGGTAATACGTTTGTAAATAAGTATAAATATTGCATTATATGTACTCGAGTTCTGTAAAACGTAGTACAATTCTTTATCAGTGCTATAATTTTGTTTTGTAAACTGTTTTCAATGGTAATAAAAATATAAAATGAGGTATCGGCTAAAGTTTTGCACAGAGTAGCATGAGATTAAGGGAAATAAAGTTTAGGGGTATACATACACCTTATATACAGACACTAGACCTGTTATTTGGGCTAGGAAACACGTTTTTAGGGTCCACCAACAAGTTTTGAAAGAATAATGGGAAAAACAAAAATACGTTTGATAAACAAGGTTCACTTTTGTTGATAAAAAAGTTTGATTTGTGTTTAGGAGTACACTTTCATCGAATATATAAATAATAAAACTGTTTTTTAGTTTAGTAAACGAGTTTTGAATTAGTTATTATAATTTTAAAGGTCATAATAATAAATCACGTACTCACTTGTTTTTACTTTACTACGATAAATGTTAACAATTCTATATGTCAACAATATCGATTTTTAAATATGAAAATCATTCGATATGTCAATAAAATCGTTTTTTCTATATTGCGAGTTTGATTTAGTAGTATCTTTTTAATCGATTTATTTTTTTTATTAAAGAAAATCGATGCATAGTTTGCTATACTCTATTTGCCGCCTTTTTTATTCCAATTCACTTTTAGTTATATGAACGTACTTTGTGTTTTGTTAGGGATTTTTCAACGACTTGCGCTGTTTTGGTTATACTGATTATATTTACGCTGACGGGTTTTCTCACTGGACTTCGATTGCATTGCTTAACTTTGGATTTTGTCAAAATGCTCTATCTGAATTTCTGGATGTGAGATAGATATGGGAGGTAAATTATTGGTGATTTGAGTTAGGGATATCCTTACGATTTATTTATAGCCACTAAGGTTGTGAAGGGTGATCGAAAGTCGCGACTGGTGACTAAAACGGTGAGTTGGTTAGGTTATGTTAGTCTTTAGACCAAAGCGCCCGAGCCGAGAGAGAGAAGCGAGCGTGCGGAGCAAGAGGCCGGCGTGTGCCAGAACCGACTGGTCACCATTTATTCATTGATAACTATTTAAATAATGTTTATCAATCGGTTGTGACATTTGCCGACCGCTGACTTGGCACACTCGCTTCGCGCGCTCGGCTTGTGGGCTTTAGTCTGCGTTTTTAGAAATTTTTCTACATTGACTACTATCTTTCTTCTGAATTTCTCGTCTTTAGACATAAGAAATAAGTACACCATTAGTGACAAAAATAAGTGAAGTTATGTTTACAAAAAGTCATATCAAAAACTACATGTCTCCTAGACATGGGGATTGCCGAAAGGAGAGGTAGTCCTCTTTCCCTCCCACTACTTAAAATTCAGTGACCACTATTGTAAAGTTTAACCAAAAATATAATACTAAAAGAAGTCTCTGAGCGGATTTTAATGAAAACTAAAGCGGTATCATTAGATTTTTGAAAAAGCAATTACCAGTAATCAAAATCTTATTAGTTTAATGAGAAAGCATTAAGACCCACATATATGTTATAAAATTGGGGAGTCCTTCGTCCAGCAGTGGACAATATTGGTTGGAGACGACGATATACAACGTGTGGGCGTATAAAAGCTGGTTTTTACTATGAATTATATAAGTTGTCTGTGTGTGTATCAACTCGCGATATCTCCGGTTACAATAATGTAGATATTATGGATTGTTAATAGTTTACAACGCGATTTTTATATATCCTGTTTCGTCTCGTATAACATATTTCAATTTACATACATACATAACTTCAAGCCAGTTCTCTTGCGGGGTAGGCACGAACAACAGAGCGCCATTTAGGCTTATTCTTACACACCTCACTTGCTTCTTTGACATTCGTAACTCTTGTCATTCACGCTCGTCTGTTTTTAAGACTCCTGACATCACCTTCTGCTAGTACACGGTCAATTTGATCATGGAAGGTGTGTCGTGGCCTTCCATGACTTCTGCATGCATCCACTTTTGCATTGTATATCTGTTTAGTCATTCTTTCATCATGCATTCTTTCCACATGCCCGAACCACCGGAGCATTCCTTTCCTTACCTTCACCCCGACACTCTTTTTCAGACCAACTCTCTTTCTTCTCTCTTCATATTTCAATTTAACCATTTAAAATTCTCGTTTGTTCGACTCTTGATTTCGTGTCTATTTTACTTCAGTCAGTGGAAAAATGATGATAAAGAGTTCTGAATTTCATTCCCAGTTGCTTTCCCATACATATTTTCACGACTGTTTCCAATACAGGTAGGCAGAGACGATGCATCTCCACTTGCTAAGATTCTGATAATCACTTCTCGCTTCATCTACTTTCATAATGTCTTCATACAAATTCGAAACCTATTTGATATGCTATGTATCATTTAATGTATTAGGTATACAATAATTATAGTGTATTTTTGATTAATACTTTTAGTGGCTTGCGAAGCTAAAAAACAACAAAAAATGACTAGCAAAAATATACCGACTTCAGAAGTCTCGTAGAAAGCAAATAATAATTATTTTCTACATCATATTGAAGTTGGTGGGTGCGAAGTAAAACATAAAAAGTGAATATATTTTTATTGTTTTACTAGCGGCCCCGGCAGACATTGTCCTGCCTTTAAAAAATAAAATTCTAGAACCCGATCCCAGAGCCACATATCGGTTCTAATTGCGAATCTAAACCATCCGGGTACCCACTCAAACACACAAAAACAAAATCACCAAAATCGCTCCAGGTGATTAGGAGGATTCCAGAACCCGATTTCAGCTCCACCTACCGGTTCTAATTGTGAATCTAAAAGAGTAATATATTTTTTTTTATTCTAAGTCATGACAAAATAAGATTAAAAATCTTGCCAAAAAATTAAAGTTTATAATTAACAAATAAAAAATAGGGGTTGATCGTAGAAGGGTGAAAATTGAGGATTGTATGTATTTTTGTATGTTGTATCATAAAAAAATAGAAATTAAAAATTTTGTCTAAAAAATAAAATAAAAAATTTAGGGGTGGACTACCCCTAACATTTAGGGGGATGAAAAATAGATGTTGGCCGATTCTCATAGATACCGGATAAGCACAAAAAATTTCATCAAAATCGGTCAAGCCGTTTCGGAGGAGCATGCCAACGAAAACTGTGACACGAGAATTTTATATATTAGATTTGGCACCGACTTCAAGATTTAGTAAATATTTATTTTTTGCTTTTTAATTACTACTGAAGTCGGTTTTTTTTTATTGCAAAAAAACGTTTACGTATATACTATGTATATGTATCGTGATTAGAAGTACCTATTCGTTTTGGGATTGTTATAAATCTAAAAAAAACCCCAGACACCACTACACATTGCCTATTTGAATTTGATGATTTCCCTGCTATATATTCGGAATCAAAATCCAAAAAAAGATATATGCGCACAACAAATTGGTCAGGAGACCTCCTTTTTCGAGTCGGTTAAATACAGTGGACGTCAATCACCTCTACGAAACCCTTTGTTGTATTATTATAAAGTCTTTTTATTTAAGTCAGTGGGGCTAGTTATTTGTTTCCAAAGTTATGAATAGTCACCCTCCCACTAAGTTTTGTATTGTGAAATGGGAAACTCGGAGAAAATTGTAGGTTGTAGAGCTTCAACAATATTTTTGATGAAAATTATTTTTCGGTATTTGTTGAAGTCGCGTGTAAAACTCGAGCTTTATAAATTTTATTTTTTTTGAAGCTTTCTAAGTGCGACCGTCTTGTAGATTGTTGTGGATGGTTTCTCTTCATTTATTCCAAACTAGGATATTGCCCATGACTTCGCTCACGCTCGACTCGAAATTCCCGCAGGATTCCCAAGACAAAAAGTATCGCAGTTTTTAGTGAAAACTATGTCGGAATAAGCTATTTTTTATGCACCCGAACAAACTCAAACCGTTCCCGGGAAAAATTCCCGGGATAAAAAATATCACACATTTTAATTACATAAAATTTGCTGTCGATAAGTGAAAAAAACAAATTGGAAATCGATTTTTTTTAAAATCTGGGCACTTTATATCATTCCCAGAAAAATTCTCGCGGGATTCCCAACATAAAAAGTAGCGCAGATTTGAAGTCAAAGAATTTGCTGTCGATCAGACAAAACCGCATCAAAATCGGCCCAGTAGTTTTTAGTGAATCCCGAACAAACAAACAAATCGACAAATAAATAGACAAGAAATCTAAAAAAAAACATTGTATCGCGTTCTCCGTCGTTTATATAATAGTCTATTCCAGTTGTTTTTTTAAACAACTTCAATGTACAGGCACAGTATGTTTAGAATTTTATATTTATATCCTTTGTTTAAAACACCTAGAGAATTAAAAACTCAGAATTTAGCAAAGCCGTGGTAGATTAGTGGATAGCGCATCCGCGTTCCAAACTCAAAAGGCGCGGTTTAAAGTCCTGGCCGGAAATAATGCACCACTTAGTTAGTTTTAATATAATCTAGGTGTCTTTAAGTCTCGCGTGAACAGGTATCTTCTAGGTAAGCGTGCTCCACCTTAGACTGCATTTCCGCCTGACGTCAGGTGCAATGTCAGTCAAACGCGAACCTATTCAATATTAAAAAAAAAAAAAGTTTTTTGACCTAATGTGCGCATATTGTTACGACTATCGTGTGATTGGTGAAACCTGCAATTGAGATAACTGATGTGTCAAGCCTAGAGTTGCTAATATTTTCTCAGCGAAATACAGTATTTTTCAAAATAAGTTATAAAAAAATATAGTACACGTCTAAAAAATTTCTATAAAATACTATATTTTATAGAAAAAAAATAATAGACAAAGATATATTTGTTACTTATTTATTTTTATAAAAACTATATTTCTTTGCAATTCTTGCATTTTTTAACAATGCTTTGTCTAAAATAAAAGTGTCATATGCTTTATTACATTCAATTATTCAATAAAATCAAATTATTTCGATGTTGTCAATATGATATTGACAACTTTGACGTGCTGCCAGCGCATCCAGTTAGTATAGAGAATAGAGATCAGTGGGAGCCAAAGACAAAAGATTGTAGATGCGTTCGGAATCCGGAATTCGGTTACACGAACTGGCCTCACTCAAAATTTAGTGAAAAGGCGGGTTAATTATTTTTTTTAATTAAATATTTGTTTGTTACATTTCTTTCGGTGTTGAAAATATAGTATTTTTGCGTACTATATATTTCTTCAACAGTATATAGAACGCCGACCCGAAATATAGTACAATACTATATATTATAGTACGGTTGGCAACTCTAGTCAAGCCGGCAATCCACCTTAGACAAGCGTGGCGCGTATACTGTCAGTTCCCCTATAAATAGGAGGCCCGAGCCCAGCAGTGGGACATTTATGGGCTGTTATGATTATTTATATTATCATCAACTTAGCAAAAACATTAAACGCGCGTTACAATTGAAATACGTGATGTTATTAACTTTCCTGGAATTTTATCATATTCGGTTAAGTCATTGTCTTGCATTTAGAATGTACATAACAAGTCTAATGTCGCATTATTGTTAACCTGAATATTGAAACACCACCTGAGTTATTTTAAGTGTTATTTTTTTGTAATAACGTAGTGTGCTGCTTGCTATATTAAGCTTTACATGTCTGATATGATGTGTGTGTGTGTGTGACTCATGTGATATGGTTGGGCACTTTTGTGATCGGGAAAAAGCACTGAGCTTCCGTGACCGTCACGCTCAGATACAAAGTTTTAATTTTTGACATACAGTCCTACCATTGACAGCTTTTTTACAGAATTTCGTGACTACCCATTTCCTTAGAAAATGGATATGGTGCACTCGATACACTTACAAAAGCAGGGTTGACAAACATCATGCATTTATGTTATATATAGTCTTGTAATGTATTTTTCTTTCATCGTTAGCACTTTTTTAATTTTTTTTATTGCAGGAGTTCAGCAGGCAGGCAGACGGCCCACTTGATGGAAAGTGGTTACCATCGCCTATGGACATTTACAACACCAAAGGTGCTACAAATGCGCTGCTGCTCTCTTATAGGAGACTGGAACCTGGTCACTAATGCCGGAACATAACTCAAGGTTGTTATGGCGGCATATTCTAGACCAGGGGTGGTAGCCACTAAGGCGGGGAAATACCCTACCACCTGGCTGTGGATTGTTTTGTCGCCTCATACGACAGGCCGCCCGGCCGTAGGAAATTGTATTCTTTCTCTGTTCCTGCACGGATAAACAGACTCAAGAAGACTTAAAGGAGTCACGAGGTCGATTTTGACAAAAACTAAAATGGTATCATTAAAGTTTTGAAAAGAAAACCTTGTCGAAAGAAGAATCGAATCAGGTAATTTTGAAAAAAAAAAATACACGTATTTTTTATCAAATCATAGTGTAGCTTGTAAGTATAAATTTGTGTGAAGGAATGTCAAGGCAAACCTTTGGCTACAACTACGTGACACGGTCACTAACATTAACATCATCACAGGTGTAGCAGGGACATAAGCGTTTGTTTGTTATGTGTACTGTTCTAGAAATACGGGCCTACATGATAATATACAATTTATCTCCCGCCCGTGTAAATTGCGTCATTTGACTGACATATGCAAATTATATGAAATATAAAGGCACAGCGAGCAAAGGTCGTTACTGTATTCGTAATGTGTGTTTATCGTGTATAATTTAATTATAATTTCGGTCTTTTATCATGAATTCACACAAGTGTTTTTTTAGCAGCATAAATAAAAGTACTTGTATTATATGTTTTTTCGTTAGATCTTATACTGTCGATGGCGGCTATGGCTGTAATATAAATGGGTAATATAATTTCTTCACTTTTTTTTTACACGCACGAGACATAATAAAGGCAAGTGGTCAAATGTTAACTTGTCTAATGTTATGCAAATTGCCCAAGTACGTTCACGTCCAGCCGGGGTCGCGGAAGAAAAGCTCACGCATATCCCGTGACCCCGGCTCATGGCGTCAGGTGGCAACAAGGGGTTTTAGTGGGTATTCCGGCTCCTTTAGCCGGCGAGTCCCACACTCCCCCGCCGAAGTCTCCCCGGCCGGGGGGTCCGCAAACGGATTTCCCCTTGTAAAAAAAAAAAAGTACGTTCACGTCGGTTACACACATATACACACAGAGAAAATTTTCATAATGGCGATGAATAGTTTTGCCGTTTGGCTACAACCTTAAATAAACGCTATTTTTTTCATCTCAATTACAGGATATGTATGACTACCCCACTTATGAGGAGGACTTATTTTTTAAATTAATATATAGCCACCATTTTGTAAGAGCATGTAGAAGACGCTTTTTTTCCTTACAGCCGTATTAGAGGAAATTTGAGAAAAGAAAGTAATTAATATTTTATGTTAAGGATTCAGTTTTTGCTGTACCAAAATTCAAATCTTATCAAGTAATGTCAGTCAGATGTGCAGTGCTGACTCTTAAATATAAGGAAAGTAGGCTAAGATTAATAAAGACTGCCACTTGAAATATATTCGTTGTGGTAATAATTGTTGTTTTTTTTTACAAAAACATTTCTAATGAATAAGACTTAATTGATATAATAATTTCTTCACGTATCTGGCTATCTATTACTAACCTAATTAATATTGATTATTACTAAGGTCTAAGAATAAAACAAATAAGTTTAAAATATTCCCAAGTAGTAGTTGTATTCGCCACAAAGGCAGGCAAAGGATCCATACAGCCAATTCTGATGTTTAAGTCTTCGTATAATAGTCGCGCAGTTGTACTGTAGGCTACAACTAACGCCATTCAACGGAGTTCTTGTGAAAACTCAAAAGGCCACATTTGACTATACAGTTCACATTTCTCACAAAACACATAATTACTACTCAAAAACTATCAATATCCTACAACTATTGTTCATTTTAGAGTAATTTTACACATTTTTAGAAAATAAAACTGCACAGCACAAAGTCTCCTTTCAGTTCCCGCCAAAAACTCCATAAAATATTCCCAATACCTGACATAAACGATTTTATTGTTTTTTTTTTTTAATATAATTATCCTCCTGGGAACAGAGTCTTTTTGCTAGAAAAACGCCCATACACAATTTAAATACAACTTTTATAGTCAAGCAAGTGATTTGTCAGTGCCAAACAAGAATTAGAAATAAATAACCGCCTCGTAACCTTTTTTATTTGAAATGCTAAGTTTATCAGTTGTTAGAGGTGACCGGCATTGAATACCTACTTGCTTCCTTTTTAAAGGATTATTGTAGAATTTATGCTCATATTTATAAAGTAACCTTTTTATTGCTGGAATACTACATACAGTCCAATGGCCCACCTGATGGAAAGTGGTTACCGTCACCTTTGCACTGGTCTCGGAATTCTATGAAACATTTTTTAGAAACTCCCATATTGTAGTGGTCGGGGAAAACCTCAGTTGGAAATTAATTTCCAATCGCCAACATGCACAAAAAAAATTAAGGAAATTAGGATGGACGTCCGAGAGATGCGTTAGCAGAAAGAAGACGAAGGCACCATTCTTAACTGCCTAGGAAATTATTAGTTGTGTATGTCTCTCTCATTTCTTTCACCTTATCCCAATCATTAGGGGTTGGCATAATATCTTCATATATTCCAGCATAATATGTCCGTTATTACAACACAAAGCTTCATGTCATTCTTCACACAATCTATCCACCTCCTTTTTGGTCTGCCTTTACACTTGTTTTCTTTCTTCTTCTTTCGTTACTTCCAATTAAATAGACTTTTTGTCACATGACTCATCCCTCCTCATTACATGACTACTATCTCTTCTGCCTATTAATTTTTCAATTACAGGTGCAACTTTTAAACGTTCTCCTATCCTATGTACTCAGTTGCATATAATTATAGAAATTATAATTATTATCTAGATTCTAGCAATTCAAAAGAGTAACATCGACATATGATAGATATACTACTATAAACATTAAAGTCACTTCACAACGAAACTGTTTAACATCACCAGCTGGTTTCAACTGTCTTTACTTCATTTCAATAGATCAAAAGACCGGTGTGCAAAGTCATTCCACACACGAGTCATTGAACCTTTAGTACAGTGTGCAACATAATAAATTTATATGTAAATCTTGTTCATAAATCCGTGCAGTTGCGTGTGCACGCAGGAAATCTGCTCACCGTTCCGAGAACCGCAACTATTGCCTTCCTGTTGACTTTTACTTTCCAATCGGCGGAGATGCTCTTTGCTTAGAAATATGAAATAAGGAAAATGTAGCATTTTGCTAGGGTTTCGCTTTAGGATTAACGTCACAGAATACAATTAAAGCGGCCATTACATTATCCAATATACAGAGTGCTAAATCTGGTGCGTTAGCTAGCTAGTGCACTAGATGAGCAAGTGTGGCACAGCAGAGTCGATACGATCCCACTAGATGGAATCACCAACTGCCTTTACACCATCCAGATTTAGTACGCCACCTCACCTACCGCTCTGCAAATTGGATAATGCAATGCCCGCTTTACTAAAATTGATAGTGATAGCACTGATACCTCTCGTGAGCTTGTAAAAGAGATTTATTTATTTATTACATATCCAACAGCTTAAAATATTTACAGTATAAACGCTGTTTAATATGATTTTCGCCAATTACTAGATACTTAACACTTCATAGTGTTTTTTCGCAAAAGCAAGACCGCCTTGTAAAGAGTTCATGATATGCTATGATATAAATGTAATTTATTTATAAATATAATGCCTGCTGGTGTCCCTATATAGTATACATTAATAACTAAATAAAAATACAATTTATTAACTACGTTTAAAATAAGACAGATATTTATTATGTATATAACAGATACATGTCATACATACATAAAAACTATAGAGGCGTTTCAAAGGCGTGTTCTTTGATATTTATGTTGCCTAAAAACATTGGAAAAGTAATTCTATAATAACTTTTTTAATATCTTCGATTTAAACATTAGTTTTGAGTTATGGACATAGTACATATCCTTGAACTTGAAATGATTTAAGTGCCGAAGGTATTGAACAAACTTCTGACGCCAACATCGTGACACTTTATGACCTGAAGCCGATCTTAGACGTCGTGCCTTTCAATTTCGATAGAAATGCGACAAAAAATAAATTAAAACTGTTTTTATCTGCTTTTTAAGTAGTTTAAAAAGCCATTAGTAGTTTTTAAGCAGACGAAAATGACATTTATAAAAAAAAGTTGTAACTACTATACATGACTTCTATAAAGTCTATACAATGATCTTTAAATAACAAATAATTCATAAATTTTGGTTATGATGTAACGTTTAAGTTTGTCAAATTTTTTACATTTATTTTTGTTCTAATTCTATTCCCGGCATAAGCTACGAACGCTATGAACAGAGTAATGACTTTATAACCACGACTTAAAGCTTGTACGTTTAATTTTTAGTAAAAAGAAACAAGTTTATAAATCCACGCGAAATAAAAGAAAGCTTTCTTTCCAAGAAGCCAATCATACATAGGATACAAAGCGCAGATTAATAAAACTTTAATTAATGCCAAGATAACGTTATTAAGGCGATAACAGTGCATGGTCAAGGTTGGCGGAGTCACGATTCATGGATAACGAAAACAACTCGTATCCGGTGACCTTCTGTTGTAAATACGTGATTAACACAAAATTAGTTGTGGACTCGGCGACTGGTAACGAGCGTAACAAAAAAAAAAAAAAAGGATTCATACATTTTTTATTTATGGCACATGACTTGGATATTGCGCCAGCGGTGTCATTAATTACATTTTTAGTTATATATTTCAATAGAACTGCTATTTTTATTTCATATTTCGATATTGTAACGTATGTATTTTACGGTGAAGCAACATAATATTAATGAGAAGTTCGCGCTTTCAACAGTATGACTGTGAAACACCTGAGAGTAGCCAACGTGAGTTCTGAAATGTGATAAATGCACCTGAGGTCCACCAAACGCGACGTTCCATTTATAGTAATCTCAAATCTTATCTCAGATGTATTTAGACCATTGTTTCTTAAGGATTTTTATGTCGCGACCCACGAAAAAACCAAGTCTTGCGACCCCTTAACTGCAAAGTAATAATAATATTTTACTACACTACAATTCTTTCCTATAATATACGAACACACTGGAACCTCCTTTAATAACAAAAGCGACCCCCCAACATTGGTCGCGACCCAGATTGAGAAACTATGATTTATGACTATGAATGTTTGCAGGTCTTAAACAAGTACTCGGTTGCTATATTAGAATGTTTTATAACCTTTTGTCTTTGGGGAAGAGTAATGAATTAACCGGCGTTTTAAACTTATATGGTCCTAAATATAGCAGAATCTCAATTTGAAAGATTTTTGTTTAATAATACGGTTAGTACTGTCTTCAAGGGGTTCGTACTATATTAAAAGTTAACTTCCATCATACCATCTTCGGACCACAAGGCGCTCTGGTCTACGCCATCGTTTCACAGTGGAAACGCTACCAATGCGTACTAAACGTTTCGCCTCCACGTTCCTTCTACATACGGCAGAGTCGTGGAATGCACTACCAGAGTCCGTGTTTCCCGAAAAGTACAATCCGGGTATCTTCAAGTCTCGTGTGAATAGGTATTATCTAGGTAAGCGTGCTCCATCTTCGACAGCATCGTGATCGTGGTCAAACACAAACCTATTTAATATTGTTACATGCCGACAGAAGTGAATGCACACCTGTCTGCCATAAAGCACAGTTTATTACCTTCCCGCATTTGGACTTCTTTTGTTTACTTAGAAAACAGTATATTCTGTATTGTACTAGTTTATGACCGTTCGCAGGAATAATTAAGCAGGTGTGCGGATTACGTTTTCTGGGAAATTGTGTAGACGCTTGGCAGGTAGACATATTGTATTTGTATAGATGAGTATAAAACAATGCCCGAACGGAGGGCTGAGGCAGTCAAGCGACGATTACGATACGAGCAAGACGTGTGTGCATTTGATGAGCTATATAGTGACGGACTTTGCGCGTGTTATTAAATCGTGTATCACGTTTGTACTGGTTGCGTCCAGTTATATTTGTACCTGTGTTATACGTGTTTGTATAGTTCTACTAAATTCTATAGTAATTCCAACGGCATTTTAATTCGAGTCCCGCACTCGTAACAATATAAAAAAAACTAAATAATATTATTAATAATAATAGGTTTATTTAATTTTTTTTATAGCTGGAGTACAGCAAATAAATGAATATATTCAACAGACAAGCACCTATTCTATATTACCAAGATATAGATAAGTTACGCTTGTATTACGGGTAAATGATATGGACTTTGACGCCGCTCCTAGTAACATTCAAATTAAAGTAAATAAAGGAAAGTTCCACTTTAATTACGAAATATGCAATATCTGAAATAGGGAAGCGTACTGTCAAATCAACTTTTATAAACTTAAAATAGTCGCAGGCTCAGATTTTGTACGAATGTACCTACTTATGACATCATAAGTAGGTAGGTACATACAAGACAAAGGAGTCAAATAGCGCATTAGTTATTCTTTGAAAAGTAATTACAATTATCTGTATGAACACATTATTACGAGTTGTGGGACTCGAATTAAAATGCCGTTAGAATTATTATAGAGTTTATTAGAACTATACAAACACGTATAGCACAGGTAAAAATATAACCGAACACAACAAATCCAAACGTAATACAGAAGGTCGTAATTCAATATAACACGCAAAGTCCGTCAATAATAGATTCCCGAATGTGCACACGTCTCGACTTGATCGTGTTTCTCGCTCGACTGCCCCCCTCCCTCAATCAGGCCTTCGTTTTATACTGCACAAATGCAATGTGCCCGCCTGCCCGACAACGTGGACCGAATTTCCTAGAATCAGCTTGTACTTTATATCCGTAACACCTGGCTAATGATTACAGCCGCAAGTGGCCGTAAACAATAGAACAATAGGCTGTTCTCTAGAAACGTATGCCAATAGATAAGTAAACAAAAGAAGACGATCATAAAAGAATTATAATTAGTTCAAATGCCGACGGGTAATAAATGTGCTTCTATAAATCTGTACGTGGAATTTGTCTTTGTCGGTGCCTAGGTTGTAACAATATTTTAAAAGTTAACGCGATAAGATATTATTTTAACGCCTGTTCTATATGTAACAATATTAAATTTATTATAACATGTGTCCGTATCCCTATTGGGCTGGGGTGTTTGACTTCTAGTGAAACAAGCGGGTCAATGCTCAGATACACTACTACAAAAGAACTCATAACCAAGTGAATTTCTTAGCACGCATTATAAATGTACAGTTAGCAGAACAGTTAAAACACTAAATATTTCATAACGACCGCATTGTTTATTTACCAAATACTGGGAGCTGTATCGATTTAAAAGTCAATTCGAAGTATTCTTTGACATTTTTCCGGGTCGTTCACGGGTATATGTAGATTTTTGTGAGATCACAATAATACAATCGAGCCTTACGGTATCCAAAAGGAGCTAAGCTTGGGAGCTGTTGTATATATACATCTATAAGCCCATCTGTTCAAGAAGCCTCGTATTTTAAAGCAGAGCTTTTCTTAACTGACGCTTTATGATATATTTCACATGCCAACCAGGTCAATAGTTTAAAATATAAGCCGTGATAGCTTAGCCGTTCGCACACTCGGCTTCCGAACTCGAAGGGCTAGGTTCTATATCGTGGCTGGAATGCATGCACCACTTAGGCAGTTTTGTGACCTAATATGCAAACAGTTATAATTACTACGTGCACATCGAGATAACAACATTAAATAGTGTAATTCGTTTCGAAAATCCTGTTTGTAATTGACACGTAAATATTACAAAATATAAAATAACTTAATAAAGATTTTTGAGTAAAAATTTATTTAGTTTATTAAAAGACAAAATAATATAACATTTTCTACATCTTGAAGTCGGTGCCGAGCAAACCATAAAAATTACTATATACGCTGTCATAACAACAAAATATTTCAAAATATTGCAAAAAATGTTATTAAGTTATTTTAGACTTTTTAGTTTTTGAAGTCGGTTTTTTTTATGAAGTTTTTTTTTATTTGTTACTTTTTAGTGTCTAGCTATGGATAAGCCTACGAAAGCTGTTAAAAAAACATAGGTCCCAAGAAACGGGAACGGTAAATTTTCTTTAAAAAATCTTCATAAAATGAAAACTACTGGGCTAAACTATGTTAAATTTTCAGGGGACCAAATGGCAACTATTCCGCATCAAACTAAAAAAAAAACACCTAAATCGGATCATAAATCTTAGACTAATCAGTGTACATACATAAAAAAGATACCACTCAAGTTGAGAACCTCCTCCTTTTTGAAGTCGATTGAAAAAAGTATATACTACCCGTGCGCAGAAGCTTTGCCGATAGCCTCATGATATCACGCGTCGATGGTCAGTAGGGTTGACAAAAAGGTTACATAAATAACTGTTGCAATAACTTTATTATTGTATATATACTTTACATAAGTATGTACAATAATATTAAGTAGTCACCGGCAAACTGTCAATGTTTAACGTCACAAAAAAAAAATCATTTCAAATAATGCATCAAACCCTTGGCTACATCTGTCTGATACAGTCATTGACAACACTGACATTATGCTGGATGTAGCAGAGGCATAAGAATAACTAATTATTGCGACAAAATGACTCCCATATGTCCCATGATGACTCCTAGCTTCCTAAACAAAAATGTTCCATTAGTTTAGGAATACTGCCTAGTAATTTGTTATTTAGATGTAAACCATTTTCAGCTAATGCTATTATGATACATCAATAGATAAATATTATTTGTAATGAAGAATTCAATCTTTAAATTATTTCCAAGAATCCAGAAGTGTCTTTCCAATGTTTCTTGTTTCCCGAAGATAACTCGGACAATTCAATAATACGCAGATGTAAGAATGCATGACGTTTTCCGGCGACTATATTAAAATAGACGTGATTATATGTCATTGGATTGTGTTTTTGTCAGACGTTTCCTGCACAGAATATAAACATGCTTTTGGCATTTTAATAGTTAATCTGTGGACGGTTCTCCCCCTTTGCAAGATATAATATTTTTTTAGCGTGTGACTAAATTTTCTACGCATTTTCCTGTTTAGTCTTTTTAATGATATCATAGGTCTAGTATAAATACCTACCGAATATTAATAATTATAATGAAATAATACTACAAAGTTAGTTATTCAAGTGGGCTTTCAGGGCCAAATAGCGAGAAGCATTCAAAGAAGTCTCGAGGCCGATTATGACCGAAACTAAAGTGGTATCATTAGATTTTTGAAAAACCAATTACTCTGGATCGAATCAGCTGATTTTGAAAAAAATAATACACCCTGTATTATTATACCAAATCAGTGTAGCTTGTAAGGGTCAGTTTCTGTGAAGGAATGTCAAACGGCAAACCATGGGAAAGTGTTGTTTTTGAACAATATCTTTTATTTTCCATACATATTGGGCTAAGAGTTTTTTTTTTTTAATTTTGATATAGGTATGGTTTATTTATGTTTGCTTGTAGGCAAACGGGTCCACTTGATGGCAAGTGGTTACCGGTCGCCCATAGATGCAACACCAAGGGATCTGATGCGTTGCTTGCGTCTTTGAGACTTTAAATATGACTGTGTGTATATAAAAACAGTATCTAAAGTAGAGTAAACGCGGTCGAGATGCGAGCACGGCGCAAAATCTGCGGAGTGACGTTCGCGGACCGTGTTCGTAAAACCGAAGTAAGAAAGAGAGTTGGTTTGAAAGTGAGTGTCGGGGTGAAGGTAAGGAAAGGAATGCTCCGGTGGTTCGGGCATGTGGAAAGAATGCATCATGAAAGAATGACTAAACAGATATACAATGCAAAAGTGGACGGATGCAGAAGTCGTGGAAGGCCACGACACACCTTCCATGATCAAATTGATCGTGTACTAGCAGAAGGTGATGTCAGGAGCCTTGAAGAACAGACGAGCGTGCATGACAAGAGTTATGAATGTCAAAGAAGCAAGTGAGCTGTGTAAGAATAAGCCTAAATGGTGCTCTGTTGGTCGTGCCTACCCCGCAAGGGAACTGGCGTGAAGTTATGTGTGTATATAAAAAGTATTGTATATCTTTTTTGCATTAGTGTTGAGAATCTCATAACATGTGCAGTAGAACAAAGGTGAGATAATTTTATACTTAAAGAAAGTTTAAATCTGTCGATCCATTTGGGTTTAAAATGCGTTTATATATAACGATATTAGTGCGTGCTTGAGAACTCTAGAACGTTCTTGACTTCACCGAGCCCGAGTCGACCTTGCTGCGTTGTAGGTCGGTAAATATGTCTATTTATGTGTAACTAACTACCTACTTGTACGTATTTTGTTTGTACTACGTATTCGATACCAAAACCTGAATACTAGATTCCATTCAATGTTAATTTGTTGCGTAATGAAGCAGTCGTCTATATTTTAATGAAGCACTTATTTTATTTTTCACATGTGCATTGTAGTCATGTTTGAGTCATAGATATTTTGCAAACGGAAATTAGGTCCATTAATAACGGTTAGTCATTTTACGTTGTTTTTATCTCGAAAAAAAATGTTATAACGATGTCCCTATTACATCTTGTATAACGTTAGTGTTAGGCTTGCCCCTTATTAAAGGGTAAATCCTCCATGATCAACTATGGTCTAATCCCTTACAAAGGACCCAGTATTGTGCGTAAATAGCATTCCCCCGCCTTAAAAAAAAAAGTAGCCACTGTGTCGTATCGTATCGTAGATGTAGCCAGTTAAAACAGTCACAATAGGTGTATGAACTAATGTAGCTCTAATTGTTAACGCGTTATTTTGAACACTAACATAGGTGGAGCAGAGCATATTATCAAACTATATTGGTATTTTTTGGTGACATAAGAAAATATAAATATGATATATAACATTATACGAAACGTTAATATTATGAAAAATTTATTCTCTTTTTTAGGTATTACAAGTTCATGAAGTCTTCGGAAGACTTTTATCACTTATACTGCAGTAATTATCGTGCAGGCAGGTAATCATAGTTATACATAATATGTTTGTGCCGTTTGCTGTTGAAACGTTTGGAGAACTCTCAAAACGCCTAAATGATTCATCAGATGGAGGGCTGGTTCCTAACTCGGACTAGAACACTATGGCAATCCAGCGAAGTAACGTAGCCAGCATTCTGAGGACCGGACCCATTAAAATCGATGATCTACGCTCAGTGTTCTACTTATAGCAATTATAGGTAGAATACAATATAAGTTAAGTTTAATTCATGTACTATTTTGATGTAAAGAATAATTATGCGTCGGTTCACTCCAAGAACTCATTAACTGATATGTAGTTATATTATATGGCAGTTAATGTGTTCTTGCAATAACTGACGTACTCTGCAAAAGAAAGTCTAGAGCCGTTACATAAGTAGGGCGCCGCCGCGGGCATAGGAAATGCTACACCCTTCCACGCCAACAAAATATAAATTGTGAAATGTTTTGTCAAAAAAATAATCGTCATTTTCCATACATTACGTTCCAAAGTGCGTTTTCGTAACACATAAAAAGCTTGGCGCATCGAAATGTCCGACACGCTGACATTAGAGAACTTTACTAATGTCAACGCTTACGTAAAACGGAGCAGCGCGGTGGCAAGACCCCCCTCGGTACCGTGAATACCTACCTACTGGCGAAGCAGCTGGGCTCGCGTCGCGTCGCCGTCCATCCGTTCGCATCACCACACCGACGCGTGTATCTGTTTTTGAAACGCTTCTCGGAACGCTGCACTTGTGTCCGACTGCGCTTCGTACTCTGTACAAAAATAAAAACACAATGAACGCTTTCCCGCGCCAACTACCTTTCTATACGACGCAAGTCGAATACTTTCATATTCGAATCTCAGCTTTCTATCTCGCAGCATAAAGTAGAAAATTGGATGAAGAATATTATAAGTTAGGACGTTCTAATTCTGATGCGCGGATGCGTCACGAAATGGCGGCCGGGTGGCGCAGGTCATCGTGCTAAGCTACACGTATATATATAGCTATACGTTTGATCCGATCTCTATATCGCATATTATTGTATAGTTGTTTTTACGTTACGTTGTTGCCAGCCGGCTGTTTGCTAGCGAGTGAAGTGAAGGTCACTTTACACGACTGCCGATTGGCAATTTCGCTCTTTGTGCGCGATGAGAGAAATCTACGGCCATTTTTGTGTTTTATTTGATTTGTTTAGGTGTTATTGAATGTTTGATTATGCGTTGACGTAGTTGGAAATTGCCTGATTGTGTTGGGATGATAAAACTAGCAGTTAGTCGATACATTCGGTACAAAATCATAATTCAGAAGTCGATTATTATGATAAACACATACTTATTTTTTCTCAAGTTACATGACAATTGTTTTTATTAACAACTAACGGATGTATGTTATTTTTACTGCCGTGTCTGTTATTAATCTGCCATACAATTAGGCCTACATTTAGCGATTCGCTAACACCGCGCAGAATCGCAGTTCACTATTTGAACGTAGGCCTTCCCAAGATTGTGCAACCAAGTTTTTAATAAATATAAGAATAGTTACAGTCATTTATGAACTTTATAAATTGCACTACATGCCGAGATTTAAGGTTGACCTTGAAATGCGCTATGGTGGCTGAACGCTGTGCACTCTTCGCGCTCTAACTCAAAAACTGTAGAATGTATAGAAAATTGTTTCAGACAAAACCTGTAGAGAATATTATGCTCTACAACTTTAATAATACATGCGAATATCTTTTAAGGCATAAGGAGCGAGATATTAACAAAAAGCCTTTCGGAATAATTTTCGGGACGTTTGATCCTGTATATTTTAAGACGGCGACACGAGATCTTATGAGAGATGAAACAACTCTTAGAATAGCGAAATGAATGTTTTTGCAAGTTTATAGCGTATTGGTTTTCATTCCCAGCTTTGTCCCTTTGTTTTTACACACAGCACTATGATGATTAAATTTTAGTGATGCTTAAATGGATATAGGGATACTCCGGCACTTTATGACACACCACAATAAAATACTGTGATTCCGCCTTTAGTATTGTCATTCCTAATTTAGCCCCCTGTGAATGCTTTTGGTGTGAAGTTTACGATCAAACGCCCCCCACATCGCTTATTTTCGTTATTTTGTTTATCTTAAACAGTGTGTAATGAGATCCTGTACGTCACCCATAAAACCCAGATAATTTATTACATTTTTAAATCAGTATACAATGAATTATTGAATCGATACTATGACCCGGGCCCTACGTATAGTATGATGTTAAATAAGCAAGACTTGAAACCGGTTTTAAATAACCGCTTTTAACCGGTTATATTCCACTATTTCGATCGGTGTGTAAATGTTAAAAAGAGTGTTGCGTAAACCTATATGAACCAATTTATTCCACAGGAATTGTTTTCTCTATATGACAACTGTTATCCGTGCAGGAACGTAATAGGCGACAAAACAACTCACAGCCAGGTGGTAGGGTATTTGCTCCACTAGATGGTTACCACTTCTGGTCTAGGGTATGCCGCCATAACAACCTTGAGTTGTGTTCCGGCATTAGTGTCCAGGTTACATTCTCCCTTGAGAGAGCAGCAGCGCATTTTTAGCACCTTTGGTGTTGCAAATGTTCATAGGCGATGGTAACCGCTTTCCATCAAGTGGGCTGTCTGCTGAACTCCTGTAATAAAAAAAACTGTTTTAATATAAATATGTATTTGTGTGCAACTGAAAATTTGCTTTATCATATGGCTGTGCATTGTAGCCTGCGACAAAAACCATCCAAAACTATTTTATTTAATAAAACCTATTTAAAGTACGTTTGTTGCCAAAAACCGTTTAATTGAGGTTACAGTTGGAGCAAAAGTGATAAGAAAAGCTCGTATGTACTTAGGTTGTAACCGGTTCGACTTTCCGGTTGCCAAGCCCTGGTAATAAAGGTATTAACTTTTAACCATCTAGGCTAGGTTTTTAAATTATGGTTAAAATTGTCCAACTATGGAATACGTGGACTATTGCTGTCATGTAAGCAAAATCTCTAGTAACTTTCATCACTATGATCAGAAAATAACATCTGCAAAATGATGATATGTAATTTTATTTAATTATGTACTGTATTGAATGCAATACAATGGTATTTCTATATTTTATATGCATAACCATGTGCATATATTATAATTGAAACGTAAGTAATCGTACAATAATTATGTACTTATACCACCATAGCTACTCGGAATCAACAATATTCCTGACACGTGTAGTCTGGAAGAGGTCGCCTTTTAGAGATAAGACCGCCCTTCGTACTTTGTACCTAGTTTAGAATAGTACTTAGTTCGTAGGTTTTCAGTAATGGTGTCACAATAATGAGTTATCTATCTACGAGTATCAAGAAAAAATATTCCTAATCTGTCGTCTGCCGTGAGTTTTTAATTTTTGCTATATCGCGGCCATTCATGGCTCGTTGAGAATCAGGCGGTGTTGCGATAACCTCAAAACTGGGTTATCAAATTTGATTGTTAACACATTGTTGCGTCATATTTAACCGCATATTCAAATGAGTCACGTTTATTTCTGTATACGAGCAATTACGAGAATCGACAATTACGACATAATTAATCTGTGTGTTAATTACCGTTATTGTGTTCGTTGAATATTTAATACTAGACCTTTTCACGCGACTTCGCTGTGTTATCAACATATAATATATTGTATTTTGAAATATATTATTGTATACGTATATATTTATAACTATGTATATATTTGTATATTTATTTGTTAAATTAGTTTGAGTATTTATGTATCTATTGCCTTTTTCCTGCACCACCTATATCGCCTGATACAAATTTGTTTTTGATTTAGGTTGTCTGGAAGAGATCGCTTTGACCGATAAGCCCGCCTATTGTATTGCCTAGAAAAATATTGTAAATCTGGTCTGTTTTTGTAATTGTATATTTTGGTGTGCAATAAAGTGTTATCTCTCTCTATATTGTAAGTCGAATTCGTTTAGAGATTGAATTAATATACCAATGTGATACATAATCTATTTTCTTAGACCGCACAGATCCAGTTTTATAAGATATTTGTATGATATAATAAAACTACGTTTTAACGGTTTTAAGCGCGGTAATTTTATTTGATTTTGGGTTTTCCGACGTTTCGGCCACTTTTCAGTGGCCGTGACAATACTCGTTGACACTTGAAATTACCGCGCTTAAAACCGTTAAAACGTAGTTTTATTATGTATACAAGTCGCGAAAACTTAAGAAAATATTATATGCATGACCTTCAAAAAGTGTTCTCCAGTGGTACTTATTTTGAATAAAAGCTTAATTTTCAACTTTGACCACTCTGGGGTCTTTCCCAGACCATATTGAATAACGGAAAGTTAATTTACGAAATTTATCATGCCAGAAATCGAACCCAGAGCCTCTGCGATGCAGTGAGTTAAGCCGGCAAAATATTAGCCCACTCAACCGCACAGGCCGCATAAGCAAGTATAAATAAAATAACAAGTAAAATGAAGTGCTTGGCGGTCCGCGCACAGGTCTGACAAACGTCCTTCGTTTTTGTTATTATGCTATGCCTATTTGTATTATAACTCAAAACCGGATAAACGGATTTTGCTCAAAACGATTTTCGTTGACAATATTTTTTTCAACACACTTGCTCATAAAGTGGCTCTATGGTCACCGCAATTAGGCACAGAATGACACCCATTATCAAACTGTGAGTAAAAAACATTGTAACTCACTAGTGAGTTATAGATTTTTTTTTAAATTTTATTGGATGAGTTGCTTTGTTTTTATTAAAAAAGTTTTTATTAAAAAAAAAAGAGCGTATTCTATAGAACAAATAAATTAATGTTCCTATTGCTTGCTCATTTCATGCAACTTCTTATTTAAATAGATAATTTTAACTCGTACGTGTTTAATAAATAAAACTTTCACTGATATATAACTTTTTTTTATCTACTAAGTAAAATGAGTTTTTGTTGTTATTTTATTCACAAGTGTGTTGAAAAACGTCGTATGATACACGTGTGTATTGATGATTACCCTCCTCGGCTCTCTTAAGACCCTCGCCTACGGCTCGAGTCTCAATGGCGCCTCGGCGATAATCACCAATGTTACATTACAGTAATCGTTATTCTTGCTCAAGATGTGAATAACGTCACCCAACACAAGACTTACGTACAATTGCACACTGAAAAAAATTAATATTTTGACAATCGTTAAAATATTTACTTTTATCGCAATTTTGCAGTATAACTTTGTAGCATCATCCAGACTTCACATTCTTGTCAAATTTTATCTATTAGAATAGATTTTGTTTGTTTGTTACGCTTTCACGTCTTAACTACGCAACAGATCGTCACGAAATTTTTCATACACGTTGTCAGGGGTGTAGAAAAGGACATATCACATAGGGCAGGTGGTACCTTTCATCCAGAAAAATTACCGTTCCCAAGGTATAGACGAATATAGTCGAAGAGATGGCTCTGCGATCGCGTTTTATGGACGCCATCGTTGTTATTCCCTAACAAATACATCGTAATGACAACGAAAGTGACCAGGTTGCAATTGCAATGTGCTGCTCTCACTGTTAGTTCCACCTTTTTCGTTAGATGGCGTTACGAATATTTATCATTAGGTACTTAGAAGTAAAAAATGAAGTTCCGACATTTCCTAGAATAGAACAATCGATATCCTTTTCCAACGCGTTGGAAGCTGCTGCCGAATATCAGTAATATTATTTATGCACTTCTTTATACTTTGCAGGAATTGGCGAGATTCAAAATAAAAAATTGTGTTGCTTTAAATTTTCTACACACAAATACACTTTCTTACACACAGGGCCGTCTTTACTTCGAGGGGTAAAGGGTGCGCGGCACCTAAGCGCAGACACCACAGAGCACAAGCCGATCACTTTAACCTATATATACCATGCGTAATCTAGTTAGAAAAATAACTTAACATAATCTTAATTCGACCACTGAAAAACTTATTAGTCGCCTGTTGAAATTCACAGACTATATATGTATATATCTATTTTTATTTCTGTCAAGGGGGGCGCGCCGTCTAATTTTCGCAACTCGGCGCTCAATACTAAGACTGCCCTACTTACGCACTTAACACAGAACTGAAATTTTATTCGTTATATTACATTATATTAATATTACTTCACTCACCTGACCACAAAGAAACAATATTTAAAATTAAAACACATAAATTACACAAATCGTTTTTGATAATGTTTTTCACGTGAAACACTTGACGCCACTTCTAGCCACCATCTTCAAAACTGTTTTATCGACATGATTTGTATCGGACGTCGCCCTAGACTCTGTGTGACCCGTAGAATACGTTTATGCTTTGTTACATGGATTATTTTATCCTTGTAATAAAGCATAAAATGCAGCAGAGTTCAGATGCCTAAAGAGGTCGTTTTCTCAGATTCGTATGAAGAACATGACAAGTATCAACATAAAGTGGAATTTGATGCTATATTTTACAATTACCAGTATATCCAGACACGTCAATTTCACTACGATGCTCCAAAGACCGCTTTAGGCCTCTTTTTAACATTTCTGCTATTTGATGATGGTGTGTACGTTGGGGTATAATGCCTTAAGACTATAAGTAGAATATTGAGCCTAGGTCATCGAAGTTAAGCTTGCTGTGTTAGCTTGTTTGATCGCTATACTCATCCCTATTGTGCAAGATAGAAGCCAGGCCTCTGATCACTTGAAGAGTCGATTGAGTGTTTTGCGAGCTCTTTGTAAAGGCTTGTGGCCTAAAGACCCCACAGTTCAAGTGTTTCAACAGCAAACGGCATAAACATATGTTTTGATTTATGTTTAATTTCTATAATTTGCATGGTTCAGATGTGAACATAAACAGTCTTATTCATATGGGGTAAGTTTGTAGGCATCTTTAAGGTTTTTAAAGAAGCCTACTAACTTAATCTAACTAAATATTATGAATTAATGAATGTTCTTTATTGCATACATAAGTTACAAATACATATACAATAGGTTTTATCTTTGGTTTGACCTTTACAATTATTAAAACTAATTTAAATAAAATATATATTTAACATAGATTACAAAGAACGAAAAAAATAAAAAAAATGTAAAAAATTCTTATATTGGTACGTATTTGTTTATTGTTATACCTATATATTTTTTTAAATTGATTATAGCAGAAAATCGAAAACCCGCACGAACGAAGTGTTGGGCATAGCTGTTATAAAATACCTGTTTCAAGAGTAAGGATAATTGTATGAGTGTTGTTGTTGGATGTGATTTGTATTTGGCAAACAAGTATAAGGTCTAATTTTATTGTAGTGTAGTCAGAATAAAAGCGTAATAATAATCAACGTGTATTATTATGTTACATGCACGTCATAGATTACGGGACGGCGTTATTGTTATGATAATGTTTATTTTTTTCAATGTAATAAGACTGCCGATAGGCATGATTGACTGATTGGACGGGTTTGCCAATTGAATTATAGATATATATCGTAATTATGTAGGTAGCTTGTTTCTTTTCATTTATTAGTACAGACGACAAATTACAATCTTACAATACACAAACAAAATTAACATAACGCACGCTCAATAATAGACTGACGTAACTCAAAAAAGTTGATTTTTGGGAAATCGTTTTGACAATCCGGAGTTTCTTACAAAATATCTTGCTATTCAATAAAAACAGCATATTAATAAGAAAATGAATGTATAGTATGAAGTTTATAAAATGAGTAATAATATACAAATGTTATTTTAGAGATAATGTTCTTTTTTTTGTAATATATTTTTTGGTTAATAAATTATGTTCTTAAGATAGGTCTATTTAATATAAAAATAAATGTTACATTGAGTAAAACCTGGTGACACATTTTGAATTATGTCCATGTTTTATTTAATACTTAACTGAATACTTCACATTTTTAAGGTTTAAGGCCATAGAGCGTAAAATAATAAAATATTTTGATATACTAAATAGCCAACCTTAATTATCTATCCGTGCAGGAACGGAGAAAGAATACAATTTCCTGCGGCCGGGCGGCCTGTCGTAAGAGGCGACTTAACAACCCACAGCCAGGTGGTAGGGCATTTGCCCGACTGGATGGCTACCACCCCTGGTCTAAAGTATGTCGCTATAACAACCTTGAGTTGTGTTCCGGCATTAGTGACCAGGTTCCAGTTTCCCTTAAGAGAGCAGCAGCGCATTTGTAGCAACTTTGGTGTTGCAAATGTCTATAGGCGATGGTAACCGCTTTCCATCAAGTCGGCCGTCTGCCTGTCTGCTGATCTCCTGCAATAAAAAAAAATCAATCGGTCACAGTTTTATGAATATTGTAAATAAAACTTTCCAGAGATTTTCACACTAAACAAACTAATTTATTAATCGGTCAATATAAAACAAAAACTCAATAAGTTCACTGTAACAGTCCTGGACGTATGATTTATGCCACTGTCTTGTAATATTCCTTGCCAAAATACATGCGAATGAAAGAGACCGATATATCTAAATTCGCTTAAAAACAAGATATCGAAGAAAACCTGATATTGGCAGATAGATAGATGGCGTTAAAATGAACTCCTTTCTAAGCTTAACTCATTTTGGACCGAAAACCTAATCGGTCAGTCTATTATTGAGCGTACGATAAGACCGTAAAGACATAATAATATAATTATTGTATTAAGAGTATTTAGAGGAAGGTAATAGGAACATAAGTGAATTGGGATACAAAAAACTAGAAAAAACAAATGTTTGGATTTACTTTATTACTTAAATAAGAAAATTGAAGTACAGTAGTTTTGTTAAATATAATTAAAATTTAAAGCTAGTTACCTGCAAGACAATTAAATATTTAAGCAAATTTTGAATCCTTAATAATTAATTCGTAGTCTAAATCTTTTTGTCTCCTTTTTTATTCATTTGAATATACAACTTGTACCGATTTCTATTAAATGTGGAAGACATAATTATACATACATATACATACATACATACATAACTTCACGCCAGTTCCCTTGCGGGGTAGGCACGAACAACAGAGTGCCATTTAGGCTTATTCTTACACACCTCACTTGCCTCTTTGACATTCATAACTCTTGTCATGCAAGCTCGTCTGTTCTTAAGGCTCCTGACATCACCTTCTGCTAGTACACGATCAATTTGATCATGGAAGGTGTGTCGTGGCCTTCCATAATTATAGATATTGTTTAACACGTACTTACATTTTTATCTACAAAAGACAGTATTACACTATATAACTAATATAATTACATATAACGATAGATTGACATATATCGTTATATGTAATTTATCCAATTTAAACCAAATTAAAAAGAAACCCAATTAAAATCAATCTTTTTACAAATTATAGGTTGTGTGTTATTCTGATGTATACTATAAAGTTTTATCAAAGTCCGTTTATTGACTTTTACGTGAAAGTTGAACTAACAACATTCATCTATCTTCAAAAACTTTCTCCTTTATAGTAATAATAGGACTTTTGTTATTGACTGTACCGTGAAAATAAGCCAGACAGATCGATTCGTGTGTGCACCGTGTGAAATGTAAAAATACTTGTAGACTTGTCACGTCAAGGCCGGACGTCGTGGGCGAGGCGGGCGGCATGTGCGCCGACGTGCCTTTTACCATTATTTGTTGTATATTATATTATATTTAAATATACTGGCTATGCCAGCGACTTCGAACGGAATTTGGACAAATAGCACTATTTTGCAAGCGACCCAAACTGACGGAAAGTGGTCACAGGATGTTGCAGTGGCGACAGGATTTTTTAAATATTAGCACTTGATCCCAGTCGAACAGGTACTGCCAGAGTCATGATACATTCTTAATTTTTACGGTAGAGATGGGGAGGGAGTAAGTTCGGGGGATGGAATAGAGGCAATGGGATAGCTGGCTGAGATAGGGGGATGATATAGGCAGAGCGAAATGAGCCAGAGGAACTTACACTCGCACGAAACACGATTAGTTCGAGGCCAACCATTTCATGCTCATAGTCTGTGATAGTGATATCACACCGATCGAGCAGGCCCTAAAAGCTGTAACCAAGAAGAATAATAATAACGAAGAAGAAGAATAAGAACAATAATTCGACCATAATAATGAATGTCAAAGACTATAACCTCTATAATCACAGATTTCGCCAAGGCTACACTGTTAATTTGACTTTAATTTATGCGTGTGTGTGTCAAATACATAGTAGTGTGTGTAATGTTTTTTATTGATTTAATGTATTTTTATATATTTTTTTTAATAATTGCATTCTGCATTCCTTCTCTAAATTAAAAGTATGCGAAATTATACTCCTCCGTCCGTGTAATTTTCGTAAAAAGGGGTACAAAGTTTTTGCTTCACGTATTAATATTGTTACAACTCAGATCCTGACAAACACAAAACCTACCTGCATATCTGAAACAAAGCACATTTATTACCCGTCGGCATTTGAACTAGTAACACTTAAATTCTTTTATGGTCGTCTTCTTTTGTATACTTTGTGTTTAAAATTTGTGATTGGAAAACAGACCATTGTTGTATTGTAATCTTTTATGGCAGTCATTAGCCAGGTGTGTCGGATTAAGATACGGGGACATTGCAGTTGCGCAGTATAAAACGATGACCTGATGGAGGGGGAAGTGAGTCGAGCGATAACCACGAGCGAAGCAAGACGTGTGTACTACAATCGGGAATCTAATAAGTGACGGACTTGTTGTGTTCCGTTACATTTGTACCTGTGTTATACGTGTTTGTATAGTTCTAATAAAGTCTATAGTAATTCTAACGGCATTTTTTAATTAGAGTCTCGCACTCGTAACCATATAATGATAATTGATGCTTAGACGTGTATTTTCTCAACGATTTTCACTCGGAAAAAAATTAAGCTTGACATAAAAATTCAGTCATATTTAAAATATCAATATACAAGGAGATATGTTTAAAGTGTCGAGATTACTACATCCGTAATACGAAAAAAAAAATGTTTTAAGTATACCACACCGTTATTAAATTATAATTATAAATAATCGAAATACAAGATTATAGTGTATAAAATTATCATATTAAGTTATTTTTTCGTTTGATTTGATGATAATGATAATGAATATAAATGAATGTAAATTTATTTCTTATTAAAATATTCTGTTTTGAAGTAATTACTGCACGGAATGATATGTTAATATTCCGTGTTCGGCCGAATAATAATAATATTCGGCTGCCGAATAACGGCGGCATACATCGCGAAGCGAAGCGAGTTGTGCTTGTTTAATGGATAATTATACAACAGACCACTCTGGAGCCGCGATCCCAGCTCCCCCAGACCATAGTGAACACGACAATGTTCGTTTAAGAATTTTACCATGCTATGGATCGCACCCTGGACCTCTGCTTGCCAGTGAGTTTAGTTTCAAATTTAATCTTTATTTGCCAGATTGTGGTATTTAAGAGATGGTAAAAGGTGACTATGAAATATTCAATACATTCTGCTTTTTTTTAAAATTTATTTTACATATTTTGCCTATTTTAATTATATATATATATATATTGATCGTGTACTAGCAGAAGGTGATGTCAGGAGCCTTAAGAACAGACGAGCTTGCATGACAAGAGTTATGAATGTCAAAGAGGCAAGTGAGGTGTGTAAGAATAAGCCTAAATGGCACTCTGTTGTTCGTGCCTACCCCGCGAGGGAACTGGCGTGAAGTTATGTATGTATGTATGTATGTATATATATATATATGTACAACTTAATTTATAAAAGATAAAAACTACAAATAGTAAATAGGTCCCAAGTCACCGTCAGTTGGGAACGTTCCCAAAACGCTGGCTGCATTACCACGTTCTATGGCAACGCTTATGCGTTGCCCAAAATACATTCTACTATTTTCATACGACTGCAATATTTATCTTAGTGAATTGAAAGAACAATAAAATAATAATATAATCGAAGTAGGTCTCCTTTAGTCTACGCCACTTATCTCGGTCCTTCGTCTTCGTCGTCCAGACTCTTATGTAAGTCGTCGGTCCACTGGGCTGAAGGGCGGAAGTATTAGCGGAAAAAATGCTGTCCCTTATATATTATTATACAATTTCGAACTTTAATGCAATGAAATAAAATCTAAAATAATATGCATTAGTGTAATATTAACTTTTATTACTTACTTACTTCGGTGGCCTCCGATGGTCTACAAAATTTCGTCCCAACCAAGTGTCCCAAAGACACCTCATTAGTTTTATATGAGCTTTGTCGGTTACTCTGGTTTTCATGATGAATGTTCTAATTTTTTATTTTATCCCTATTAATAATCTATACATACATATATAAATTCACGCCAGTTCCCTTGCGGGGTAGGCACGAATGACAGAGCGCCATTCAGGCTTATTCTTACACACCTCACTTGCTACTTTGTCATTCATAGCTCTTGTCATGCACGCTCGTCTGTTCTTAAGGCTCCTGACATCACCTTCTGCTAGTACACGATCAATTTGATCATGGAAGGTGTGTCGTGGCCTTCCACGACTTCTGAATCCATCCACTTTTGCATTGTATATCTGTTTAGTCATTCTTTCCACATGCCCGAACCACCGGAGCATTCCTTTCCTTACCTTCACCCCGACACTCTCTTTCAAACCAACTTTCTTTCTTACTTCGGTATTACAAACGCGGTCCGCGAGCGTCACTCCGCAGATTTTGCGCAGTGCTCGCATCTCGACCGCGTTTACTCTACTTTCATGCTCTCTCTTCCGTACCCAACTCTCGCTTCCATACGTGAAAATATTATAAAATACTAAACATGCCGTGTCTATACATTGAGGCTATTTAAAAAAAAACCTACTGGAATAAACTATATAAACGATGGAGAACACGATGCAATTATTTTTTTTAGATTTCTTGTCTTTTTGTTCGGGATTCACGTAAAAATTACGGGGCGATTTCGATGCGGTTTTCAGTGATCGACAGTTAATTCTAAGACTTAAACTCTGCGCTACTTTTCATCCAGGAAATCCCGGGAGAATTTTCCCGGGAGCGGTTTGTAGTTGTTCGGGTGTGTAAAAATTAGCTTATTCCGAAACAGTTTTTACTAAAACGGTAGCTTACATTATTTTTCAAATGCTGCGGTATTTAGTGTCCCGAGAATCCCGCGGGAGTTTGTAGTCAAGCGTAGATGAAGTCGCGGGCATATCTTAGTACATAATAGAGATTATTTAAATAAAAACAGTGTCTTAGTAAATCCATGATTTACTAAGACACTGTAATCCATGATGTGTTTTGCCAGGTGGTAGGGTGTTTGCTCGACTGGATGGCGACCACACCTGGTCTAGAGTATGCCGCCATAACAACCTTGTGTTGTGTTCCGGCATTAGAGACCAGGTTCCAGTGATTCTTAAGAGAGCAGCAGCGCATTTGTAGCACCTTTGGTGTTGCAAATGTCCATAGGCGATGGTAACCGCTTTCTATCAAGTGGGCCGTCTGCCTGTCTGCTGAACTCCTGCAATAAAAAAATAAAAAAAAAGTGTAAGAATGGGCCTAAATGGCGCTCTGTTGTTCGTGCCTACTCCGCAAGGGAACTGGCGTGAAGTTATGTATGTATGTATGTCTTAGTAAAATATCGTAATGTTGTAAAACAAGCCAAAGAATACCGAACAGCGGCCGAATACTCTTTGCAACGCTAATGTAAATTCAAAGATGAAGAACAAGAAACTCATTTTACCATAATAAATCATTTAAACATTTCATTAAAAGCCGTTCGTCAAGTGATGACTAATGACAAGGTAAACGAGGTCAAGACATTAAGGGTACGGAAACCTGGTGGTTTACAGCAATTACGGACGCCGAAGCCTTAATTAAAAGGTATATTTTTATTATTAGCGCCGGCCATAACATTGGCAATATTTTAATTCTAGATTGTAGACATACGGATGGTCAGGCTATTGCTTGGAAGGAAGAATACTTATGGATGAGTTTTGCTGTATTCATTCGCGCATTTAAGCGTGTACTTTATTTGTTATCTTCAGGTACTGAAAAATCACGTGTCATTTTTTTTGGAACGAAGTTCCTTATCGCGCGTTACTCAGACACTCGGCGGATAGGAGCTAGACGAATAATCCGCAATGAAAAATGCTGACCGCTGTATATTAATAAAAGTCAATTAGTTTATATTGTACCAATTATCATATCCACAACCGCTGTTATGCCTAAAGTAATTACACAAAACTTAAAAATTCTGTATGCCCCACCACATACAATCACACTTATTCAAAAGGCAACAATTTTAAATACCTGTAGAATTACCAGAAATATCTTAACCTCTGCTCGAATTACGAATACCTCTCATACACCCTACTGATTTACGCTATGGCGATTAACTGAGGTCCGCGTCACAGAACTTACGCTTTTAAATGAAAAAGGAGAAAAAAAACCAATAATAGTAATAAATCATTGTATGTCTCTAAAGACATAAATCATTTATTATTATTATTATTAATTATTTATGGCATAACGTCAGAAGTAGCTTCGGTGAACATGTAGCCCACCTCTCCACACCCCTTAGCCACCCACATCCATGTTGCCCCTCGCCAATCTTTAGGGGCCCATACAGTGAGTGTAGAGTCACCGTCTGCCCATGTCTCCATGTTACCCGAACATTGCGACGAGCATACGCCATAGTCCGCGGAATTTTCGTAAAAACTGAAAATTTTATATTTTCGTCCATATTATATTTCGATATTTGTAGGGTTTATAAAAACCAAGTTCCGGGTTTACAATGTCGCGGGCACAGCTAGTATAATATATTAATATTAGTACCTATGGATGTATATCACGTGGTAATCGGAACTTGTTTAGCGTAGGTGGGTTTGACAAAATTACAAAGGTGGCTGCCAGCAAGGCTATAATATACTAGCTACTGAATCATAATAAACCTGCGCATTTATTTCAAGGTAAAAACCGTTTAGAGAGTTTTCTGCTTTCTCCACCGGTCGCCTACTTATTACTGCGTGGTTTACAAACAAGTTCCCCTGCCAATTGGCCGTTGTTTGCAACTTGCGAAATTGGTCACGCGACTGGGGAAATAGCGCGCGGAACGCGGGCACGTTTCATAACTTTTTTCATGATAAAGAAATAGTGTGTATTACAAGGGAACCAGAATTAATTAGTGATATGATATGATAAGGAACAGTGTGGTAAGGGATCGCTGTGGATTGAAAGAAGATCTGATAAAAAGAGTATGCAAAAGAAAGTTAAGGTTGTTTGGGCATCTAGAGGGAATGAAACTTGAATCACAAATCAAATGTATAAACGACAGCATTATGAATGGTAGGGTTGGGGCAGGTAGACCGCGACGTACTCACCATGATCAAATATCAGAAGTGTTGAAGGGAGGTTAGGTAAAAAGCATCTTAAATAAACGTGCAGGTATGAAGAGGTTAATGAAAATTTATGAAGCGAAAGTTGTTTGTTAGGATCGTTGCAAGTCGAGATCCTTAGTCTCTGCCCACTTCCATGGGAAAGAGGCGTGATTATGTGTATGTATATAAGAATGACTAGAGATGATAATGGCCAAGTAAAAAGGTAAATAGGAAGCGTTGCTGAATCCTTCATAACGCGATTATAGTACCCATAGATATAAAAAATCGCCAATTACTTGGGGTCGGCACAATATGTCTCTTCCTTCCACACTCTTCTATTCTGACATACCTCTCTGTCACACCGCATATCATCATATCATCCTTCACACAATCCATCCATCTCTTTTTTTTGGTCTACCTTTAAATTTGTATCCATCCATCTTGTAGTTTAACATTCTTTTTGTCACGTGACTTTCATCCCTCATTATATGCCCATACCAACTTAATCTTCTTTCTCAATTTTTCAGTCACAGGTGCAACTTTCAAGATCCCCTTACGTACTCATTTCTCACCTTATCCATTCTTGTAACACCACACATCCATCTCAACATTATCATCTCAGCTGAGTGAAGACGTTTGTAGTTTATAACTTTAGTGGCCCAACATTCCGACCCGTAAAGCATGACTCATTTACCTGTACGGCTCTATATTATTTTTTGCAATATCAGTACAGTAATGTATATGGTTTAAACGGACTGCATACGGGGTTAACGTAGATACTGACTAGCCAGGGTTGCGGAGAGGCTAGGTCAAATATCCGTAGCCCTGGCATAAGGCGAAGGACGGAACACCCAGGGGTTTTATTGGGTATCCCTAACTAGGGAGTGGCAATAGCACGGCATCAGTTCTGACTGGTCATACTAGTGCCATTATTGATCTGGCGAATCCCACATACGGGTCGGGAGCTATTCCCCCAAGGTTCTGCCCTTGTCGCGGCTTATGGTCCTCAATCGGATTTCCCCTGGATAATAAAAAAAAGAATACTGACTACACGATTGGTTCATAAAATCCAAGTCCTAGATAATATCCGTATCGAGGGTATTGTTAATGGCTGGTTCCTATATCTCACTATGCTATGTGGCATTCACTTGCTTACAATGGTTAAATTTTGACGTTACTTGATGGAAGCTCCATACAATATTTTCTAAGTTTTCGCGACTTGTATACATAATAAAACTACGTTTTAACGGTTTTAAGCGCGGTAATTTTATTTGATTTTGGTTTTTCCGACGTTTCGGCCACTTTTCAGTGGCCGTGATCACAGAAGACAAAGATGTCTAGTGCCAACGAGTATTGTTAAAGTTTTATTTAGCCTACCGCCAACTTGTTAATTTTAATTATTTAGTTTTAATTTTGTTTATGGTTATTATTTACTCTATGGGAGCCTCATCTAATTTATTACCGCTTCGCAACATGTTATGGCTTGAAGAGAAGAAGCGGCGCAAGAAACTCTTCAGCAAACATGCCTAGCCCTAATAATTTTATATAATATTAAAGTGGGTAGAAGGAAAAATAAAAGTCTGGCAGCTGGTTTTTGCTGGGTTTGGGTCTTAATAGAAACCGCGCTTAAAACCGTTAAAACGTAGTTTTATTAAGCTCCATACAAGTAATGTCAAATAATTAAACATCATAACTGGTGTGGAGTAGTGCATTGTAAAACAAACTGATAATAAATGGTATTGAAGACAGTATATAAATCTCCTACTGTATTAAGGTATGTACTCTGTGATAAAAAGGTAGATAAGCGTGAAATGCTCATCCATTGAGACTGCGGTTGGCGAATTGTATAATTAGCAAAAGTTCTTTGCAAAAATTGCGTGCGATATATCAAAATTATCTTGTAAGAATTACATTATTCAATGAGATTTAAATGCCTGAGACAACCTAAGCTACATCTAAGGTTAGATATTACAGTAGAAAATGTTTTATATTCTAAAGACACAATGTAACTAAAATTCGGGCTATCATCCAAATATTTATCTTGTAAGACGAAGCAAGGTATATGTTGTTGACGATTATATAAGATTTTCTTTTTTTTTTATAGAAATGTCTATGGAATCTTAAAACTGCAATAGTTGCCTGTATGCAAAGTCGGATTTTGCCAGAGAGTTTTCTGGGGATACATTCTGTTGTAGATAGCAGATAATGAAACATCAATAGTTGCAGTTCTGTTGTAAAGATATGTTGTTACATTGTAGATCACGCGCGGCTTGCACGAGACTGGCAATCTTATATAAACAGCAGTATAAATAAAGTGTACTGACCTGGCGATTGCGTCATTTGTTTTGCGTGCCTTTTAACCATACAGTAATATAGACATAGGAACTTGTCCGCGTGTCTGTTTGATGAACAACATGTGTGAGTACAAAGTAGGGATTTTGTTAGTAGTTTGGAAACAAATTAATAGAAGAAAACTTCTTTCTCATCTTACAGAAGTGTCTTTTATATTTATATCTCTATTATGTATTCACTTAACTTACCATCGGTTGAATCCTGACATTAGTGGTATGGCAAACGAACGGTCGGTAAGATATAGGAACCGACCATTGATGGAAAGTGGTTACCGTCGTCTGTGGACATTTGCATTACCAAAAGGTGTTACTAATGTATTGCTCGTCTCGAAAAGGGGGCGCAGTCTGGCCACTACTGATGCCACCGGAACATGAGGTGAGAGGTGCTACTGGGTGTCCCGATGGGCATTTGCCCTACCACCTGGCTGACTTCTTTCAAGTTTCTGAGACATTATGTATAAGTAGATACTTCCTAAAAAATCTTATTTTTATACTCAATGGTTAATCTCTGGTAATGTTATAAACTAGCGGCCCCGGCAGACGTTGTACTGCTCTGAAAAAATAAAAATCTAGGACCCGATCCCAGCGCCACCTACCGGTTCTAATTGCGAATCTAAACCATCCGGGAAACCACTCAAACACACAAGAACAAAATCACCAAAATCGATCCAGGTGATTAGGAGGATTCTAGAACCCGATCTCAGCGCCACCTACCGGTTCCAACGGGATAAAAAGTATCCTATGTTCGTCTCCTGGTTCTAAGCTACCTCCCCCAACCTCAACCTCCCCCACCAATTTTCAGCCAAATCGTTACAGCCGTTCTTGAGTTATAAATAGTGTAACTAACACAACTTTCTTTTATATATATAGATGAGAAAGTAACTCGTTTCTGTCTATTTAGCATTCAAGATAAAACTACTGAAGTACTGGATTGGTTTTGCTATAATTTTGTACATATGTAGTTTTTAATACCGAATATAGACACATAGATACTTTTCATCCCGGAAGATGGGATGGATAGTTTGCGCTATAAAATAAAGTGAATCTTCCGGGGGCAAATAGCACCAACATAAAAATGTGTAACCTGTATTAATGCTTGCTCGTTAAACAAGAGGGACGCACTAGGGTTTGACCTGCGGCGCTGCGCCGCGGGGAAAACTAGTATCTAATATTGGTCTTATAACAAGGAAACTCTTGAACCCACACTTCCTTCTATTCAACCGTCTCTTGTCTTTTCATTCCTCTTGGCCATTAGAGGCAACGAGGAGTTTGGGGCCTCGAAGGAAACCTCTTTACCCGGGCTTTTACTCGGTCGGCGACTTCTCATGGGTGGCGGGGTATGGAGCTTTTGGAGCCTTCCTGCATAACGGTGGCCTCTCAACGGTTCTCGTTGGCCGGTCTGCGGCGTCAAATGGCCTGCGCGGGCTTTACGTTGGCGTCATCTGCGGCGTAGTTGGTATGGTATTTGTCCGTCTGGATGTCTACCACCCCTGGTCTAGAGTATGCCGCCATAACAACCTTGATTTGTGTTCCAGCATTAGTGACCAAGTTCCAGTCCCCGTTTACAGAGCGGCAGCACCTTTGGTGTTACGTAAATGTCCATAGGCGATGGTAACCACTTTCCATCAGGCGGGCCGTCTGCCTGTCTGCTGGTCTTATGTAATAAAAATAAAAAGTTAGCCATTCATTGACGTTCGATGACCATCTTGGTTTTCAGGTGGCCATCTGTGGATTGTGGTGGCCTGTCAGCGGGTTTGCGGTCTTCAAAACCTTGTAACATAATCCTGGTCAGGCGAGGGTATTATATCGCGGGGAATCGGCAGTCAGGTTGACAGTCCTTCAATCCATCGTCTATTGCTTTTCTTTTCTATCGTTCATGGTCTGTTCTTCTCTCTTACACACATTATTCGGATACACACTTAACTACTCTATATACTATAATCACTCATGTGTTCGGCATTATGTATGATGATTTAATATTAATTCATGTTTAAACCAAACATATTTCCGTCCTAATATAGTGTGTTATCGTCATTAATGTTTGAAGATCATTAATATTTCTTTAATCAAATGATAATAATAACTCTGTCACTGTATTCAAATAGCCGATGGAGCGTACAAAATAAAGATCTTACCTTAATTATGCGAAAAATAGATGTTTTTTCCTGTTACTCTTGTTCAATTACCAGGATGTTGGGTGTTAATATTATAAATTATTTTTGTATACAACGGTTGTAGGTATTTCAGATTCGTTGTTCTGTACAAAGTTCCAAATTTGATTTGAAATAATTATAATCGAAATATAAGTTTCTACGTTTATAAATTCATTTTGTAAATAAGAATGAAACACTAGTCGCTTGCAGAATTGTCGTCCTTGTTTCGGTCTGGCATAGAAAAAACACCATTGGATTGGCAACATTGATATTGACGTGAGTAGAACCGCTGGAAAAGCTAGTGTACTGTACTTGATTTCTTGCACGCAATTTAAAAATAAAACTATATTAATAATGTAACAAAATCAGTCAAAAACCAATTTTCTTCCTTTTCCATTTTTTTACGGCTACAACAGACCTGACACTACCTCAAAGGGTTGTAGGAAATATGATCACTCCACCTTAGTACGTCTACTTCAGCATCCTCATCCGTGATGCCTAAAAAGTAACAAATAAGAAATTATTATATGTATAACTAGGACATGCACGCGACTTCGTCCACGCTTGACTTGAAATTCCCGGGACACGAAGTATAGCAGCGTTTAAAAAAGGAATGTAAGTTATCGTTTTAGTGGAAACGCTGTCGGAATAAGCTTATTTTTATGCATCCGAACAACTTTAAACAGCTCCCGGGAAAAATTCCACGGGACTCCCGAGAAAAAAAATCACAAATTTTATTACATTAAATTTGCTTATCGATCAGTAAAAAAATCACATTGGATTTCAATCTGGCCATTTCATATCATTCGCAGAAATATTCCCGCGGGATTCCCGGGATGAAAAGTAGCGTAGATTTTAAGTCTAAAAATTTGCTGTCGAACAGCGAAAACCGCATCGAAATCGGCTCAGTAGTTTTTACGTGAATCTCAAACAAACAGACAAAAAATCTAAAAAAATTGCATCGTGTTCTCCATCGTTTATATAGTCTATTCCAGTGGGTTTTTTTTTAAATAGCTTCAATGTACAGACACGGCATGTTTAGAATTTTATTATATTATATAGATTTAAGTGTATCATAAACTCATCATATCTGTAAAACGTGCGCTCGACTAACGACCTCCTGGGCCGTAGTCTAAATAAATTTACAGATGATAAGTCTTATATATTTATCGGTAGTAATGCTTGTTGAAAAACTTGGTTATATCAATTTGACTACAGGTAGTTTGGTTCAACGTTTGCTGAACTTATTGTTGTGCACAGATATGAAAGAAGTTTAATAAAATCATTCCTTATGTGTGAAAGACAACATCCGTGTGACTCAGCTGAACACACACATAACTCATCGAACAATAGCAGGTAAACTGACATGCTGACTCACATGGGTAGGGCATGCGTAACTCGCAGATATTCAAATATCGAATGTTTTTATTCAAATTAAGAACGCTGGGTGAGAAAGAGTTTGTGAAGGTCATATATAAAGCTGATGTTATTTATGTCTGTCTACATTTAATTAGACGGTTCAATTTGGGTAAAACAACCAATTGATCCATGTAGACATCAATTTGAACTGTGACTTTTTTTCATACATGTTGTATTTAGAGTAGCACAATAACATTAATTACCATCTAATCTAAAAAGACTAATAAGTAATTAAGTAGAGCCTAAGTACTACTAAACTAAAAGTATTCACGCTAAGAAAGTGTCCATTAGCACTTTTCTTATTGTCTCTATTAAGGCAAAGACACTTTATCATGTGTTTATTGAATTTGTTAGTTTATTGAATTGTGAATAAACTTGAAATGTCATTGAATACAGTCTTTTTGAATTATCTATCTAATATTAGCATTAGTGAAAAATATTATTACATTGTTTTTCTTAGAGCATTTTTGTACAACATACACGATTATTGCAAACAATACACTATTTAATGATGTTTAATTGTCTTATAGTCAACTTAGGAAAATTAAAAGTTAAACATTCAGGGAGAAAATGTTTTAAATTATAATCTATCCATCCATTTAAACACACAATTTAACTAAAAATTTATTTTATAAGAAAAAAGCAACATACAAGATCACAATATAACTTTGATTTACGTATATTTTACATAATAAACGCAACGTTATTAATTGCTATTTTAAGAAGAAGCGTCAAAAAAGCTGCGTTATGAAGGTTGTATTAGTGCGGGATTTATAATATAACGAAACAATTAATACTTTTTTTTTCAATTAGAATTTAGAACGAAGAATGACCGATGTAAACACTGCATTTAATTATTAGTTATAATTCTGGCACACTATTCAGCTACCCTAGAGAGCTACATATATGCATGCATGCAGACCAGAGTCGAAGTGAGAATGATCTTTCGTCTCTACTCCCACTCGCTTTTATATCTGATAAGTAAACACAACTACCCGCAAATATTACAGTACAGTAATCGGTGGCACCACTTGGAAGAAATGTTATTAATAATATATAGATATACTGCTAAAAATGTTGACGCAAGTCTTAAAATGATCCGAAATGACGAATAACATTTTTTTCATAAATAGCTTATCTTTAATTATCATAACCGTCTTTTGTGTGGCAGTGGAGCGAGATAAACGCTTGAGTCACGTCTGATATGTTAGATAGACTAATTAAAAATTAAATGTTTTTAAATACCTTTTAGAATTTTGGACCAATTTAGTCTTGTAACAACATCACTTAATATAATCAACATAAAAAGAAACCACATCAATTGTAATGCATAGTTTTACCAATGCATCACTAGATGACGCTGTAGAATATCGGCGAATAACAACATCGCGCTGACGAGTTTTTAATGCAAAACATCAACCTCGCGGGAAAACCATGTTTTGTCAATCCAGCTTCCACCGGCTTTGCTGCGCTTCTGGATAGCTTCCTCCTTGGAACTACTATGGAACCAGTGTTGCCAACTTGGTGGGATTATCCCGACTAGATCTGGTGGTTTAGTCTTACCTTTTAGCGGACAAATTTCGGATTCAGTTGCTAGTGGTTGCTTCATTTAGTGGTTAGGTACGACATCACTCATTAGCAAGTTTTACATATTTACAGGAAAGAACTCGAACATTTATGTTACGAGTGTATTTTTTGTATGTGTAGGCAACACAACAAAATCAAGGTGGTTGTTGTCGGGGGTTCCCGAAAATAGTTTGTCAATTTCTTGAATCATTTTGATTATGGACTTTATTCGAATGATGACTGGGTCAAGTTTGATTTGAATTGGAAAGGTTTGTTTGTATTTGTTTCCTTTGCATGCACAAAAATATAAATACAACGGGTAGTATAGTTCGCGTCGGTACGACGGATGTTTTACACATTTTACTTTATTAATTTTGTTAAATGAATGAATGGAGCGCCTGAATGGCGCTATGTTGTTCGTGCCTACCCTGCAAGGGAACTGGCGTGAAGTTATGTATGTATATATGTAATTTTGTAAAAAGAATATGCCTAAACCACTAGATCAGATACCAGATAGCGTAATACAAAAAATTGTCTTCCGTTTACCGCGGGGGGCCTTTAGCTTGCTAGGAGAGCAAAGGACCTTCTACCCCCGCACAACGAAATGGGGTGTGTTCTCCCAGGGCACACTCCAGGCACTTTATTGCGCTGGATCGGCTGGGCGTAACTATGTTCTAAATCTCAGCCTTTCCAACACATTCAAAGCGCAGGGTCGTCAGGGAGGAGGGGGTTTTTAGTGGGTATTGGGGTTGCTCGCCCGTGCAGCAACGCTCGGAGTCTTCCACACTATTCTGTGACGTCGATCGCGGACGGAGCGCTGCCAAGAGCATACTATTGCTGCAGTGTTATCGCCCCCGACCGACGCGTGTCGTTCCCCTAGCAACGACCCAGTTTGTGCGTAAATCGGTTAAGCATTTTCCCTCGCCTCAAAACCAAAAAAAAAAATACAAAAAATTGCAAGTAAGGAAATTTATTCTTCAAAAACAGATATTGTAGAAGCCGATTCTTCCGAAGATGATTGTCTGTAAATGTTTATTTTGTAGATTATCTATAAGGTTAATTTTTTTTTGTACAATTGTCAACTACAATTTTATATTATAAATTACAATAATGTTGTTGTATTTTCAAACTAACTGACCCACGCGGCTCCGCCTGCGTTTTTTTTATCCAATCGCAACCAAACCTTACAAGATCACCCGCTAGGCCAATCTGAAGATTGCCTAAAAATTTCATCGAAATCGATCCAGCCGTTTAGGATTCCGTAACTAACATACATATACACAGAATATTCAGGTAGTGTCTGTCTGGCATAATATATTAGTGGTTTTCTGGTGGGTTGCGACACTACAAATTGTGGGTGCGTTGAAATAAAGTTGGCAACACTGGCTGGAACTCAGTACCCCACTTCCTCTCTCACGCTTCTTCGTAGCTTCTCTTCGGGAACTATTTGGAATGTGTAGACTCCCTTCTCACGTCTTATCTCGTACCCTCACCTGTCGCGTAGCCGCAACGTATCAGTCCTCACCGCATCGCGTCGCACCGCACCGCATCACATCGCTTGATCGTCGTGTGCTTCGGTTCCGTGCCGTCATCTACCACGCCGTACTCTTACCCCGATCTCTGGGGTAGGGGGAGACCTTGCAGCGTGTAACTTCCAGTTTGTGCTAAATACACGTCATCTATTATCTGCCATTCGTCTATTCTTGCCTTCCGGGCGTGCCACCGAACCCCCGCAAACAAATATACGTTTCAGTCTACATATAAATGAAATTTTCTTATATTTAACTCAATATCGAAAGGTTGCGAAAGAGAAACAAACAAACATACAAATACTGTCACTTTCACATTTACAATATCAATTAAATGTGAAAGTGAATTTGTTTGCATGTTTACATAGATGACTATTGTTATTAACCGACTTCAAAAAAAGGAGGAGGTTCTCAATTCGTCGGGATCTTTTTTTTTTGCTTTTTTGTTGTTTTTTATGTATGTTCACCGATTACTCCGAGATTTATGATCCGATTTACATGATTCTTTTTTTTTGTAGGACGCGGAATAGCCTCCATTTGGTCCCCTAAAAATTTAACATAGTTTGGCCCAGTAGTTTTCGGTTTATGAACATTTTTTATGAAAAAAATTCCATTCCGTTCCATATGTACACCGATTACTCTGAGAGTTATGATCCGATTTACGTGATTCTTTTTTTGTTCGACGCGAAATAGCTGCCATTTGGTCCCCTAAAAATTTAACATAGTTTGGCCCAGTAGTTTTCGGTTTATGAACATTTTTTATGAAAAAAATTCCATTCCGTTCCATATGTACACCGATTACTCTGAGAGTTATGATCCGATTTACGTGATTCTTTTTTTGTTCGACGCGAAATAGCTGCCATTTGGTCCCCTAAAAATTTAACATAGTTTGGCCCAGTAGTTTTCGGTTTATGAACATTTTTTATGAAAAAAATTCCATTCCGTTCCATATGTACACCGATTACTCTGAGAGTTATGATCCGATTTACGTGATTCTTTTTTTGTTCGACGCGAAATAGCTGCCATTTGGTCCCCTAAAAATTTAACATAGTTTGGCCTAGTAGTTTTTATTTTATGAACATTATTTATGAAAAATTTTCTATTCCGTTCCATATGTATACCGATTACGCTGAGATTTATGATCCGATTTACGTGATTCTTATTTAGTTTGATGCGGAATAGTTGCCATTTGGTCCCCTAAAAATTTAACATAGTTTGGCCCAGTAGTTTTCATTTTACGAACATATTTTTGTTCCCGTTTCTTGGGACCTATATTTTTTAAGGATCGCGGCATTTTTCGTAGGTCTACCGATACATAGCTAGACACTAAAAAGTAACAAAAAAATTAAAAAAAACCGACTTCAAAAACTACAAAACTAAAAAGTATAAAATAACTTATTTCTAAAGCTATTATTATTAATATATATTATCTAAAACATCTTGAAGTCGGTGCAAAGTAAAACATAAAAATTACTATATTTTTTTGAAAATTACTAAGCATCGACCTTAAGATGTTTTAGATAATATATATTAATAATAACTGCTTTAGAAATAAGTTATTTTATACTTTTTAGTTTTTTACTTTTTGAAGTCGGTTTTTTTAAACGAAGGTTTTTAATTTTTTTTGTGTTTCTATAACTTGTTACTATTGTGTTTTTCTTTTTTTTTTTTTAATTCCCTCCCTCCTCCTAATAAAGATTGCCCAGGATATTTTTATTTCTTTTCTACTATTTAATTCTTTTGTCACAAACATAAAAATAACGTTTAATTCACAGCCAAATTAAACTAAATACTTAAGAATAAGGTAAAATTGCATAAAGGCGGAACCTGAAAATTACGCATTTTTTGTATTCAAAGACTTTACATATGATTTTCTATGGTACAATAACGACACTAAAATCATCGGTAAGCCATTATTTAGGCAAAAAATTAATAAACAATACAATTAATTACGAAATACGTGCATTATATCGCTATAAATAATGTTCAATTTTAGCGTGACGACTTACCTACTAATTATAATAAAAACACAATTATTTTAATTTTGGGATTAGTCTGCAAATGTAACATATATGACATGATCAAAATAATTAATAATTGTAAAATCAAATATTACGGCATTGCTAAAAAATCACGACATTTTGTAATTTGTAAGTAAAACCTCAGATTAATAATATTGAGAGACAAAGTTTTTACCTCACTTTGCTAAATGTCAGGCAAAGGAACTAAATCCGTACAGCATGAATATCAATATTATTCAATCAAACTGAACATCTTTGAGTGACATAAAAATACGGAATTTTAGATTTTTCACATTATTGTGATTAAGATCATTATTGTATTTTTGTAGTTTGTAAATATAATTACCGACAACATGCAATACTAATGTTAGACAAACAATATATAGGTGTGAGGGGTGTTCGAAGGTTATAGCAAGGACAGTGGGTTAGGTTAGGTTATCTTTAGACCAAAGCCCACGAGCCGAGCGAGCGAAGCGAGCGTGCCGCGGTAGCGGCCGGCGAGTGGCAGAACCGACTTTAACTTTTATTAAAATTATCAACGAATAAATGGAAACCAGTCGGTTCTGCCACTCGCCGGCCGCTACCGCGGCACGATCGCTTCGCTCGCTCGGCTCGTGGGCTTTGGTCTAAAGATAACCTAACCTAACCCACTGTCCTTGTCACTGGTTACACCTTCGACCACCCCTTACACCTATACTTTGTTTTGCTTACATTGGTATTGCATGTAGTCGGTATTTATATATACAAACTAGAAAAATATATTAATTATCTTAGTTACAATAATGTGAAAAATCTAAAATTCCATACTTTCATGTCATCCAATGATCTTCAGATTGATTGAAAAATATTGATATACATGCTGTATGGATTTAGTGTCTTTGCCTAAAAAGTAGCAAAGTGAAGTAAAAACTTTGTCTCTTAATATTATTAATCTGAGGTTTCACCTACCAATTACAAAATATGGTGGTTTTTTAGCAATGCCGTAATAGTTGATTTTATAATGATTAATTATTTTGGTCATGTCATATATGTTACATTTGCAGATTAATCCCGAAATTAAATAAGTGATTGTGTTTTTATCACAACTAGGTGAGTCGTGACGCTAAAATTGAACATTATTTTTATTTATATGATGCAGGTTTTTAACGTAATTAATTGTATTCTTTTTTAATTTTTTACTTAAATGACAGGTTTCCGATAATTTTAGTGTCCTTATTACACCATAGCAAACCATATTTATAGTCTTTAAATACAAAAAACGCGTAATTTTCAGGTTCCGTGTTTATGCAAATTTACCAAGAATAAACTAAATTATAAACAAATGGCTTGCATTTCTTTAAATTTTCATCCATATGGACCCAGTGGTGTCTGAAAAATACGATTGTTACATATTTATAAAGACACATAGACATAAATTTTCGTATTTGAATAATTATTAATATGAAACTAAAAGTTAATTTTAAAAATAAATAAAGTATACTATAAATAAAACTATACTTACAAAATAACATAAATAAATTAATATAAAGTATATAACAAATCGCTGCCAGAGGGAAGCGTGCTCAGAAGGTTGGGCGCATTGCCACACTGTATGGCAATATTAATTACTATTAATTCTTTTTTTTTTTAATAATCTTTTCTATTTTAGGGTTAAAATGCTGCTCGTTTCCTTATCACAATGATACCACTACGTTGCTGTGCCCTGTTGCTTTGTTCTCTTATATCTACCGCTCTAGATAAGGTGACATTAGCGCTAAACAAATAGAATAGAAAATGTATAGGAATGACATATCGTTACGCTAAGTATTATGTCATTCCTATCTATACATTTTCATTATTTTTTTTATTTTTTTTTTAATTGCAGGAGATCAGCAGGCAGGCAAATGGTCCACTTGATGGAAAGCGGTTACCATCGCCTATGGACATTTGCAACACCAAAGGTACTAAAAATGCGCTGTTGCTCTCTTAAGGGAAACTGGAACCTGGTCACTAATGCCGGAACACAACTCGAAGGTTGTTATGGCGACATACTTTAGACCAGGGGTGGTAGCCATCCAGTCGGGCAAGTGCCCTACCACCTGGCTGTGGGTTGTTAAGTCGCCTCTTACGACTGGCCGCCCGGCCGCAGGAAATTGTATTCTTTCTCCGTTCCTGCACGGATGGTATTTATTATATTCTATTACATTATATTCGTTTAGCGCTAATGCCACCAGTCTACGGGAACTGGTTAACTATGGTCACTTTCTATTATATAAATCGAATGCCAACTGTTGTGTTTGAAATAAAAGAATACAATTCCCTGCGTTGGGGCGGCCTGTCTAAGAGGCGACAAAACAACGCACAGCCAGGTGGTAGGGTATTTGCCCGTCTGGATGGCTACCAACCCTGGTCTAGTGTATGTCGCCATAAACAACCTTGAGTTGTGTTCCGGCATTAGTGGTCAGGTACCAGTCTCCCCTGAGAGAGCAGCAGCGCATTTGTAACGCCATTGGTGTTACAAATGTCCATAGGCGACGGTAACCGCTTTCAATCAGGTGGGCCGTCTGCCAGTCTGCTGAACTCATGCAATAAAAAAAACCTCTTGTTTTATTGTAATGACATTGACAAAAATGGCAGAGAGTAGAGAGCGTAAATGAACTATCTGAAACGTTCGGATACGTTGTCAAGTCTATATCTTATGTTCGGATACGACACAAACCTTCACCATAAAAAAGTTGTTAAATAATGCCCAGTGTTTTTTAAAATGATGTAGGACGTAATAACAACAGCATTGTTATTAGACTACAGAAATGGCTCATAATTAACAACGAAAGGAGGGCAAAACAAGGTTTATCTACATTTAAGCTGTTTCAAACCGCGTTTAGTATGAAAAATGTAGTTTTTATGATAATTTTAACATTTATGAAAAATAAATTTTCGGTAATGGCTGAAAACTGGAGCGTTTGTTCTCAGGTTGCTTTTTTATTTCATATTAAAAATTATTATGATATTTTTATTCAGTTTGTAATAATATTGTCATCCAAGCAGACGGCCCACCTGATGGAAGGGTGAAGCCAGCGCGTTGCCAGCCTTTAGGATGGGGTAGGAAATATAGGATAAAGGGGATAGGATAGAAGAGTCAAACAAGAGGAATGTGATAGGATACATAGGAATGCGATACGTGGGGATGGAAAGTGGGCCATCGGAACTCATTCATCGCACGAAATAATTAGCTCAAGGGTAACCGTTTCACGCCGATATTTTGTGAGAGCGTGCTTTCAGAGTTGCGTCTGTTACTATGCTAACGATGTGTTATTGTTTTTGTGTGCAGGCCCGGGCAGACGGATCACGGGCACGGCGGGGGCGCGTTGGCGTACGGGGGCAAGCCGCCGGCGGGGGCGGTGGTGGCGCCGCCGCAGCCCCGGCCGACCGCCGCGCCCTATGCCCCCCAGCCCTACCAGCCGGCGCAGCTGCGGCTGCACCAGCCCGGCTACGGATCCGCTGCCTTGTCATACAGGTACAGTACTGCTTTTTATCACTACGGTTTTATCATTACATCAAACAACGCGAAGAAGGGATAAACCAAAAATAGATAATATAATGATGTCTTTTGTGATTGAGCAGGCTAAGCTTTTGTCGGCCAAGATTACAGAAACGCAGAGGCTCCGGGTTCGATTCCTGGCATGGAAAATTTCCGTTATTTACCATGGTCTGAGTGTATAGGACCGTCCTCAGAGTGGTCTTTTATTAGATATAACACAAGTGTAACTTGGTAATATAACATCTGAAGAATTAAATTCGTAAAATACTTTGTGTCAAGACATACACGTGATTTTTGGTAGGGGTCAATCTAAACTGTCATCACGTATCGCCAGGGGGAGAGGGTTTAAAAAAGCTTTAAAAACATCACGTGATTAATGGACGACCCCCGAGAAGTAAAAAAACATCTAAATAAAATAATATTACGGCATCTCATCCTATACGTCTATTGGTTGGTTCGTATATCTTACTATTCATTTTCTTGCCTTATAAGTTTGACTTTACCTGCATGGAACGGTCGATAAGATATAGGAACCGGGGCTTCTGTAGAAAAAAGGTTGAGTATCGCTGCTCTAATGTATAGATAAACATTTCCCTTAATTAGAATATCTCAAGGAATAGCAGAAGTAAACGACAGATTCATCTGGTGCTAAACGATTCTTGCCATTCACATATGTATGATAAAGAGAAAGTTTTGATTAAGAATGTAGCAGTAAATGTATAAAAGTGATCTTCGTAGTAGAATGGCAACTTGCAAAATTATCGGCCGACTTACCAAATGTTTTGAAACATTTCTTATTTAACCGTTTCGAGATAACAATGAGACTGTGCGGGGTAGACGGGTCGTTAGTAAAACAATGGGAGTCGGTTGCTGGGAGATAAGGTACTATTGTGGTCGTAGGGCTGGCAGTTCATTCGAGGTAATATATCGCTGTTCTAGAAACTAGATGAATACGGTATTAACTTAAAAATGCAATTTTTTCGAGGCAGCGATCTAAAGTTTACAATTATTTTTTTTTAATTTGTATAATAGTTTGATTAACCTGAGGGCCTGATTAAAACGGCCGCTTTTAGAGAATTTTTAATGATTAATTGACACGTAAACAGATTTATATTTAGATCAGATATATGTGGGATTGTAAATATTTCTAAACGTATGTGGTTTTAGTTTGAGAGTGTTTTCGAAAGACGTGTACGATGTTTGAGCGAGAAAGATAGAGGACGAATGAAAGAAGAGATTTGAAAAAAAAAACAATAGACGATGATGAAAAAAAGACAAATGACGATCGAATGGTAGCGTGTATTGAGAGCTGGTAAAGGACGATGATATTATAAGAAATGTAAGGAAATGTGGTTATATGAAGATGTTGTAAGATGTAAGATTGAGAAGATGTAATAATAAGATTAAATATTTGTTTAAGAAACTGACACAGCTCTACTAATTTCACTACTACTACACCACATGTATATAATTATATTTCTCTCTATTTTGAATTTATTTTGTGCTCTCACAACTTACGCCCTTCCAGCCAACATAGACTTATTACTCCTATTCATAATACAACGTTCTTCAATAATTCTTTCACGGTTAAGGCTGTCCAACTTTGGAATTCAATGCCTGTTGCTGTCAGACAAGCAAAATCGCTAATAACACTTTAAGAACTTAAAATTCTATCTGCAATATAATGATATGTAATTTTATATAATTAGTAGATATTATATTGCATATAGTTATATATTTATTATGTTTAAATAGTTGCATATTATCACTATATCTTGTATATGAATACAACTTTTGTGTATATTTGTATATATAGTATAGTTATATATTTATTATTAAAATGTAAGTAATCGTACAATAATTATATGTATACCACCATCGCCACTCCTAATCAGCAATATTCTTGCCACGGGTTGTTTGGAAGAGATCGCTTTTTAGCGACAAGACCGCCCTTTGTACACAATTAGTGTAATACTAATTCGTAAGTTTTGTGTAATGGTGTACAATAAAGTGTTATCTATCTATCTTTCTCGATCCTAGTAGTTGCAAGCTTGTAAGACATAGCATGAAGTTCCACTTTATTTTTTGCTATGTTCGTCATGTAAATATGCGAAAACGGTCGCTTTAAGTCAGCTCTGATCTATATATCTTATAGGCTTATGATGTTATCATAAATTTTGCGACGATTTCAATAAAATAATCAAGCATTTAGTAGAACCGTGTCTTACGATTAAATATAGGTTTTCTGTAATAACACTGTTCAACTAAACAAGAGATATGTGCATATAACACTACATCAGGATTTAGCATGTATTTTATATGATGGAGGTGAAACATTTGTAAAGAGTTTTTGCTTAATTTTCCTTCACTTTATGAACTTGTTGGAAATGATAAGTGGATTTCTCTTAATAATTTATTACAACTAAAGGCCGTACAAGAAATTTTTTTACGTGCTAGTCAACTTCTTTATTTCCGTTCCCGGACTATCCAGACTAGGTTTGTTCACTTGTTCTAGAAGAAATAATGGGTGTCAAGGTCAGTTTATTTTTTTCAATATTTTGAATGCAAATTTAGCAGTGCACTCATACAATTAACTGGAATAGGTTTATGTCATCCTTGAACGCTTCATAAGCCTCGGCAAAATGTATAAAAATAAACAAGCAGCTAATTTTTAATAAAAAAAAAATTTAAGTTGGTAAACAGGTTATGGCCCAGCTTATGGAAAGTGATTACCGTCGCCTATAGATGTTTGCTCCAAGGGCGAAGTCAACGCGTTACGAGCCTTCAGAATAGGATGCAATAAGATTAAGGGGATGAGATAGAGGAATCAGACAGGACGAATGGAATAGAGGGAATGGGGTAAGGAATTTTTACTTCATAGCTTGAAACACAAGTAGCTCAAGGGTAACCGTGTCACGCCCATATTCTGTTTCGGCCATTAGCTGTGCCTATATTATTACATATCACCTGAAGAGTCGATTATGATTCTTCAGGTGATCAGAGGGCTGATGTCTACATGATCCATTTATTATTATTGCGAAGCTGGCACCTGGGCAGATGGCTAACCTGATGGCAGGGCGCAGCCAGCGCGTTGCCAGCCTTTAGGATGGGGTAGGAGATATGGGATAAAGCGAATGGGTTAGAGGGTACGGGATTGGGGTCTGAACTAGAGCTGCTATAGTCAACCCTCGGCCCGCAGGCTGCATGTAGCCCGCCGAACTTTTGTAAGTGGCCCGTCTGACATACTAATAATTGTACAATTATATTGATAATACCTCTGGTATTACAAAAATTCATAGATGACGGTAACCACTTTCCATAACGTGAGTCGCAAGCCTCTATTTTTTATTTTTTTTATTGGACTTGACTTTATGTTGTTGGTCCGAAGACCTTACAACTTTACCGGGGTTTTTGGGGCGAGTGCCTTCGCGAAGCGAAGGCGCTCGAGCCCGGGGGGGGGGGGGGGCAACTTGCTCGAGGGAGCTCCCTAAGGAGTTTTACCTCGGCTGGACTGTTGCCATGAGAGGGGGATGAATTTAATGATGCCCACCATAGGGCGACACAAAGCACTAATTGAGAACGGGCGACGGGTAATATAAAGCCCGAGGGGAAGGATCCCGGCGGGCCGGGATCGGCGGTTACAAGCCTCTATTATACTCTAGCAATAAAAATACACCTAAATAAATTTATGTTGTGACCCGCACTTATTTAATACATGTATGTGGCCCATATAAAAAAAGGTTGAGTATCGCTGAACTAGAGGGATCGGATAGGATAGATGGGAATGCGAGGGGGAACAAGAAGTGGGCCATTGGAACTCTCACTCAGCGCTCGGAACACAATTAGCTCAAGGGTAATCGTTTCACACCGATATTCTGTGAGAGCGAGGTATCACATCGATCGAACCGGCCCTAAGAGGCTTAATCAATATAATGGATTCTAGCACAGCTCTAACGGGTAAACTCTTATTTCTGCTCAGCAGTTAGGATACCAGTGATGAAGAAAATATTATTTTATATATTTCATTTTAGGGACTTTATAGATATGCAATTTTGGATCTGGATATGGATCCAGATATAGCGAAGCCTTGGGCAAAAGTACCTAACAATTTACTAGCTTACTAAATAAATTATAAAAAAACTAACTTAAAAAATAACTATAAATTACAAATATACAAATTAAAATAAAACTAGTACATACAAATAAAAAAAACTCCTAACAAAATATACAATAAAATAAAACACTATAAACTACAATCGGTCCAGCTCAAGCAGATCGCTCTTGTTGGGCAGTGTGCCTAGAAGGCTGGCAGCATTACCTCACTGAATACATACTCTAATTCTTTGGGCAACATAAGCTCCAGCCTCCTGGTCATCTGTGGCCTCGATCAGTCGTTTTTTGATATTTTTAAAAAGGCACTTGGCCCCCACGGGCCTGACATCTCCACCCCAAACAGCTCAAATACCCTCTTTCAAAGGTATTTTATATTTGCGCTGTTCGAAGTGTTCGGCAGACTTGGCAGTGCGACCGGCCCTGACTTCAAACTCCTGGAAATGGGAAGGCGCTAGTGTGTTGACATAGTTAACGTCCCATACAAGCGGCGTTCCCAAACTTCAGGGATCAAAGTCATACCGTCGGGCCTCTTGCCATCGTCGCGGACCAGTCCGTTCAGTTCGAGAACGGCTTACACATACTTGGGGTAAGAAGTAAAACGCGTTCAGCGTGGGTGTAACTACGTTCTAAGTCTCACGCTCTTCCTACCATAAGCGTGGGGCACATGGGAGGAGTAGTTTGAATGGAGTATTGCGTAGTCGAGTCTCCACACAAGCCGGCGATTTGACTCTGGTGCCCATTCGTGGTGTCACCTCCCGTCGCTTTGGTCTAATCCCTAGTAAAGGACCCGGTAGTGTGCGAAATGAATTTCCCCCGCCTCAAAAAAAAGGAAAAGAAGTAAAACTCGTTTAGCTTTGTTTACATATACATATTTACTTTAAAAAAATCAAATTCATATTTAGCGGGTCCACGCTTGGCTTTTATCACTACAGCAATCTTTTAGGCATGCTGCGTACCAACCGTATTCCACTCGCCTCTTAATGAATTTAGATGAGCATAAAAATAGAAAATGATAGAATACTCAGTATATGTTACCCTTTGATCCAGCTTTTATATAAAAGTTCTTTGGAAAAGTAAGCTTTATATAATGAAAAAAAAAACATAAATATAGATAGACCCTTTTATGAACACAAAACATTTTTACCACGAAAACTTTTACGTTTCATCCTTTCATCCGCAGGGCACTTTTAGAAATGTTTTTGAATAATAGAAATACGCGAAATTCTTTTGAATGTAACATTCATATATCCTTAACAAAGGAGATCTTACCTGCGTTTCTTCATAATACTAGTTTATATTTTAAAAATTTTGATCACTAGTGGGACCAGAATAAGTTGGCGCTGAAGATTAATAGCTTTTGCCCGCAGTTTCGCTCAGTTTAATGTATATTTTGTCAATCAATTCTGGTATTCTCTATCCTTCGAGGACGCATTTTTACCGGATGAAAAGGTACCTCTTGCTGCCCTGAACAAGTACGCCATCATCGCAACCTAACAAACACATCGTCATGGCAACGTAATAAATACGCGGTCATCGCAACCCAACAAACATGTCATGGCAACCTAACAAACACGTCGACATGGCAACCAAACAAATACGTCATATTGGCGATCTAACAAACACGTCGATGCATGACAACCTAACAAACACGTCCTCTTGGCAATCGTAGTTGTGTCAGTGAAACGCGATTGCAGCACCAAATATTTGGCTTTATTTTCTATTCCTTGAAAACAGTATTTTTTTTCTGTATGAAAGGTATAGACATAATTCTTATACAGATAATTCTTCTCTAATCTTTTAAATATATATCCTTTAGCCTACATCCGTCAACATATTCAAAATTAACTTCTTACTTTCAACTTTTCACTGTTTTAGTCTAAAAAATATAATTATCAGTTTTATTTCGGTCCATGTTGGATCTATGTTTAATCATCTGTCTTATTGACTCTCTATTCTGTGCTGCACAATGTAAAACTCGTATCTCATTCTCTCGCAGTCTTAGTCTTATAGATTTGTGTGTTTATCTCTTTTTAGTGTCGCTTTTTCGTTTCATCGAATTTCAAATCACGATTCTAAAGAAGTTTTACTTCAAAAATTAAAATTAATTATTTATTACGTCTCAAAAAATTAACGCATCTTGTTCAAAGAACAGAACAATAACTAAACTAACTAAACCTTAGTTAGTTTAGTTATTGTTCTGTCTTCTTCTGAGATTTGTCAAGAGGTTTTAAACAATTTTCTGTAAAAGTATGTTTTAAATTCTATCAGTTTACTTTTTTCTAAAATTTTTTAATGCGATACTTTAAAATTTAGGTGGCGAGATGACTTAGGGGCGGACAACTAATACCTTCCCATCTATTTACTGACTTCAATAAAAAGCTTATAAAGAAGTATATATAAATAAAATTATAAATAAAATATACGTCTGTTCTTATTGAAACAAACAATTTAGGTGTCATCGAGTCTCGCGTGAACGGGTATCTTCTGGGTTAGCGTGCTCCATCAGACTGCATTCCGCCTGACATCAGGCTCAATGTCGGTCAAACGCAAACCTATAAAATATAATATATAAAAAAATATCCTAATTTTATTAAATCTTTATTATGTAGAATACAACTTTCTACTAGATTTTATCGATATAAAGCCAAACAGTTTACGAATAAAGAAAGACTGTGACATCAATACACGGAGGAATATGACGACTATATAAAAGAACCATTTTCCCAAAGTAGCTTCTTATATGTAGTACATACATACATAACTTCATGCCAGTTCCCTTGCGGGGTAGGCACGAACAACAGAGCCCCATTTAGGCCTATTCTTCACACCTCACTTGCTTCTTTGACATTCGTAACTCTTGTCATGTACGCTCGTCTGTTCTTAAGGCTCCTGACATCACCTTCTGCTAGTACACGATCAATTTGATCATGGAAGGTGTGTCGTGGCCTTCCATGACTTCTGCATTCATCCACTTTTGCATTGTATATCTGTTTAGTCATTCTTTCATCATGCATTCTTTCCACATGCCCGAACCACCGGAGCATTCCTTTCCTTACCTTCACCGCGACACTCTCTTTCAGACCAACCATATGTAGTACTTCTAATGTGAATCTGGCGGAATATGAAAAAAGGAAATCGTAATTTTTATGTAATATAATTGACACCTGCCAACCCTGCATGAACTCGACACAGGATACCAAAGACAACAATGCACCATCATGGGAACCATTTTGCACAAGACACCTACATCGTATTGCGTTACATACATGACAAGCATAACTCTAACTGAACTGTATTAAAGCCCATTTTGCATCGGCAATGTGCCTGCAGAATCAGATTTCACCAGATTGAGGTGTTCTGCAAAATTTTATTATTGCAATATTTTATGAGCGGTGTTACAATTTTTCAACAATGTGAACGACCAGGCCGGCCTATCTATTGGTAAGTGGCTAGCATCTTTCATTATGTTTAATCTCGATTTAGTACCAAGAATATATGCGCTGTTTGTTTATAAACACGTCGACATTGATCGCAAAATATAGCGTGACAAAATGGTACAAAAACACCGGCAACAAAAGGGGTGGTTTTATTACATACGCCTCGATACTAAAATAGCTATTATTGTTATTTATACGCAAAACTATATCGATAAAATAAGCAATGATTTCATTAAAGAACCAAGGCCACCGATATAGCTAGCAAAATTAACAAGCTCAAGTAGTAGTGGCCATTTGACAAATGTAGTCATTTATCGCAGGACTGATGGATGACCGATGGAGCAGACGACTGCTAGAGTGGAGACCGGGTCTCGGCAAACGTAGTGTAGGACGCCTTTCAGCCCGATGGATAGACGATCTGCGCAAGTTCGCTGGTGGGGACTGTGTGAGAATAGGTGAAGACCGCGATAGGTGGCACAAACTTGGGGAGGCCTACGTCCAGCAGTAGACAACGATTGGCTGATGATGATAAGAACACTGTTGTGCCTTTTAAAAGCTGCTATAAGATAATTGAAAAATTATAAACTGTAATTTTTTTAAATATTTTCTTAAGTTTTCGCGACTTGTATACATAATAAAACTACGTTTTAACGGTTTTAAGCGCGGTAATTTTATTTGATTTTGGTTTTTCCGACGTTTCGGCCACTTTTCAGTGGCCGTGATCACGGAAGACAAAGATGTCAAGTGTCAACGAGTATTGTTAAAGTTTTATTTAGCCTACCGCCAACTTATTAATTTTAATTATTTAATTTTATTTTTAATTTTGTTTATGGTTATTATTTACTCTATGGGAGCCTAATCTAATTTACTACCGCTTCGCAACATGTTATGGCTTGAAGAGAAGAAGCGGCACAAGAAACTCTTCAGCAAACATGCCTAGCTCTAATAATTTTATATAATATTAAAATGGGTGGAAGGAAAAATAAAAGTAATTATCAGTCAAGTTGGTTTGTGTTCCGTTGTACGCAGAAAGAGCTCACAGTGTCTTGAGGTCTGGCAGCTGGTTTTTGCTGGGTTTGGGTCTTAATAGTTTTGATAATTGGATCCCAAACAGGTGGTACTTGCCAACCATCTTCTCTATTGAAATTTGGGTGTTTTTTGATTTCAATAGCCTCACGCATCATTCTAGGTATGAAACGATTCTCTTTCGCGAGGATTTGTGGGTTATCGAATCTGATGTAGTGATTGGGTTTATCCAGCGTGTGTTCACTGATCGCAGACTTCGTAGACCTTGTGTGTTTCATGTCAGCAATGTGTTCTTTTACTCGTGTTTTTATGCTCCTCTTTGTTTGCCCAATGTATGACAATCCACACTCACAATCAAGCTTGTAAACTCCTGCATTATTAGAGCTAGGCATGTTTGCTGAAGAGTTTCTTGCGCCGCTTCTTCTCTTCAAGCCATAACATGTTGCGAAGCGGTAGTAAATTAGATTAGGCTCCCATAGAGTAAATAATAACCATAAACAAAATTAAAAATAAAATTAAATAATTAAAATTTATAAGTTGGCGGTAGGCTAAATAAAACTTTAACAATACTCGTTGACACTTGACATCTTTGTCTTCCGTGATCACGGCCACTGAAAAGTGGCCGAAACGTCGGAAAAACCAAAATCAAATAAAATTACCGCGCTTAAAACCGTTAAAACGTAGTTTTATTATGTAATTTTTTTATTGATAAATTAATGCTATATATGAAGTAAATTACGGTAAGCCCTTTACACTACATATTATTGAAAGTTAAAGAATTTCTGTAGAGATTGTGTGCAACAGCTGTTATTATTATATGAAAAAGCGTCAATTGTGCCTTTTGTCTGTTGCTACTTAAATGCCAACGTTAGTTAGCGCTTACCAGTTACATTGGTGTTGTTTTTTACCACGTATTTAAAATTCTTTGCTTTACGTATTTATTTACGTATCACGGAACTATTTTCGCGCATAAATTCCTTTGAATATTTTGAGAGACAGATTTGAGTAAATGGTTGGACTATTTCTGAATTGTGCGTTCATATTTTTTTCCTTTTGGAAGTCAGCCAAATTATGTGAATTGCAAATAACAATGCCCTTAGTAATTTTATAAATTAGGGCTTCACGTGTGGCTTCATTGGTGTAAACTATCTGTTCCAAATTCTACGGGAACTGGTCCATTTTCTATAGTTGTCGTAAGTTAATCACAGTCTACGGCTGGATGTAGGTCTCCCCAAGCCGGCGCCACTCATCTCGGGCCTCTGCCTACCTCATCCAGCGACCTTGCGGTAAGTCGTCAGTACATGGGGCTGCAAGGGTCCGACACTAAGTTTTTTTTTTATTACAGGAGATCAGCAGACAGGCAGACGGCCCACATGATGGAAAGCGGTTATCATCGCCTATGAACATTTACAACACCAAAGTTGCTACAAATGCGCTGCTGCTCTCTTAAGGGAGACTGGAACCTGGTCACTAATGCCGGAACACAACTCAAAGTTGTTATGGTGACATACTTTACAGGGGTGGTAGCCATCTAGTCGGGCAAATGCCCTACCACCTGGCTGTGGGTTGTTAAGTCGCCTCTTACGACAGGCCGCCCGGCCGCAGGAAATGGTATTCTTTCTCCGTTCCTGCACGGATTTACCGAGACACGGTCTCCACACCAGGAGTCATCTGCTCCATCGGCCATCGGACCTGCGGCATTCTCCTTACAGTGCTTGCATATCACAGAGTGGACCGTTGAGTATTACCACAGCATAACACAAGCGTAACTGGCTTAGTTTCAGGATTGACAGTGTATATGATTGTCTGCAGATTATTTATTTAAAAAAAGTATAATTCAGTTTTGTGTGAATTATAATTTGTGATAGTATTTTTGTTTAAACGAAAATTAATCTTAATTAATTAAAGAAAATTAATACATATTACCATGAGGAAGACCTAATATTATGCACCTACGATATACATTTTTTTATGTAATTTTTTTCGAAACTAATCATTGCTTGTTTGTTTCAAACACAAAAGACTGATACACCCAAACATACATTTCGCTTTATCTACCTTTATTAATATATCATATCATATTATTGATAGAAAATTCTTAATTACAAATGATTACTCGATTGAATACTAGAAGAATGATAGATTATGATAAGCTCAAAGATAAATACAGTCCATGGCACGATTCTTGAGCTTACACACAGTGAAATTGCAGTTTTTTTCCAAGTGTGTCGAGTAATAGGATAAAATCATAACACAGTAATCATAGTATTTTCTTAAGTTTTCTAGACTAGTACGAATAAGAAAAAAAACTGCGTAACCGTTGGTTTTAACGTCGAAACAAAAATCAGATAACATTATGTATATGTCGATAAATCGCATCACATTAGCCACGCTCAATGCGTCTGGGTTCCCCCCCTTTATGTCTATTATTCCACCGATCGCTTGAGATCCGTGCCGGGTGCTAGACATTTTTTAGCACGTGAAACGTAAAAGTTCCCACCGAAAAACATCCGTAGATTAAGTTGATGTAATATATGTTTTAAATTATAATTCCTGCTTCCTGAGTGCGGCCGTCAGATTAAGAAATGGACTCGTTAAATTTAAATACCTACTACTCGTGTTAGTCTTGGGGTCAATACAATGCAAAAAACACTGCGCAATATCCTGAACCCTCTTCGCGTTTAAAAATCGCCAGCGGTAGCTTAAAATGCAAAGAATGGACACACGTGTTGAATTTCAACTGTGTAGGTACGCTGACGTCAGGATGTTGACTAATGTTTCTCATGAAATATAACGCCACGTCGGTGTGGTATCAAAAAAAGTAATGTTATTTATATTAAGTTGGTTTAACACGTGGTCTGATTCTCGTAATCAGTCCATGCCATACACGTCCCAATGCGGACACGCGGGGCCTGCCCACTTTATGGGAATGGATTGCACACCCACCACGTTCGTCGAAGACGGATTTTCGAATTTCACATAGCAGTTATTTCGGTCTGCAACTTTCATTACGATATTTTCAGCCAACGTCAGCACGTGGTAACTAACTATATATTTTATATTATTTATTTACATCATTGCTATAATATCCTGTATTATTTTTCTCAATCAGAGATGAGACGGCGCTTAGTTCAATTTATGATTAACATTAAAGTGTTTTCATCCCTTCATTCTAAATTTCACTCTTAAGATATTAGTGTCTTACTTCACAGTAGAAAATGACAACGAAGTACAGGTAATTATATTATGAGCCCTATACCGAAGTATTGCTGTAGGATGCCGTAATGAAACATTTGTAAATCGAGGACAACCCACTACGAATAATTTCAAATATGGTCTGATATAAACACTGGAGCGGAGTTTTTGAGTATAAATCTACCCACAGAGTTCCTGACAGTAGATACATGATACTGCATTAGACTTTCGTTCGCTGTTAAAATAATCGGGCAAGTGTCTGTATGACGGCGCATAATAATGTGTTCTATATTTGTTTGTTCTATTTTTTGTGAGTATATGGACACAAACAAAATCCATCCCTCTCAGTATCAATTCTTACTGGAAGAAATCGCTGCCAGTCATAAAACCATTTATTTATACATATTACATTTAATATTTGTAAATTATATGTATTTTTTTTGTGTAAATTCTACTACCTAATTAATTAGATGTCTTGTTTCAAACAAAAATACTAACGGTCAAACATCCAATATACTCGAAATGGCTTTTAACCAGTTTTACGGACTGTTTCCAGTTCAGTTACCCTACGGTGTCTGAGTATTATAATAACTTAGAAATATATATTATAAAGCGATCTGCAAATAGAACTACTACCAGTCACATGTTTTAAAAACAACGATAAACTGATTAATTCATAATTTCGTACACATTGTTGCTGCTCATTATCGTATAAACAAGGTGACGTACAACAAGCACAATTATAACAAGTAGTGTTGCATTAAGGATGCAAACGATACATCGATATTATGTTATTGAAATCATCGATGTTGAAACCAACTAAGAAAATATCAATACATTGTTCTTCATGAACCATTTTAAATGATTAATGACTGGTTGGTAAAATAGCGCAATCTGTTTTAGTTTGTGTATTTATTTAGAGAAACTAAAATTGTGGTAATATTGGTGCCAGCCAAGTGACCGGTTCTTCTCTTAGAAATCATTTATTGGAATTCAGTTTGATGTTTTGTTTTTGCTGTAGTGTAATACTTAAAATTATTAAAAAATTCAGGTACTCCATATGTTGTATATATTTTTAATTTTTAAATTAGTTTAAGTATATTTAAAATGTTTAGTACTAACTTTTTCCTGCACCACCTACATTGTCTAATTAGCTAAAAATATTCTCTAAGTTGAATTGTCTGGAAAATATCACTTCAATCTATAAGGCCGCTTATTGCACTGCCAAGAAAGTATTGTAAATATGTACTTTTGTTATTCTTTATTTTCGTGTGCTATAAAATGTTATCTATCCATCTAATTATTCTAAAACACTTAGCAACATTGATATATGGTTCCCAAACACGGGTTTTTCCACGTTGATATTTCACGTTAGAAAACATCAATATTCTTATATCCCGTTTGAAAACATCGATATTCTTATATCAATTTTATATCATGAGTGATGTTGCCATCCCTAGTTGCACGAATTTAGTCCGCCACGTTGGTCACCACGTGGCGACAGCGCGCCAACCGAGAGCGCGGGAAAGGAATAATAATAATGGCGAAAACATACATGTGAACAGTGAACGCGGGCATGTCTACAGTTATCCCCGGCCGGTAACCTTGGCCTCAGATGCCTCATGCGAGAATAATAGTCTATTTCCATAGGATTTGAAAGTTATTGCATCATCTCTAACACTTTGATCACGCACGCACCATACATTCGATTATAAAATAAGTAATCGATATTTTGAATATTGCTAAGTTTGTAGTAAAGGTTTTTTTTAATTCAACCAAATTTAATTTAAGTAAAAAGTAGTAAATACTGTTTTTTTTTCAAATATCTGGTCAACGTTAGTTTTAATTTTAGGATAGGTACTTTTATCCCGATAAATGGTGTCGTTTCGTCACGATTTTAAGGAGCCGCCGTTACAATTCACAATAATAACGTCGTCAGCGCAATGCAAACCAAGTTTTGCTGGCACTATACATTATACCTATTTTGTATTCTATATTCTTGGTAGGTCAAAATTCTGGCCCGACTTATTTCGACATGTCTTCATTTGCATCCGACTGTTATTTTAAACAGTAGGCAAGTTAGAGTTTAAGTATGTTAGACTCGAGCTCTATTCAGTTTACTAACTTTCTACAGTGGAGATGTTTGGGTATATCTTCAGTGTATTTTCAGCTTTCTGTATATCGGCATAGTGCCCATCCGGCGGTGTTTTACAACAATTCAATAGGGGAGCGGACAGTCAAATTAACTCAGATATTTTTTTTAAACTTATATAACGTCGCAGCTTCATGGATTTTGTACGAGCGTACTACTTATGACGTCACAAGTAGGTACAAGTGAAATGAGTCAAATAATACATTCAGTATTATTGGAAAAGTAATTAACATTATATGTACCATGATGTTTTAATTGTTAGATGATGAGGTGTTATTTTAATGCCTGTTCTTTTATGTATTAAATATTAGATTTTTTTTTAAAATTTGGATATGGAATCTTACAGATTACATAATAATGATATTCCGAAATAGGTGCCAAGATAGTCTCCTCTCTCTCAAGATGGCAAGGTGATCCTCCCATAGTTGTGAAAATGTAGTCGTCGCTGTAGTTGTTGTCTTTCCCTCTACTTTTGAACTGTGACGTAAAGAATGCTGAAAAAAATTCTTAGCGTTACGTTGGCATTAAATAAAAACAGTGGGCGTTCGTCTCTTCTATGGAACTCTCCTATATGCGACACGCACTTGTCCCATTGTTAAACATGTATTTGGAGATTGAATTATATTGTACAATTAACTGACTTTAAGAATTAAATAGTGGATTTCACCATATGGATTAAAATTAGATTATAGCAATGTTCTCTGATTATAACATACAGTTTACTATTAAAAAAACGATTTAGATAAAAAGCAATACGATTTTTATTGCTGGCTAAATTGGTATGTTTGTCTTTGGTTTTATGGTCGTTGACCTTTTTCTATTATGAGAAAACAGTAAATGACACTGACAGTCGCGACGTCGAGTTTCGCAATCCGTTCACAAAGAAAACACTGAGCCAAGTGACATAGTCTATGGCCAGTGTTAATAAAATACGTGACAATGTGTCGTGCTTATGATATTCAAAATGTATTTGAATTGCTTTGATTTTAATGGGAGCGGTTATTGGTTAGTGGGTAATAACAATTTATTGTAAATGACGCAATAACAATAAACAATATTATACATATATTCGATTATAGTACATAACTTGTATAATAATGGCGATATATATAGGTGAATTTTATCAAGTGGGCCTTCAGGGCCAAATCATAGAGTACATTAACATAATAGGAGAGGCCAAATGTTATATAAACTATACGAAGTACGAAAAACATTCAAAGGAGACTCAGGGCCGAATTTGATGAAACCTAAAGTGGTATCATTAGATTTTTCAAAATCCAACTAACCTAGTCAGGATCGAATCGGCTGACTTTGAAAAAAAAAACACATTATACCAAAGCATAGTGTAGTTTGTAAGGATCAATTTCTGTGAAGGAATGTCAAACGACAAAGTTAGGGAATAGTTCTGTACTGGACTTTATCCAGCATAGCGCTGATTTTTAGTGGCAACCCTACATTAGTTATTAATCATTATGTTCCACCGTGGGGTACCTAAGAAATACAGTGTAACGCGTAAGCGAATTTTTCACAGTTTTGTCAGATCTATGAGACCAACATATATATACTGCGACGGATGCGGTAAATTCCGACGCGTTCCTTCTCCGCGACTCCACATACCGACCGTAGCAAATTAATTTCCTGAAGACAAGCATTAACTATAATAAATACCCTGAGAGCTGTTAGGGCCATCCGTGTTCAATATTATATTATCCTTAGCGTTGCTGGGCCTGCCTCGATTCTGCAGTGCATCCACTGTGTTGGCGGAGGCGCGTACTTATGACTTTTACGACATCAGACGTAGAACAGCGGCCTCCTTGATGTTCAGAGTTTGGACTAGCACCAGTAGTATCCTGAGGGTGTTCGCTGAAAGAATGGACTCCACATTACTTCGATGCTAGTTGAGGCTGTTCATCTAGCGTCGAAGGAAAGATGGAAATAGGCCATTGTTTCTGCTTTTGTATCCTATTTTGTTTGCCCTACTAACATAGATGTAATTTTAATCACTAACAACTGGATGTAATGTCTGAAATGAAAATAAATAGTTATTATTTGACCAGGATATAATTTGCGATGTTCCAGGGACAGCAGCTATGTCCGTGGTGGCGGCGCGGTTGGCGATTACCGAGGCGCGGGCGGCGTGGGGGGCCGTGTGTCGCTGCTGCCCGCCGCGTACATGCCACCGCCCGCGCCCGCCACCCACCACCCCCCGCCGGCGGACCCTCCCCCCTTCAAGAAGATCAGGCTCACCGCTGAACGGCCGCCACCCACGCCGCTGCCTCACCATCAGCCGATCAGGGTCGATACGAGGGTCAGTAATCACAGTTTTTTTTTATTGATTCTGGTATAAGTAAGTCCCGCTCGCCGTCGACGATATATTCACCCTCATATCCTGGAACTCCCTCGCTCAACTACGTAACGGTTCCCTAGAACATTATGTATTCCCTCTGCGCTACGACATGGGTTTGTTTAAGAAAGGCGTTATAATATTTCGTTGGCAGCGCCCGCGGTGTTGCAATCATCCATAGGCGACGGTAACCACCTTCCATCAGTGGGCCGTCTGCCTGTATGCCTGCTTCAGGGCCTTAAAAAGAGTAATACGTTTGACCGCACACTGGCCTGATGTTAACCGAACGTAATAATGGCATAGTATGGAGCATCCGTATGTAGCATTTTAACTAGACGTGTTGCTGGGGTGTTTCTTGTCACCCTACCATCTTAAAACAGAAAGAACACGTTGCTAAGTAGTGTAGCATTCGTAGATCAAATACAAGAAAAAGTGGGTGTCGTGTCGTACATAGAAGTAAAACAAATGTCCCATAATGGAGAAGATTGGAGTAGGCTCCGCCGACAAGAGCACAGCTCTTAAATAGATAAATAGAAGTAGTGTACATAAAGTAGGAAGTTACCTTTCTTACAAATAACTCAATTTGCTTTTTTATGTTCACCTGTCATTTTTTATATATGTATGTACAGATTTTCACTGTGACATAGGCAAAATCAATGCCAAAGGCGTCGGAGCCAACAATAACAAGAATAGAATAGAAGTTGCCTTAATTTTTAACTGAATGTATGACCTTGAAACAATATTCTACACTGAATTTAGTTTGAACACAAACTTGAATTAGAATATACCAATTCAAACGGGACTTGGAACATGTTGAAATATAGCCTGTTGATAATATAATAGATATAATATTGAGTACATCGGTACTTTATATCTCTCATACAAATACCCTTCCTTTAAATCCAAAGCTTTAAAATTTACAGTGGTTTATTCGTAACATCTTTACTGAATTAAATTACTATACCGAAGTCATTCACAGCAATCACCAGAACGAAGTCAAAGCTTACATTTAGATGTTTTATGGTTCTGAACACAAGGCTTTTTGTTAATGTAGCCTATATCCTCCTTTAAAAAAACTGCATCTATTTAGCCTTTTCTAAGGTCTGGTGGGTTTTAAGATAAGCATATTCAAATATACATATGTTGATAAGTAAATAAAAATATGTAGCTCGATATAATCGAGTTTTATGGAGCCTTACCAGCTCTTTAGATTATTATTAAACTGCTCAGAACAAAATAGGATTCAACTGAAATTTATCTTTGTTTTAGCAGTTGTCAGGTTAATTAGTATTAATATAGTACTTTTTAATATTTCAGTTTTTTATCAATCAATCAATAAATATCTTTATTTGCAAGAATGTAGTTTATACAGGTGTTATACAGATGTAGAAGCACAGTACATTCTACCACATAGTGGTGTACAAAAGGAATTAAATATTACAATAAAATTAAGATTATAATTTACATAAATATTCTAATGTATAAAAAAAAAAAAACAAGTTTTGGTAATATGTAAGCAATTAATGTCAAGTGAAAAAATTAACAAATAGATTAAATTATAGATAGATAACACTTTATTGCTCACCAAATATACAATATCAAAAATACACAATTACAATATTGTCATGGTAGAAACAATAGGCGGCCTTATCGCTTAAAGCAATCTCTTCCAGGCAACCTATTTATAAGGTAGTCGACATTTTGACACATCGTTTTTATTCCTCTTCTTTAGATATGCTCCTATTATTAATTAGGCAAGTGGAATATTTATAGACAAAGTCGACATGTTTATGCGTCCATAACAATGTTTGAGTGCCACTTTTATTGATATTCTCGAGAGTATTGGTAGGACAGAAAAATAATACTTGAAATTTTGAATCATTTGTATCCATAATCTCGGTGTAAACGTTGCAGTGTAGTCATTTTGTTTTGTTGTATATGTAGTTCAGCCATTAGTGCTACGCGGAATTATTTTTTTATTTACTCGTATTAATTGTATATTCAATAGTTATATTCTATCCATCACAAGAAAGCACAAGAAAAAAATAGGAAATGTATAGTCTCTTTCGCCTGCTAAGATAAGCCTACATAAAACATACAGACATCACGCTGACCCCAAATGATGAGGCGTATGTGAAAGAAACTTGATTTCTAAATACGATGCCAGGATATTCGTCGTCATATTGACGTGGAAATTGCCTCAAGAGCGGTTCTTTTAATTTAGGAGGGACATTCTCTAAGATTTGTAGCGATAAAACTCGGTGTGTCGCGAAGAGCTATCCAAAACCTGTGGGAATGTTATCGGGAAACGGGTAGTGTAGCCAGAAGACCTTGATCAGGGAGAAAACGTTCTACAAACACCCAGGAAGACTGGTACATCCGATTAGTTGCGCGTCGAAAGTATTCTGTAACCGCTCGAACTGTGCAGGAACAACTATTGCAGTCTACAGGTACACGCGTTAGTGATCAAACTATTCGGAATCGACTTCATGAAAATGGGCACTATTCCAGAGATTTAAGCGGATCAGGGCTCGCGTCTCAGATTTGCACATGAACATTTCAAATTGGAACATCGATAACTGGAGGAATTTAATCTCTTCACAGACGAGTGTAAAGTGACGAGATTAACGATAGACGTCTGTGCATGTGGCGAAAATAAGCAGTGCTTTTCTAAAACTCGCATACGTGGATTAGCTAGCTGGTTTTATGGATCCAAGGGTGATGATAAAGGTAGCTATAAGCCTAGGAAATACAGGGAGCTACAAACAGCTGCTTTCGCAGATTCGTTTTATAAGCATGACAAGTATTAATATAAAGTGGAAGTTTATGCTGTGTCTTACATCTACCAGTATATCTAGACATATGTCACGTTCACTAAGCGATTCTACAAAAAGGGCTGCTTTAGGCTCTCAGAACTGGTATTTCTGGGCGAAGGTGCCGTAGTCCGTAACCACTGCTAGCTATGTCAAGCGAATAATCAGACATCAGGTGGCCAGGTGGTAGGGCATTTGCCCGACTGGATGGCTACCACCCCTGGTCTAAAGTATGTCGCTATAACAACCTTCAGTTGTGTTCCGGCATTAGTGACCAGGTTCCAGTTTCCCTTAAGAGAGCAGCAGCGCATTTGTAGCAACTTTGGTGTTGCAAATGTCTATAGCGATGGTAACCGCTTTCCATCAAGTGGGCCGTCTGCCTGTCTGCTGATCTCCTGCAATAAAAAAAATTACATCATCTCATTTTCGCCTGATCGATAATTTAAACTTCATGTCAGATAGTGCTCATGCGCATATAATCTGTACCATTCAAAGAGTCTTTTTTTTTTGTATGTTGGGGAAAATTCCTGTTTACGAAATTGATACCGCGGGACACGGTGAATCCGATTGTGGAGACTCGATGACGATGCCTATTAAAAAAAACCTCTCCTTATCCTGCTTTGTCCATTGCCAGCCCGCGAACATCTGGCATCAAAAAACCAAATAGAACTTCGGTAATAATCAATAGTAGCTCATCATTGATATAATCCCTGCCAAGGTCAGAAAATGTTTGAAGAGTAGAGGAGATACTACTCATTAATGAAGACAACATAATTATAAAGTTACAAAAGACTTTAAACAACATTTTCTGCCAAATTAAGCATTTTTTTTTACATACATACATACATAACTTCACGCCAGTTCCCTTGCGGGGTAGGCACGAACAACAGAGCGCCATTCAGGCTTATTCTTACACACCTCACTTGCTTCTTTGACATTCATAGCTCTTGTCATGCACGCTCGTCTGTTTTTAAGGCTCCTGACATCACCTTCTGCTAGTATACGATCAATTTGATTATGGAAGGTGTGTCGCGGCCTTCTACGACTTCTGCATCCATCCACTGTTGAAGATTGTTTTTTATTTCAACATAACCAATGATTACGTTGAAATAACTCGGAAATCCTTATTTTAAGTGTGTGTACTATATCTATGTAAATTTATTACAACAATGCAAAAACAATGTGCGCCTTATTTTGTTTGGAATATTTTATATGTGTGTACATTTATCACAACAAAGGCTTTTGGTGCAGTTTCGGTCACAACCAACTTCTATTCCGTGTATCAATGCTTAAGTATTTTATTTTCAAGCCAGTGAAAAATATCAACAAATCCGCAAACAGAACTACTTTTATATTTGTGTAATAATAGATATGGGATATGTGTAGTTTTAACGTTAAATGTGTTAGTTCTGTTGAATAAAGCTGTATGTTTTTTGTCGATTCCAGGAGCCGGTGAACGCGTATAACACGGTGGAGGTGCTGTCACCGAATCCGCCGTCAGAGTCGAATGTGGAAGACCAGACCTTCAGGACTACCAAGGATGACTTGCTGCAGCAAATATCTAAGGTGAACTGAACATTGAAAATACTTAAAAACAACCCCCCAGTGTATCCGGATGCGTGAAGATCCAAAGTGTCCCCAGACGCTTGAAGATCCCAAGTGTCGCCAGATGCTTAGGGATCTTAAGTGTCCCCAGATGCTTGAAGATCCCAAGTGTCGCCAGATGCTTTGGGATCTTAAATGTCCCTAGATGCTTGAAGATCCCAAATATCGCGAGATGCTTTGGGATCTTTAGTGTCCCCAGATGCTTGAAGATCCCAAGTGTCGCCAGATGCTTTGGGATCGTAAGTGTCCTCAGATGCTTGAAGATCCCAAGTGTCCCCAAATGCTTTGGGATCGTAAGTGTCCTCAGATGCTTGAAGATCCCAAGTGTCGCCAGATGCTTTGGGATCTTAAGTGTCCCCAGATGCTTGAAGATCCCAAGTGTCGCTAAATGCTTTGGGATCGTAAGTGTCCTCAGATGCTTGAAGATCCTAAGTGTTCCCAGATGCTTTGGGATCGTAAATGTCCTCAGATGCTTGAAGATCCCAAGTGTCCCCAGATGCTTTGGGATCTTAAGTGTCCCTAGATGCATGAAGATTCGATATAATGGGAACTAGTCCATGTCCTCGAGTATTCTTTGTCTATGCGCACGGATGTAGGATTTGTAGTGCTGATGTTATTATTATTCATTAAGGGAGAGTTCCCTTTTTATTGTCTAAAACAGGTAGACCGGCCACCTGATGGAAAGTGATTACTGTCGCCTCTGGACGTTTGTAACAGCAGAGGCCCGATTCTGCTATTACTGTGTCGTGAAAATCGCCGGACACTATCGTCTCAATCGTAGGTTTGTCTGATTTTGGTATTCTGCTCATTCACAACGGTGGGTCCATTCTATCTCTATAAATATTTATAAGCCAAAAAGTAGCGAAATAAATGTTTAAAATTGTTGGTAGCTTTTCAATTTTCATTTCTACTAACGCCATTTCTGCTATTTTAATGGTAATACTAATTTATTCTGCTATTCTACTGCCGCGACGATATCGAGAAGATATTGTTGATTTAGTAGAATTTTGACAGTATCGCAATAGAATCGTACTTTGAATATCTTGGCAACTCCAAGATATCGAAATAGCGGGATTATCATTCGGGTCCCAGGGCTATATTGCCAACACATGAGTGGTGTCTTCAGGGGACTGGAACCTGTCTATTGATACCGAAACGTACACAATGTTATTGTGATGGCATGATCTAAACCCTGGTAGCTATTTGGATGGACAAATATAGGTACTACCATCTGGCTGTGGATTGTTTTGTCGCCCTTTCCGATAGCCTGTTCAGACGCAGGAATTATTTTTTCTCTGCTCCTGCACGGATATGCAGACTCCTCCATAAGATAAAGCTTTATAAAAGAAGCAGTTTACTGTATATTGACATCATTTGTGTCACATGCAGGTGGACCGGGAAATGGCCCTGTCGGAGACAGCCCTGGGGAAGCTGAAGAAGAAGCAAGTGGAGCTGGAGCAGGCGGCGACGAAGCCCGCGAAGGCCGAGGAGCCCGAGGAGACGCCCACGCACCACCGGAGCCTGCCGCAGTGCATATACGCCGAGAACAGAAAAAAGGTGTCCACCATCATATTTTCTATCTACACACATACATACATATTATATGGATAATTATATTATCACGCTTGTTACCTACCCGCAAGGGGTATGCAGAATACACAATACAAAGACGATGGCTCTCGTCTTCTTGTCTCTCCTTAAATATGACTGCACTATTTGCGTTTCCAGTCAGTGTCCTATTCACGAACTAACTATCTATGAATATTCAAGATTTGAAATCATCAAACAAAAGCTTCGCTAAATTGTAGCTCTTTGACTGACGCCATGCAAGGAAGTTCTTGTTTTAGCTCGGATAGATTTGTTGGGTCACGTTTCATCCACCAATTTATTGATGTATAAAGTTAGCACAGTAAAAGACTGTGGTTAATACATGAGCGTGATGGTAATTGCAGATAGATGATATCGCTGTTAGACCTGCCGATAAGATTGGGCATTTTCTAAATCATCAAAAGTGTAAAATCTCATAAATGTGTTAATATAATATTTAATGTTGATTAGAATACTGGTGTGTACATTACATCTAAGTCAAATTAGGAACGATGAAGAAATTAATATACTGCAAAAGCACAACAACTCGTCGACTTATTTTGTACTCCCCCTCGGGCGATTGAGCCATGGGCTCTTGCCTAGTGGTGGGTTACCCTATCCAACTGGTTAACCATCATCGACGCACCACTCAACTTATTTAACCCCCCCCCCCCCCACACACACACACACCAATAAACAGTTGATACTTTGAACGTCATTAAAATAATATCCCACAACTGTTGTTCACTTTTAAACAAAATATAGTTTTAAACCCTTAAGCTCACTAGTAGCATATATGTGTCCGCGATGACAGTGCTGATCCGCGTTTGTGCACTTGATCATTTTTGTGTTGTTGTCTCACTCTGTTTATATAGGATTTGTATGATTTGTATGAAATGGGTATATTTTCTTGGTATATTACGAGATAGTGATAGTGTTAGTCTTGCGGATTTTGGTAATATCGATAAAAGGGTGAAGGTTTAAACTCAGACGCAATAAAAGTATAGACGGAGCCTCGAACTCGAAATAGACGAACAAAAGCGTGAAATGAAATGAAGTGAGGTATTTTTTAAAAACTTGTGTGCTTAAACTTATGTAGTATACACGTGGTTTGCGTCTATATGGTTAATAGTAATGTTTCCACTCGAAATCATTCCAGATTTATCTGTAGTAATTCGATTAATTTTATTCGATTTAATATTGAGTAATTTTCGTAACGCACTACGGCGTGATCGGATATTTTTTTGATGATGCATGAGGGATTTCTTTTCTTGGGACACCATCGGGTCTGACTGTGGGGGAAGGCTCGCCTAGGGATGTGTGCGACTCCTGATCGCAGTGACAGGGGATGGTCGATCAAACTGCCCTCTAAATCTCACCTGCGCCCCTATCCTATGCGCTTTTGTAGGGTGCCATAGGAATTAAACATCCTTGGGGAAGGCTACCTTCTTCACCAACGGGGGGGGGGGGGGGCGCTTTGGGGGAGAGTACACGTGATCCTCCACTAATCCGCGTGCCCCCTATGCTGGGTTATCCGGGGGCTTGCGCGTAGCGACGCCTACAATCCTTCGGCCGCCTCCTTCTGGGCCATTACAGAAGGAGGTCACGGCTTGGCACCATTGTTTGCTGCGGAGCATAGGGCGCGATCGGCATCCTTTAGTCGGCTCTGTTGGCAACACGATCATAAGATATTTTTATTATTTTCAAACTTGCAACACTGTCGTTGCTTTTTGTTTCCTCTTCCATTTTGTTTGTAGCCAAGTGCACACGTATTTGCATTTTAAAGTGGTTTATTTGTAAATTTCCACAACAGTGTTTAACTTTTATACCTACAACGACCAGAGCATCGCCCACACCATCAGCGTAAAATATTCCATTCCTATTAAAGGTTTAAAAGCTGTTTTATTGTGCAGGTATATTTTCAAAAATCTTGAAAAATGACGCATAACTAAACTTACTTTACTCTTAAGACAATTATCGATATACCAAAAAGCCGCAAGACTAACACTATCACTATCTCGTAATATACCAAGAAAATATACCCATTTCATACAACTTCTATATAAACAGAGTGAGACAACAACACAATTAACGATTCCGTGCACAAACGCGATCTGCACTCTCATCGCGGACACATATGTGCTAATAGTGAGCTAAAGGGTTAAAGAAATAAAGGTGTTTATAAAGTTTTATAGTTAATGTAGATTTTGATGATTTCATGAATACATTTTTGAAATAAGAGTGTTTACCTTAGTTTTGTTTTTAATCGCAGGCAGCGACTGCGCACGGTGTGCTATCACACCTGGGTCCCCCTGTGTTGTACCCGCTATACAACCAGCCCCAGGACACGGAGGTCTACCACGAGAACATTAGGAAGCACAGGCTGTTCAGGAAGCGGCTGGCGGAGCACATACGAACGATAAAGTTAGAGGCCGAAAAGGTGAGACATTACACATTTTTGCCACTTTCTTATATTTTTTGTTATTATTATTGCATGAGTTCAGCAGATAGACAGACGGATAGGCCCACCTGATGGAAGACGGTTAGTTACCATCGCCTATAGACATTTGTAACACCAAACTTGCTACCTACAAATGTAGTGCCACTTTCTAAAGGGAGACTGGAACCTGGTCATTAATGCCGGAACACAACTCAAGGTTGTTATGGCGGCATATTCTAGACCAGGGGTGGCAGCCATCCGCACGGGCAAATACCCTACCACCTGGCTGTGGGTTGATGTGTCGCATCTTACGACAGGCAGCCCCAATGCAGAATATTGCACTCTTTCTCCGTTCGCTCTCGGGTCTCCCATTTTGTATCTCGATGCGCAGGTTTCGTCTTCATGTTTTATTTCAGAGTAGGCATGTGGTAATTGTAACAATATGCACATAGCGGTGGCATGTTTACGGACTCATAATAATATTAATTATTGTATGTGTTTGACTTACATCTCTTACTTCTTCTCGGACCAATATGTCTTTTCCTTCAATACTCCTCTATTCTGACGTACGTCCTCTGTCACACCACATTCTTCTATCCGTGCAGGAACGGAGAAAGAATACAATTTCCTGCGTTGGGGCGGCCTGTCGTAAGAGGCGACAAAACAACCCACAGCCAGGTGGTAGGGCATTTGCCCGACTGGATGGCTACCACCCCTGGTCTAAAGTATGTCGTCATAACAACCTTGGGTTGTGTTCCGGCATTAGTGATCAGGTTCCAGTCTCCCTAAAGAGAGCAGCAGTGCATTTGTAGCACCTTTGGTGTTGCAAATGTTTATAGGCGATGGTAACCGCTTTCCATCAAGTGGGCCGTCTGCCTGTCTGCTGAGCTCCTGCAATAAAAAAAAAAAAATCATCGTCTCACCCTTGACACAATCAATCCATCTCTTTTTTGTTTACTGTTATATTTGTACTTATCAATGTTGCAGTTTAACATTCTTTTTTTCACGTGCTTTCATCCCTCCTCATTACATGCCCAAACTGCCCAAGTCTTCTTCCTCCCAATTTTTCAGTCACCGTGTGTATGTGAGTTAGGTTTTCCTATTTGTGTGCCTTACATAGGGGGGAAACTATACCATTGCTGGTAAACCGCGGTCAATCTATTCAAGACTAGCGGCCCGTCCCCGCTTCCCACGGCTGGATATTTATTTTGACATATTGAGATATAAATATAGCCTGTTTATTTGTTAAATTAGTTTGAGTATTTATGTATCTATTGTCTTTTTCCTGCACCACCTACATCGCCTGATTCAGAATTGTTTTTGATTTAGGTTGCCTGGAAGAGATCGCTTTCAGCGATAAGGCCGCCTATTGTACTGCCTAGAAAATGTTGTAAATATGCTCTGTCTTTGTAACTGAATATTTTGATGTGCAACTCTCTCTCTCTCTCTCTCTCTCTCTCTCTAGCCTATGTTACTCAAGGATAATCTAGCATTCTAATGGTGAAAGAATTTTTGAAATGTAACCAGTAGTTTTTGAGTTTATTTGTTACAAACATACAAAAATACAAATCTTTCCTCATTTTAATATTAGTATAGAATAGATGTTAAAATTTTTTAATCTATCTTTTTGCAGCTCTAAAATTATATTATGATCATAATAAAACTACGTTCAAACGGTTGTAGGCGTGGTGATATTTGATTTGATGTTTACCATTCTATGATACAAAATAAAATTAATGTTTTGAATTAATTAGATAATAGGGTGACGATGATTTTTTTATTATATGTATTTATTTTGTATGATTTACTCCATGTTGGTGTATTCATAGACAACATGCTTGTGTTTAAATAGTGAAAATTTACATTTAATATTGTTTTCAGCGTGAAGATCTCTTAGCGGAAGAATATAGTAAAAGAGCAGCAGAATGGGCGAGAAGAGTGGAGAGGATAGAACAGAGTCAGAAGAGGAAAACGAAGGACGCGCGGAACAGAGAATTCTTTGAGAAGGTACTGACTGATATATCAATCTATGTTTTAGTCTTGTATTCTTGGTTTAGTCTGAAGTTCTCGCCGAAAATTACTTTGACTCTATTGGCTATGATCCTTGCAAACAGTTCGCTTCATCTAATTGTATTAATCTCTTCATACATACACATTGATTTGAGTAGATATTGGTCATCTTCATGATCACGGCTAGTGAAAAGTGACTCAAACGTCGAAATAAACATCAAATAAATAAAATGTCTTTTCAGTAGCCTTGCCTTTTTTATATAGCAAGTTACGGTCTGGATATTTAGCAGGTAGATGACACTTTTGTATTCGGCTTCCATCAGGTGTTCCCCGAGCTACGGAAACAGCGTGAAGAGAGAGAACGGTTCAACAGGTTAGGCGCGCGGGTGAAGTCCGAGGCTGAGCTGGAGGAGATCGCGGACGGCCTCCACGAGCAGGAGCACGAGGACAAGAAGATGAGGTCGCTGACGGTGGTGCCGCCGCTGCTCAGGGACCCCAGGGACACCAGGCCCATCTACATCGATACTAATAGTGAGTGGCTCTTCTTCTTTCTCTTTCGGCCCACCTGGTGGAAGGTGAATATCGTCGCTCCAATAGACGCTTACAACTCAGGAGAGATGGGTTAGAGAGGTAGAATTTAAAATACAAAAGTTTTTATTTAATATAAGTGTCAGTGGAGAACACTGAAGGTGATACATGTATAAAGGCAAAATTTAAAATTTATTAAATTTTACGCATATATATATACACATATATGTACATATAATAGGTAAGGGGAAAAAGTCTTTTCGCATATAGTATGCATGAACTTGTAATAAGATCTCTTTGGCTATACCATTTGTATCTGGCTGGTTTTGGTATCATTAGAAAGTTTTAATTTTAAAGAAGACAATTCCAAATTCAAATTAGGAAAATGTGTGATTTTCATTTGTTTTTCTTATTGTTAAAATGAGTGAATCTAATGAAGAAATTCGATACATTTTAAAATTTTACTACAAAAAAGGTAAAAATGCAACACAAGCCGCGAAAAAAAATTGTGATGTTTATGGACCTAATGCAGTATCTGTGAGAGTAGCGCAAATTTGGTTTAAGCGTTTTCAATCCGGAAATTTTGATATCAAAGATGCACGTCGCTCTGGTCGCTCTGTTACGGACAAAACTGATGCCATTTTTGAAAAAGAGGAGCAAGATCGGCATATTAGTAGTTACGATGTAGCTGGAGAACTGGGAATTGACCACAAAACGGTTTTGGCCCATTTGAAAAAAGCTGGGTACACAAAAGTGCTCGATATTTGGGTGCCTCATGAGCTCACTGAAAGAAACCTAATGAACCGTGAACTCATTTGTAATTCTTTATTACGACGTAATGATACCGAATCATTTTTGATGAAGCTGATAACTGGTGATGAAAAGTGGATCACGTACGACAAGAACGTGCGAAAAAGATCGTGGTCAAAGGCCGGTCAGGCTTCACAGACTGTGGCGATACCCGGGTTAACTCGCAACAAGGTGATGCTGTGTGTATGGTGGGATTGGAAGGGCATTATTCATTATGAGCTGTTACCGCCAGGCAGGACCATCGATTCCGAACTGTACTGCGAACAACTGATGAGATTAAAGCAAAAAGTTGAGAGAAAGCGGCCGGAATTAAACAGCAGAAGGGGTGTGGTTTTTCACCATGATAACGCTAGACCTCACACATCTTTAGCCACTCAGCAAAAATTACGAGAGTTTGGCTGGGAGGTGTTAATGCATCCACCGTATAATCCTGACTTTGCACCTTCAGATTTTCACCTGTTTCGGTCTCTGCAAGATGGCAAAAAGTTATCCAACAAAATGTCACCCCACATACTTTGGTCAAATGTGAATAAACTTTATAAAAAAACCTTTTCAATTTTTATATAAAATGCGAAGAAACTTTTTCCCCAAACTAATATATATATGATCATGATATAATATATTCATGATCAAATTGATCGTGTACTAGCAGAAGGTGATGTCAGGAGCCTTAAGAACAGACGAGCTTGCATGACAAGAGTTATATTAGTATGTATGTATGTATGTAATATATATATATATATATATATATATATATATATATATATATATATATATATATATATACGTACATAAGCATACACAACAAATAATACGTATTATGCAGTTAGATAGTGCTCCCTCACAAGTCTGTTGAAAGTATGGATCGATTTAGCAGAGCACACGTCTGCCGGCAATGCGTTCCAAAGAAGCACGACACAAACGGAGAATGATCGTGCGTAAATCTCCGTGGTATGTAAAGGTGTCCTCAGCCGCAACTTCTCCGATGATCTCAGGGATCTTGAATCACTGTGGAAGAACTGGAAGCGTTCTTTAAGATAGGACGGAGTACGAGAGTCAAACAATCTAATATATAAAATTCTCGTGTCACAGTTTTCGTTGCCATACTCCTCCGAAACGGCTTGACCGATTTTGATGAAATTTTTTGTGCTTATCCGGTATCTATTAGAATCGGCCAACATCTATTTTTCATCCCCCTAAATGTTAGGGGTAGTCCACCCCTAAATTTTTATTTTTATTTTTTTATCAAAATTTCTTAATTATATTTTATTATGATTTAGCATTGAAAAATACATACAACCCTAATTTTTCACCCCTCTACGATCAACCCCTATTTTTATTCGTTAATTATAAACTTTAGTTTTTTGGCAAGATTTTTAATCTTATTTTGTCATGACTTAGAATAAAAAAATATATATTACTCTTTTAGATTCACTATTAGAACCGGTAGGTGGCGCTGAGATCGGGTTCTGGAATCCTCCTAATCACCGGGAGCGATTTTGGTGATTTTGTTTTTGTGTGTTTGAGTGCGTACCCGGATGGTTTAGATTCGCAATTAGAAGCGGTACGTGGCGCTGGGATCGGGTTCTAGAATTTTACTTTTTAAAGGCAGGACGACGTCTGCCGGGGCCGCTAGTACGTTATAAAGAAGAGACAGAACATGAGCATTACTGCGAACTCGAATTGGTAGCCACTTGAGCTTTTTACGACAATCGGATATGTGATCATATTTTCGTAACCCAAATATGAATCGTATACAGAAATTTTGGAGTCGCTCAAGCTTATCTAATTGGCTTTGGCTTTGGTTAGGATCGAGATAGCTGACGTCACCGTAATCAAATATTGGGAGAAGGAGGGATTGCACGAGCGCTACTTGAATTATAATTTGCATGAATTATATACATATTATCATGCACGTTTCCCATAGGGACAGACAGAGACATTGGATCTCCACTTGCTACGATCTTGACATACATCTTTTGCTTCATCTATTGTGTGATGAGTCGATAACATTGTCATAGACAAAAGTGACAAAATTATAAAGTGTCTTCTTCTTCCCAGGTATAGTGCTGTCAGGGCGATGTATGGACATGAAGTCCGAGCACAAGGAGCTGCAGCTGCGGAACATCTGGTCTCAAGCGGAGAAGGACATCTTTAGAGAGAAGTATCTGCAGCATCCGAAGAACTTCGGCCAAATAGCATCGTTCCTGCCCAGAAAGACTGTTCGAGATTGTGTTAGGTAGCTCATTTTCTTCTCAAGCTGCAAAAGAAGGTTCTAGGCAAAGCTTAGAACTAGTTTAAAACTAACCAATGTTTATTTTTTTATTGTTGAAGCACAACAGACAGGCTGATGGTTCAACTGTGATGGAAAATGGTTACCGTCGTTTATGGACATTAGCAATAATACAGGTGTTGCCAATGTGGTGCCTATCTCGAAGGAGAAACTGGAACCTGGTCACTGATGCCGAAACATAACTCAAAGTTGTTATGACGGCATACTCTAGAACAGGGGTGGTAGCCATCCAGTTGGGCAGATGCTCTACCACCAGGTTGTGGGTTGTTTTGTCGCCTCTTACGACAGGCAGCCCCAACGCAGCAATTAATATTTATTCTTTTTCCGTTCCTGCACGGAGAGAGAGAGTTTAATCAGTTATTACCGATTTTAGTCAATTATTGCGGTCAGAGTATAAATCTTAAAAAGGGTGTTATATAAACTTGCATTAACCGGTTTATTCGACGAGAAGAGTGTGTCAACATGTGTTTTTGTGCGACTGAAAACAGGCTGTAACACATGATTGTGCTTTGAAGGTGTGTGGCAAAAACTGTATGAAATTGTTTGAAACAGGCTTATTCAACAAAACCTATATAGGGAATGTGCACGAATGAATGAATGTCAAAGAAGCGAGTGAGGTGTGTAAGAATAAGCCTGAATGGCGCTCGTGTTGTTCGTGCCTACCCCGCAAGGGAACTGGCGTGAAGCTATGTATGTATGTATGTATGCACGAATTATAATAGGTGGCAACACAAATCGACACGAGAGCCAGAGGCTGGTTAAAAAAGAAACTTTAGATCTGTCATCATGTTGCCGTCCATGTTTGCAATTATATTTAAATTGTTTTTACATACATACACAACTTCATGCCAGTTCTCTTGCGGGGTAGGCACGACGAACAGGGCGCCATTCAGGCTTGTTCTTATACACCTCACTTGCCTCTTTGACATTCATAACTCGTGTCATGCACGCTCGTCTGTTCTTAAGGCTCCTGACATCACCTTCTGCTAGTACAAATTGTTTTTATTATGATTAAAATGATAAAATATGGCTTCCGGCCGATTAATAATCGGGAAGGGGAAAGGGACAAAAGGCCATAAACCATGAGGTCGGGCATGTCTTAGAATTAGAAGAAACAGTTAGGAATCACGAATATGCACTAATAGCTGGCAAAATTGTAGTTCAAACGAAGATTTCTAACATTTGTGATGTCAAAATAACTGTAAAGTATTTTCTAAATTCGTTTTTCACGTTAATCCTTGTTAATATTATAAATGCAAAAGTAACTCTGTCTGTCTGTCTGTTCCGTTTTCACGGAAAAACTACTGGACCGATTTGATTGAAATTCGGTATATATGTAATTTTAATACTGAGGGTGGGTGGACAAGGGATACTTTTCATCCCGGATAATCGGATAGATTTTGGGATAGATATATGTAAAGGTTATCCCGAAAACTTGGATAGGTTTTGTGATTTGATGCAACTTATTTGAAGTTATGTTTACTTAGAGATATTTTTGTATTGAATAGTACTACCATACACAAAACTTAGCTATTTTTAGAAATAACATTATTAGTGATATTAAAATGTTTTTGAAACTTGTACTTACATTATATGATATATATGATTTATCCATGAAGTAAGAATACAATTTCCTGCGTTGGGGCGGCTCGTCGTAAGAGGCGACAAAACAACCCACAGCCAGGTGGTAGGGCATTTGCCCGACTGGATGGCTACCACCCCTGGTCTAGAGTATGCCGCCATAACAACCTTGAGTTGTGTTCCGGCATTAATGGCCAGATTCCAGTCTCTTTTTAGAGAGAAGCAAGCACATTGGTAGCACCTTTGGTGTTGCAAATGTCCGCAGGCGATGGTAAACGCTTTCCATCAGGCGGGCCCGTCTGCCTGTCTTCTGATTTGATGCAATTAAATCAAAAATGAAGCCCCACCTTTAAGAGAAGGCCCAGTCTCTCCAGTCAAATCTTCCACATCACTTTTGCTTAAAGTGTTGCCATTAATAGCAGGTTGCAAAAATATTATAAAAAGAAATATCCTGTCAATGGGACATTGGTTAGCGTGGGGCGGATAATTCTCGTGATTTTTTTTTATGTGTGATACCTTGTCTGACACAAAATTATTTTTTTAGAAACATTGTAATATTAGTACTATACTTAGTACGTATACTTATAATAGTATACTCTGTCTTTTCTTACAAGATAAATTTTTGGATAAATTTTTCATTAAATGTCTTTAGATACATACATACATAACTTCACGCCAGTTCCCTTGCGGGGTAGGCACGAACAACAGAGCGCCATTTAGGCTTATTTCTTACACACCTCATTTGCTTCTTTGACATTCATAGCTCCTGTCATGCACGCTCGTCTGTTCTTAAGGCTCCTGACATCACCTTCTGCTAGTACACGATCAATTTGATCATGGAAGGTGTGTCGTGGCCTTCCACGACTTCTGCATCCGTCCACTTTTGCATTGTATATCTGTTTAGTCATTCTTTCCACATGCCCGAACCACCGGAGCCTTCCTTTCCTTACCTTCACCCCGACACTCTCTTTCAGACCAACTCTCTTTCTTACTTCGGTATTACGAACGCGGTCCGCGAGCGTCACTCCGCAGATTTTGCGCAGTGCTCGCACCTCGACCGCGTTTACTCTACTTTCATGCTCTCTCTTCCATACCCAACTCTCGCTTCCATACGTGAGCGTAGGTACCAGCACCACGTTGTGTATGGCAAGCTGGGCCTTCTGGCTGAGGTTCTTAGCGCCTAGAAGTTTACCTAACCTGACTAATATAAAACATTTTCTACTGTAATATCTAACTTGAGATGTCGTTTTAATTGTCCATGGCATAACATCATTAAATACTATATGCAATTTATTGCAAAAATCCTATTTGTAATGTACGAAAACGATCTTTTAAGGATAAACAGTGTATATATTGATTAGTGGAATACAGATTTAGTTTTGTCTTAAACAAATTCTGTCAATTTATCTTCCATTATATGGCAATGCGCTGCTAGCTAGATAAAGAAATTAACTTAGGTAGCCCTTAAGAAATTGTCGAGAGAGTGTGCAAAGTCTATGATAATATTAACCGAGACATAATGTCCACAGATTTTATTACCTATCGAAGAAGGCTGAAAACTACAAGCAGCTCCTGCGGAAGCCACGGCAGAGGCGGAACCCCCGGAAGATGGCCGAGCCGGAGCTGCCCGCTGGAGTCACCACCAGGCTGCAGCGGTCGCAGGGTATGGAGGATATAACCTTTCATAGCCAATTACGGCTATTCTTTTTTGTCCAAAAGAGGTTCCACTGGACAACAATTCTTGAAAGTCATAGAATATAAGATAAAAATTAATACTTAGCACTGAACTTTGTCTTATTGAAGCATTCTTGCTATCTGGTACACTGTACATAGGTTATCAAAGTTCATAAGACTTGGTCCTCTAGGCCATGAAAGAGGAATTTTCAGATATAAATTTTCGAAATATTTTTTTTTCTATACCTATTTCGTATTATAAATGAGATAGTAACTCTTTTTCTCACCAATTTTGCTGAAATTTGGTATATGTGTAAATTTAATACTGAAGATGAACATAGGATACTTTTCATCCCGGAAAATGCACGGGTTTCCGGAATAATGTGAAGTAAATGCCATCCCGGAAGTGGGATAGTTTCCAGAATAAAACTAAAAAAGTTTCCGAGGGCGTATAGCGCCTATTACGCCAACTACCAAGTATTAATAACTGATTAATAAATTTCACTCATTTCACCAAATTTGGCTATTGTTAACATCTCTAATCTACTAATATACTATGCTATATGCAAACGCGGTATTACGAACGCGGTCCGCGAGCGCCGAATACCGAAGTAAGAAAGAGAGTTGGTCTGAAAGAGAGTGTCGGGGTGAAGGTAAGGAAAGGAATGCTCCGGTGGTTCGGGCATGTGGAAAGAATGCATGATGAAAGAATGACTAAACAGATATACAATGCAAAAGTGGATGGATGCAGAAGTCGTGGAAGGCCACGACACACCTTCCATGATCAAATTGATCGTGTACTAGCGGAGGGTGATGTCAGGAGCCTTAAGAACAGACGAGCTTGCATGACAAGAGTTATGAATGTCAAAGAGGCAAGTGAGGTGTGTAAGAATAAGCCTAAATGGCACTCTGTTGTTCGTGCCTACCCCGCAAGGGAACTGGCGTGAAGTTATGTATGTATGTATGTATATGTATGTATATTTATAGTGATGTTATCACCTGTTTTACTTAATTAACAACTATAACAACTATTCTACAGTATTCTATAAATACATTGCAGGGTTTTTTATTTATCGATGTCAATGGAAGTATTTTGTAATTATTTAATTTGTTGCACTAAGGCAATATTCATATCGTGCCTTTACTTCTTGTAGACTGGACAATCGAATATAAAAGCTGATTTACATTGCATTGACAAGCTACTTACTGACTTCAAATTCGAAGGAAACCAAGGCTGACTTTATACTGGCATTTTATCCGTGCAGGAACGGAGAAAGAATACAATTTCCTGCGTTGGGGCGGCCTGTCGTAAGAGGCGACTAAACAACCCACAGCCAGGTGGTAGGGCATTTGCCCGACTGGATGGCTACCACCCCTGCTCTAAAGTATGTCGCCATAACAACCTCGAGTTGTGTTCCGGCATTAGTGACCAGGTTCCAGTTTCCCTTAAGAGAGTAGCAGCGCATTTGTAGCACCTTTGGTGTTGCAAATGTCCATAGGCGATGGTAACCGCTTTCCATCAAGTGGGCCGTCTGCCTGTCTGCTGACCTCCTGCAATAAAAAAAAAAAAAAACGTGTAAATTACATTGACGTCAGTACAGCGCTAACAAGTCTGACTGACTTCAAGATTCCCGGTTAAATATTTTGAAATCAGTCTGCTCCCCAAGTCAGTAGCTGTTTCAATGTAAACCAGCCTTAATTTCTAGGGCGTCTTTTGAAGTTACATACATACATATTATCACCCCTGTTACCCATGGGGGTAAGCAGAGGTGTGGATCTCCACTTGTGACGATCCTGACAAACAACTTTCGCTTGATCTACCTTCATTAATCTTTTCATACATGCACGTTTATTTGAGATGCTTTTTATCGGACCTCTCTTGAACACTTCTGCTATTTGATCATGGTGAGTACGTCGCGATCTACCGACAGTATCTCTACCATTCACAATGCTGTCACACACTTGTTTTGTGATTCTACTTTTAGATCGCTTTTTAGCGATAAGACCGCCTTTTGTACATAACTAGATATAACTTTAGTTTCCAAGTTAATTTTTGTATTCGTGTAAAATAATTTTTATAATAATAACATGATCCTTCCATGATCAAATTGATCGTGTACTAGCAGAAGGTGACGTCAGGTGTCTTAAGAACAGACGAGCGTGCATGACAAGAGTTATGAATATCAAAGAAGCAAGTGAAGTGTGTAAGAATGGGCCTAAATGGCGCTCTGTTGTTCGTGCCTACCCCGCAAGGGAATAGGCGTGAAGTTATGTATGTATGTATGTATAATTATAATAATTATCTATTTATCGATTTAACATACCTTTCTCAACTCTTATTATTACATCTTTCAAACCACAATGGTCGGTCCCTTACCACACATTGTTCCTTATCATATCATTCAAGCTAACCGTACATAGACATCTCAAAGCGTGCCTTCTCTTTGAAGTTGTATGTTGTATAGTTGTCTTTGTGACCACTAGGTCGCGTCTCCGACGCGAAGGAGAGCGGCGGCGAGGAGACCGTGGTGGTGCAGGCGCCGGACCCGTCGCTCATCCCCATTCCGCCCACGGCGCCCGCGCACCCTGTCCGGTGAGTACTTCGCGTCCTATACAGATTGAATTTTTCAAGTGGGCCCCCAGGGCCAAATCCTCAACTATGCTAGATAGCTAATTTTATAATACAAGCTTTTGAGATCCTGGATATCATGTAGCCAATACAAATACAACCAGCCCAAACACGACGGGTCCATCTTGTTTAGTACAGGAGTTCCTATGGCCACCTTCCTACTCCATCATCGGATCAGCTCCATGGTACCATATTATTGCATTGTCACGCGATATACATATGCGTGCTCAATCAGAAACCGGGAAGTTGGTCAAATTTATCTTGCAAGATTCCACCCGAACTTACATACATACATAGGTACATCTATTGCAAGTTAAATTAATAGCTTATAATGTAAAAATATTCAAAGGAGTCTCGAGGCCGATTGTCATACTTCGAAGGAGGAAGTACTAAAGGGGGCTGGAAGCAAATGGACTTACTTGAGCCGATGATGAGTCGATGCGACTCCTGTTCATATTACTTGGTTTGTGGGTTTAAAGGGCTGATGTTCCAATACACCAACACATTAACTGAGGGTTTTGGGGTCCTTGTCACGACACTAAGGAGCACTCATCACCGGGCAAGCTAGCGCCGGTGGTCGTCACGGGCGCGTGTGTGCTCAGGGGGTGGGCAGTGAGGTCAATTGATACAGCGTCACGCTCTGGCGTGATCGCCGATTTTGACGAAAACTAAAGTGGTATCATTAATTTCTGAAAAATTAATTACCCTTGTTCATTCTGTATTATAACACCAAATCATGGAGTAGCTTATAATGATCAATTTCTGTGAAGGAATGTCAAATGGCAAGCCAAGGGAAAGGTTTGTTGTGTATTACACGCATATAATTATCAACGCTCCTCCATTTTGTACGCGTAGCCTGGGTTCAGGGTCCCGATGGGTTTCTTTAAGTTTTCAACTCAAATTATATGTACATTCGTTATTGACTTGTAATCACTAAACCGGGAAACGGTCTGGTCCTAGGGTGGGAATTATTAAAGTGACTATAATCTTTTATAGCTGTCAAAATTACTGTATATCCATCGGGCAGAGGTAGTAGTGTACCCAAGAGCATGAGATCCCCCGTTACAATCAGTTTTTGAAAGTTTTCACCCGTGTTACTCATGTGGATGGATCCAGTCCATCGTATTTATACCCACATACTTAAATATAGTATATGGTGTAAAGATGGTTTTGCATTCAACTCATCATTTCAGAAGTGTCACAGTATTATGATAATGACTTTAGTGTATTTAATTAACTTACTATTATTACTGTTCTTTTTCAATTTCTAGATAAGTATCCGTTTTTGGTTTAGACTTATTACTCTGTAATATTAGACCTTTAAATGTCAGGATATAGGATCAAAGCACTCGAAGATGGCTTCTTGGTTTTTTCGACGTAAAATATGGTTTGTGCACGCTTGGTACCCTTAAGTGGGGTAGATTGCTTCACCCTTGTTAGACCAGTGTATTAATTAAAATATCATGGTATTCCTAATTATGCCATGAATCGGGATCGCGGTAATCTAGATTTAGCCAACGCCGCGGCCCCAGCTCATTTGGGGCTGCTCCGTGTAAGTGGGCGGAGCTCTCCTTGTGCCTGGGGCTGTCAGGGCCCCCGGCGTCTTCTTTCTCAACCAGGTAAGAGGGTAAGTATGTAAGATATCGTCTCATAGGTGTGACCCTTGAGTTTGGTTTTGCAAGAGGTTTACTCGTAATCTGATAACAGCAAAAATACTCTTTTGTTTGATATAGAGATATTTTGTGCAAGGATTTTTGAGCTGAATGTAAATGTAAACATATGTAGTTGAAAATATTTAAATAAAAATGCGTGATGAACAGGAGGTTATTCCTATGTTAGCTAAGAATGTGCAATTTCGCTTTGGACGGGTCAAAATGTCACTACAATAATTGTAGGTTAGTGTAAGATATCCATGTCATACATTATGTGATTTCATGATGATTGATGTCTTCATTTCCACTTTTTAAATACATTTCTTTGCGGGGGCACTATAAAACGGCCTCTGTGGTTGAGCGGGCTAAGGCTTTGCCGGCGTATCTCCCTGCAACACAGAGGTTCCGGGTTCGATTCCTGGTGTAGTAATTTTCGGAAACGTATTTTCTCCGTTATTTACTATGGTCTGGGTGTCTGGGATCGGCCCCAGAGTAGTCCGTTGTATATTACCCATAACACAAGCGTAACTTGCTTAATTTGGGGATATACAATGTGTGTGTTTGTCTGCCGATTATTATTATTATTAAAACCAAGCATTCGTATCAATATGTAATACCAGACTAATTTTTTTACAAACTACCCGCATTAATAGTTATATATAATTAGTTTTTACATCGCATTGTAAACCTTAGTCATAGGTCTAGTAACTGATTAAATGTACAAAACTGTTGGTGATCCTTATTAAAAATAAAATTAAAATTAACAATACAAACATATCAGTTATGATAATAGGAGGACAGAACTTTCCCCTCGTCTCATTTGGTTCTCTTCAAAGCTCTGATTATTTTGTGTTATTAGACATCGCCACTCTGATCTGTTTGTTGCTAGCTGTAGATTGCCTTATGTGGTTCAAGGTTACATGTGCTTTTTGAGTAATATTTATGAACCCTATACATGTTGATATTTTCATTACAATAATTGATTTAAATTATGTTCGTATATTTATCAGTGAAATAAAATTCCCGCGCAGTGAGCTAATAAACTTTGCGATGATTTAACAACAACGCCATCTTGTTTCATAAATTTGTACCGTGTGAACCAGTTTCTTTAACCACCTGTCGGCTGTCATTTGTTTCTTATTATTATGCTTAGATGGCGTTGTACTCAGTATATTAGTACTTTGAGCAATTCAAACATTTTAATACAACGTGAATAAATTTAGAAATAATTTTTAACGAGTTGATGTTTTCTATCTTTATTCCTACCTACATATACTTAGTATAGCCATAGAAGAAGAATATTAGAAATGCCGATTGCTCAGTGATAAGACATGGCTTCTTAAATAGTGCTACTAAAAGTAAATCGTACGCAATTAAAACGCATTTTTTTTATATCAAACCGATCAAATATTTCAATTATCATGATATAAATAATTTTAATTTCTTTTCATACAATAATTAATGCGCTATTTGACTCCTATTTCTTCTTCCTATTTATGACGTCATAAGTAGGCACGCTCGTACAAAATCTATGAGGCTGCGACGTTCGTTCATTTTATAGAAGTATCTCAGTATATAGAATTTAGCAGAATTGCATTTTGTACTGACTTATTCTCAGTCCTATTTTTCATGAATGTTATAGGTACAGTATGGTAATAAAAAAAGATCTTGTTTGTAATATGAATTAAAAAATGAATTTGCTGAAATCAACGACATCTATATAAAACAGTGATTCCTATTGGATCCCGATGACGTATCTTATGACGTATTTTATGTTCTGTTATGAACAAACACACTCTTCCTGATACATAAAAATAAATGTATTCATGCAATATAAGTACACTGAAGGTACGCTTGTGAGTTTCAACCACGGATCACTGTGGTTTCAACAGAAGGGAGAGCATTTTAATTACCCAATGTCAATATGACAGCCGCAATATGAATTATTCAAACGATCGCGGCGGAGCTGAGGGATCGCGTTCCATTTTTAAACGTTTCTTGCTTTTTATTGGACAGATGGATTGTACTTGTGGCGTGGATAGCGTACATTTTTTTGTGTTTATGGCTTGGCAGCTAAACCTTTTTACGCATATACATTAATTAGTAATAGACGATTTGTTTTTGACTAAACAATCGAGATATTTTCTGTTTTGTGTCAACTTATGACAGGTTTCTATAATTATGTATATTACTTATTATTCTTTAGTATACATTCGCTTTCTCTTACTAGTGATTAAAATTTGACAAACTTCCATAAAATGTATTTTATTTAACAATAGTAAATTTAAAGCAATGAATAGTAAGTATCTATAATAATTTAGGTTCTGATAAAATATGACAAGATTAAACTGAGAGAATAAGTTAACATTTAATCAATAATTTTGGTTTATTATTATTTTCCAGTAGTGACCAATTTAAAAGTAAAATCTGTTAGGCGAATATTAACAGCATTTATATAATTTCATTCTTTGAATCTCAAAGCACTCTTTGAAATTGTATTAAAATTAATATTCGAAATTTAATTTCTCAAAGCGGTACGCTAAAAAGGAGTATTGTTTTCTGAGCAAACTTTCGGTTACCTTGGTAACGTAGGGTGGATATTTTAGATATACAGGCCCGTATTACGGGCATAGTACTTGAAAGTTATATTTAAGCAGATAAGTACTACTTTTTCTTTACGCTTTTACTCTTTATATCACAAGGTTACCTCTGGTTTATTTTCTATACAGTTTTATATATCGAATGCCGAATATGAACTAGTGAAACGTAACATGCATAATACACGCTCGATCTACTCGAGAGGACCTAGGAAGAAGGCGAGATCCTTTCCGTGAAATAACCTATTTTTAAAATATAGGATATAAAGTTATTTTAACACGATGAAATGGACCTACTTATGTAAAATGGAGCCAACCCACATACTGACAGTTTTGAGAAAAAGCCGTTTTTATTAAAATTTTGCGTACAAAAAAATATGTCTATATTTTGGAAAAAACATTTAGATTATTGTATATTATATTTTCTCGTTATGATTTTTATTGAGTCGATGGAAGGTGCATTTTGAAAGTCTTCTGCATCCTTAATCCAATTTTGGCATGTTTGTGGATTGGTTCTGTTTAGCATAAGTAGGTCCAAATATCCTTAGACCGAGTGCATAATGCATGGAATATTTTCATACAAGTGTACTCGGGTAGTGATTTGCACTCAACCGAGTTTCCTCCTATCAATCTGTGTATTTACAAGTAGGTGTATGTCGGACCAGTTGGTATCTTTTTAGATTTTGGTTGAAGTAGATTCGCAAAAGTTTAGTACTATCCGAGTATACTGGGATAAGACGCCGTAATCAGGGTGCACTCGGATCACCAGCTGCCCATTATACGAAAAGTCTCGGATTAGATATCCGACTGTAGGTACTCGGCGCGAGCATACTTGTATCGTGTTAACCCCGGTTTTAGAGGTAAATGATGTATTTACTATATAAAGAATACATGCTCGATGTACAATATAAAATGTTATTTGCAAGTTATTTTGCTTCTCAATGATATTACTATAAATTTTCTGTAATTTTAATAAGCTAATTTCTATACTCCTTCTGGTATAACGTTAGTGGCTGTATCACGCAGATATAGCTAATGTAGCTGATCATTAACGGCATAATTTTTAACACTATAAACAAGACGCATTCGTTCATAGTCACTAAGTATAACACTATTCCAGACGGAGCGGGGATATAAGAATAATTATATGATATACCTTGTATTATACTCTCAGTTGACCAAATAAGTGCCTGCGCTCAGTATGTTTGCATCGCCACTTAATTTAATGAGCTTCAGAGAACTGATGTACCCTGATTTTTCTTTCGAAGATTAATCGTTTAAAATTCATATTCCCTCTATCATTTTTATTACTTTTTTCCACGTCTTCCGTCTTATGAGAAAAGTTGATAAAAGAACAGTTCAATTTCCTCGCTTGGCTTTTTTTATCTTTTTTATTTCATTAACGTTATGAATGGTTCTTTGTTTTTTTTTCATATCGATAACTAAAATTACTTTTATATAAAAAGTATTTTGATGTCCATAGTGTTTAATTTAGTACATAACAAAACGATTGCTTGGCTTGTGGTTTGTGGATGGTCATACAAACGCTTGGGCGTGCGCGAGTCGGACTGTCATAGTCTATGGTACCATACGGATGTTATCCGGTCCGATTTTCAATATAAATTAGTACATTTCTTTAAACAAAATTATATAAGTGGTTGAGTAAATTCTAGTCGGCTCTGACACTCACCGACCGGCCGTTATGAGTGCACCGGTACATTGGTGGGGCCAAATGCTTGCTTCTGCATTATGCTTGATCTAGATTGTATTAATGCTTAGTGCCCTTTGAAGTGAGATTATGAACTAAATTATGCTTATAAATAAAGTTATTCCATATGCCATACGAGATTTAATAGCCTGAAAATAAGTAAATAACTCATTGTGGCTTACCAGATCGTACATTGTTTACGCGGTATTCTGACTTAATTTTTATCTTGTGTCATGCCGACATTACCAATGCATAAATCCCGCCAATCCACCCTGGATAAACGTGGCGGATATACCATTCGCTTACCTGAACAGAGGAGTCCCGAACCCAACGGTGGGACATTTATGCGCTGATATTATCTAATAAGCACACAATAGAAGTAAAAGAGTATAGAATTTTTTCCTTCATACATGACTTGTCTCAAGAGATCGCCAGTTTGAGGGTTGAAGGATTTCATAAAACTATTGTATAAATGCGTATTATATTTTTTATATACTCGCTTTTGTGTGTGTGTTGACAATCACTTGCGGTGATTATTTGAGGAGAGCTCCCGCGGGATCGACGGTGTTCCAATCAGCATACGATACTGCGTACTACCATAATCGATATTGAATGTATCGATGTATATTTTTATCGATAGCTTTGAATTCATACGTAGAACTGTCAAATATCAACTCGTTAAAAATTAGTACATTAGAAATGTTTAAAGTGGAATAGGAGTTCGTCATTTCTTTACTATTATTCAAGTCTATTGGGACTTGACACAGATTTTATTGCATATTACGCTCTAAATTTAAAGGCTGCTCTTGGGCGCTATCAGTTCGCTGCGTTAATTATAGAAAAAATACTATTTTTTTCTCGGAAAAGTTCTTTAAACCTAGATTAATAATAATAGCCCATAACTGTTCCACTGCTCGGCTCGAGCCTCCCACTGTAGGGGAACAGACAGTATACCCGCCACGTTTGTCCAAGGCGGGTTTCCAGGTTTGACACGTCGGTTATCTCGATGTGCAGGTTGCATCACGATATTTTCCTTCACCGTTGTTAGCACATGGTAATTGTAACAATATGCACATTAGGTCAGAAAACTGCTTAAGTGGTGCATGCGTTCTGGCCAGGATCGAACCCGCGCTCTTTGAGTTTAGGACGCGTGCGCTAGCCATTACGCTACCACGACTTTATAAACCTAATAATAAACCTAGATTAGACATAATTAATTAAATTAATTAAATAATAAAGGTAATTTATTGTTTAATGCACTATTTCAATTTAATGTAAATGAGCTTTGGATATAATTTTATTTCTCAACATTATTAACAGTTACATTCTTGTGTCTATGTACGATTATCGACAATTTCATTGTGCATGGAACATTACCAAATCCCTACGTTTCACCCGACACGGCTTGTTTAGATTTTTCCGCAAACACCGCGACTCCCGTGGCCATATTTCTAATTGGCTTAATTAAAAGCGTTTGCCAATCGAGGAAAGGAAACACCAGACCTCTCTTTTTAAAAGGGAATAAAAAGGTTTTTAATTTAACGGTCTTCATGATTTATTGGTTCTCTTTTTTGATCATACATATTTTTTTCTAATAAGAGTAAATGGGTCCGTGACTCGACGTAGGAAACACGATTACTAATGATATTTTGTCCTAACCGAGCTTTATCTAAAAACAAAACAATATGCGCATTGGTAATGCTATAATTACCAATGTGCATATTGCTACAATTAAAAATGTGCATATTGCTATTATTACCATATGATCATAAATTGATAATGAAGCTAACCTTCGTGTAAAAACCTGCACATTGAGATTATTGTGTAGAATCATTCAGTCCTTTTAATGTTGGGTTTCTATATCGTACTATCCATTCATTTGCCTTACTTACTATTGGTAGAAAATTGACATAATTTGTATTCGAATGGATAGTAATAGTATAAGCAAAACTTAAATACGTCTTTGAAGTTCGTACGTGTTTTGCGCTGTACTTCACAGAAACACCTGAGGAGAGAGTTTTGTGCTCTCGCTCGGCCGGTGTCCGGATTCGCATGCCATATCATTCACACAAACCGTAAGGTGTGGTCATGTTAACACTTGAGTGGATCTGGGCAAACTCACAGAAGTAACTTCACTTGAAGCGCATATGGTTCAAAGTTACCTACATACTTGGGGTCTTAGGACATATGAGGTTATGGAGGTGGGCACTGAAAACCGAACACTGAGTGCCAACCTCATTTCATATATTGCGCCTTTCTTTTATGTTTATTTTCTTATTTGTTTGTATTGTGTGAGTCGCAATTTGAAATAAACATTTTCTTTCTTTCTTACATACATACATACATAACTTCACGCCAGTTCCCTTGCGGGGTAGGCACGTACAACAGAGCGCCTTCTTTGACATTCATAACTCTTGTCATGCACGCTCGTCTGTTCTTAAGGCTCCTGACATCACCTTCTTTCTTTCTTTCTTTCATATAAGTTTTGCGCGTACTGTAAGATTAGAAACTCACCATAATTTTCACCGTATTTTAGAATTTTCGGCATGAAATTATTGGAAAAAGTTGGAGTCTTAGGACATATGAGGTTATGGAGGTGGGCACTGAAAACCAGTGCTGTGTCGGAACATGTTTCGGCACAGCGAAAGACTGAGTGCCGACCTCATTTCATATATTGCGCCTTTCTTTTATGTTTATTTTCTTATTTGTTTGTATTGTGTGAATCGCAATTTGAAATAAACATTTTCTTTCTTTCTTACATACATACATACGTAACTTCACGCCAGTTCCCTTGCGGGGTAGGCACGGACAACAGAGCGCCATTTAGGCTTATTCTTACACACCTCACTTGCTTCTTTCACATTCATAACTCTTGTCATGCACGCTCGTCTGTTCTTAAGGCTCCTGACATCACCTTCCTTCTTTCTTTCTTTCATATAAGTTTTGCGCGTACTGTAAGATTAGAAACTCACCATAATTTTCACCGTATTTTAGAATTTTCGGCATGAAATTATTGGAAAAAGAACTAGTAAATTTCTCCGTATTCATTCGTCTTTCACGTTCAGCGAATTTTATCTCTCTCGCGTTAATTACCGCGCGTAATATTAATTGAGTAAATTTTAATGATGTTCAAATAACACTCAACCGTAATAACGAACCGTTTCAACACTGTGTCGACTGGTTCGTTTCGAGTCTATAGGGTTGTCGAAACGATGGCGACTTGAAATATAGTTTATTTGTTAATAGAGTAGCTGTAGCTGTAGCCGCGAATTCGGCCACTCGGCGTTTAAATTTTTATTCATACCTCCTTCATAAGTTAGTGTATGTATATTTGAATTGTACAGTCCTGTCTTGTTTTCCGCGCCGCCTACATCGCCAGATTAGTTAAGAACTTCTTATAAATAAGTGAGATCGCTTTTCACGATAAGACCGCCTGTTGTTATGCTAAAAAGTATTGAAATTGTACATTTTTTTGAATTGTTTATTTATAATAAAACTACGTTTTAACGGTTTTAAGCGCGATAATTTATTTGATTTTTGTTTTTCCGACGTTTCGGCCACTTTTCAGTGTCCGTGATCACGGAAGACAAAAATGTCAAGCGAGTATTGTTAAAGTTTTATTTAGCCTACCGCAAACTTGTTAATTTTAATTATTTAGTTTTAATTTTGTTTATGGTTATTATTTACTCTATGGGAGCCTAATCTAATCTACTACCACTTCGCAACATGTTATGGCTTTAAGAGAAGAAACGGCGCAAGAAACTCTTCAGCAAACATGTCTAGCTCTAATAATTTTATATAATATTAAAATGGGTGGAAGGAAAAATAAAAGAAATTATCAGTTAAGTTTGTTTGTGTTCCGTTGCATGCAGAAAGAGCTCAGTGTCTTGAGGTCTGGCAGTTGGTTTGTGCTGGGTTTGGGTCTTAATAGTTTTGATTATCGGATCCCAAACAGGTGGTACTTGCCAACCATCTTCTCTACTGAAATTTGGGTGTTTTTTGATTTTAATAGCATCACGCATCATTCTAGGTATGAAACAATTCTCTTTCGCGAGGATTTGTGGGTTATCGAATCTGATGTAGTGGTTGGGTTTATCCAGCGTGTGTTCGCTGATCGCAGACTTCGTAGACCTTGTGTGTTTCATGTTAGCAATGTGTTCTTTTACCCGTTTTTTATGGTCCTCCTTGTTTGCCCAATGTATGACAGTCCACACTCACAATCAAAGGCTAAATAAAACTTTAATAATACTCGTTGACTCTTGACATCTTTGTCTTCCGTGATCACGGCCACTAAAAAGTGGCCGAAACGTCGGAAAAACAAAAATCTAATAAATTACCGCGCTTAAAACCGTTAAAACGTAGTTTTATTATGTATACAAGTCGCGAAAACTTAAGAAAATATTATTGTTTATTTAGATGAGCGATAAAGTGTTGTCGTCTATCTTCCGTAAATTTCAATTTACCTGTTTTTTTTTGCTGAAATGCTGTAGACAGGCTGACGGCTCACCCACGGGAAAGCTGTTACCGTTCTCTATTATTTTTTGGTTTCGACAGTCGCACTTATTCTATATCCCCAAATTAAGCAAGTTACGCTTGTGTTACGGGTAATATACAACGGACTGCTCTGGGGCCGACCTCAGACACCCAGAGCCATAGTAAATAACGGAGCTAATTCATTTCCGAAATTTACCATACCAAGAATCGAACCCGGAGCTTCTAAGTTGCAGTGAGGTAGGCCGGTAAAGGCTTATCCCGCTCAACCACAGAGGCCGTCTGCATATATGGACATTTGCAACATCAAAGGTGCTAGCAATGTGCTGCTGGCCTCGAAGGGAGATTGAAATCTGGTCATTAATGCCGGAACACAACTCATCGTTGTTATGGCGGCATATTATAGATTAGGGGTGCAAGCCATCCGGACCGGCTAGTACCCTACCACCTGGTTGCGGGTTGTTGAGGCATTTCGAAACAAACTTTACGATAGACAGATATGGATGTATAAGAACATCATGTGTCTACTATGTCGGTCTCAAACACATAATCAATTCTGGTGTCTGCAAGCCTTTTGTCTGGAGCCCACTCAGTATGGCCTTCAGCTGTCTGCATATCTATACGTATGTAACAAACGCGGGTTAGTTACACCATTTATAACTTAGACCGACTGGACCGATTTTTATAGTCTTCGATTTGTTGGATTTGTCTCCACCCCAAATAGCGCAGAATAACTACGAATATATAGAAAAAACTCGCAGTAAAATATAAAAGAAAGAAAGAAAATGATTTATTGACTTAAAAAAAAAGATATACATAAAGAGGAAAAAATAAAACATACATACATTCGCAATACATTTTACACAAAAACAAATGAACTTGATTCATAAAACATAAAGACAGGAAATTAAAAAAAAATATTAAATAATTTAAGTTTAGAACTTCACCTTCTTTCGCAATTGACAGCTCACGTCACGTACGCTTATTGCTTATTTGTAATAATTGCTGTCTCCTGCAAATCACTAATATACTAGAATAGTTTAGATTTACAATTAGACTCGGTAGGTGGCGCTGAAATTCGGTTCTAGATTTCTATTTTTTTAGGGCAGGACTACGTCTGCCGGGACGGCTAGCTACACATAAAAATACTTTTTATCCCCCGGTTAATAGTTTAATGCTGGTAATTGATCGCATAAGTGCATTTTGTTAACTCCAACCCGCGGGGTAATTAAAAGTGAGCCGAAACGAGCTAATTATGTTTGCACAGCCACCCCGTTCCCGTGCCAACCCCCGACGGGCACCGCCCACGGCTTTTGATTGTTTTGGTTTCATAATTAGCATGTAATTTGCTTAAATGGACTCGCATTTGAAATTCCCAGTCTGCTTACAGCGATCATCAAGGTAAAAGGTTAATTGTGTTTTCTTTACCGTACCGTATAGTCATACATACTATGACTTACTGTATGTATGTAGGTGTGTATATATTTATATCTGTTAAAATGAGATCTTGTAACTTGGCACTGGCATTTTTATTTTTATTGCATGAGTTCAGCAGACAGGCAGACTGACCACCTAATGGAAAGTGGTTACCGTCGCCTATGGACATTTGCGACACCGAAGGTGGTACAAATGCGCTGCTGCTCTCTTATAAGATACTGGAACCTGGCCACTAATGCCGGAACACAACTCAATGTTGCTATGGCGGCATACTCTAGACCAGGGTTGGTAGCCATACAGACGAAAAAGTACTCTACCACCAGGCTGTGGGTTGTTTTGTCGCCTCTTACGACAGGCTGCCCGGCCGCAGGAAATTGTATACTTTCTCCATTCATGCACGGATACAGATGTCAAGTTGTATTTTTTTTTTGAACCACGTATTTCTCATGTATTCTTTTGTTCTGTCATGTCTGTCGTCATACTTGTACCATTAAGTTTATTAAACGCCTTTATATAATTCACAGTGCTCATAATTTATAATTCACACATTCCACCACTGCCGATCCCGAATTGCTACAATACCGCATGCTTGACATTTAGCTAATGAAGAATTTAGTTTTTTATATATAGTATATTATTTTATATAAGTCGTGGTAGTGTAATGACTAGCCCACACGTTCCACACTAAAGAACGCGGTTTCGATTCTGGCCGGAACGCGTTCACCGCTTAGTCAATTTTCTGAACTAATGTGCATATTGTTACAATTACTACGTACTAACAACGGTGAAGGATAACATCGTGATTCAAACTGCACATCGAGATGACCGATGTGTCAAATCTGACAAGCCGCCTTGGACAAGCATACTGGTATACTGTCTGTTCCCCTATAATGAGCGGCTCGAGCCCAGCAGTGTGGCATTTAAGGGCTGATATATATATATATATATATATAGTATATTATCTATGAGTTTAGTCGTAACCGGTTTGACGTGGTATAACCATGCTGGAGTCAAGTGGAGTCAATTTCGTGACTACAACTCTTAGGGTCCACTCAATCGGTGTAATACCACGCTCTCACAGAATATCGGCATTCAATATGAGTTTCGGACTTGTTGTTTAATAATGGATTCTAATTAAAATCGAAATTACGATTACGACGCTCATAGAGTCGATAAACACACGTTAATTTTAAGTCGCAAATAAAGAGCCCTGGTTGTATTGATCTATTTATATTTATAAAGATTTTCAACTTATCAACTGGTGCGTATTATGTATTAGTTTTTATTATTAACCCATTTCTAGGTCCCGTATTCTAGACCAATAATTCATATCCAAAATAATGCATGACAATGATGAAAATAATTCGTTCAAAATAAAGAGTATTTTTAAATTCACGAATGTCAGAATGTGGAAGGAAGTACTTACAATTCTTGAGGTGTTATCATCGCTAGGGTCGGCTCATGTGCTATAAGTGCTAGTTTGTTGGTTTACGAATGGAATCCCCCCCGACATTTGGTGTTAGAGGACGGACTTATTAAAAAAAAAACCCAAGGTTGCAATTCTGCCTCAACAGAACGGAGCTCATCCGCACGCCTCCCCTGCCGCCCTCGCCGCCGCCGGCGTCGTCGGCGCCCCTCGCACCGGTCACGTCTACGCCGACGTCGACTTCGATCTGCATCATCCCGCCGCCGGGGAGCCCGCTGCCGGCGCCGGCGCCGCCGCCCACGCCGCCGACAAGCACGCCGTCGGCGGCGGAGGCGGCGACGCCGGTCACGAGCGCGGAGGCCACCTTGACCTTCACCCCGATCACGGTAAGTCTCCATTATCCTGCATACAAATCATATTCATATATACATCACACGCTGATACGTTTTCTTTGCATTAGATATATCGCGAGCTGAATACAATACTGGACACTATCGTAAAACATATAGATATGTTAAATAGCGCTAATTCTGGCTTAAAAGTAACAGAAATATCCAGCAGGAAGGGATTGTAATAATGCATGTTATTACACTGATTTTCGTGCTTAAAAGAACGTTTTAGGGCTCTCCTGTAATGTTCAATTTTTGGATAGTCTCAGTATTGGATTCCATTTGCTTATACCTACTTATGACGTCAACATATATGAGACTACGCGTTATGTAACTTTATAAAAAGTATCTCAGTTAATTTGAGTCCGCTCCCCTATTGCATCATGTCCCTTTTCAGGATTTCATGCCTTCAATTACACAGGTTTACAAAAAAAGTTTCGTGTGCTGGGTGTCAGACTGTAAGTTTCTAGCGTATTATTTCCAAAAAAAATTTCTTGTTTTTTTTCGGCTTTTTCCCGATTATTCGCTTATCGACCTTCAATTTTAAATACAGATTCGTGTTCAGCGTGAAATAATACACCAGAAAACCATAGTCTCACACCCAGCACACTAACTTTTTTTTGTGGACCTGTGTTATGTTTGCTTGTATGTATTGATTTGAAAAGATTAATAATTTGTCTTTGTCAACAGAGTTCCTCGTTGGCATCGGTGTCTCCACCCCCTATGCTTACTTTTACGTGCGTCACGTCGTCGACGTCGGCGTTGCCATCAGCACCGGCGACAATGGCCTCGGCAACGGTGACGTTGACGCCGGTGGTGTCGGCGATTTTGACGCCGGGCAGCGCTCCGCCGACGCCTCAGCCGGCGCAACCGCCGACACCGACCCTGCCTCCGTCGACACCCGAGGCCGGTGAGTACGCCTTTGTTTGTTTCATCTATGGACGATAGGGCGAAGGAGGTCGTCTTATATGTAGCTTAACCTAATTTTTTTTTCTTCCGGGCCTCTGTCATTGGTCAAGACAGAGATTTCTTATCTTTATTATTTTTAAAAACAACAATTTGTACTATACAAAAAATTCTGTATTTATGCTGCTACTTTACTTTTACAATAGTTTCTACAGTAATAGATCTAGCTTTACTACTTCTTATTTTATTTTTGGGTAAATAAATTACTGCCATTGGGTAAGGATAATTGTCCAGATGGACAGGGTTAAATAAAGGTTGGTAAAGGTAGGTTGCTTAACCTGATATTGTCCAGCGGTGATCATAAATAATAATTTAAAAACCGTTAGAATGGTGAAATGAGTCAAAGCCCGTCTATATAACTACTTAGCAAAATGTGCTGAGTTGAAATATTTGATTTCTTAAAGTTATTTAAAAATTATGAATTCTTGATCACTTTAAAATGATTAAGTTTACTGTGAATCTAATCTTAATCATTTAGTTTAATTTATTCTTTAACAGGGTCTCTAGATTGAGTTTTGGAAATTTCTTCAATTTGATAAATTTGTTATGCCATAAATAACGTGACATACAGACCCTCCATCATTAATAGGTACTACTTTTTAGAACTTTGATCGACTTTTTACATCCCAGAGACAAAATTCTTGCAAACACCCCAAAAAATTTTCATCCCAAACGACAAAATTAGATCCACTGGAGATTGGAGGCAGGTAAATTGGTGGCGCAACACCTAGATGGTCCTCTCTACTTCTTCTACCTTCCACAGTTTTGTCATTGTATCGTGCGTAAACGTATAGAACAGCACTCTCGGGATCAAGAGACTCAGACGAATAAAGTGCGCTTTTGGCGGAAACTTATAGTTGCGAAGTAGAGTATGGTAACTCAGGAAATGAGGGTGAGCATCCTGTCGATAGCCGGCCGTGCGATTTTAGATGTGACATTGTTTATGGTTAGAAGATAGATTTTAGAAGTAAGCTCCCAAACGGTTACCGATTACCATTCGTATGCACAAATTTGAAGTTAATTCTATTAATATCTAGCGAAAAATGGTTCTTTGACAATGAAGTTAGGAGCATTCGCGCAGTTTTAATCGTCGACTAAGTTGAAGAGTTATTTGTGTTGGACGTTTCTTTCTATGAGTATGTGTGGTGTTTATACTCGAAGAGCTTTTTACATACATACATACATAACTTCACGCCAGTTCCCTTGCGGGGTATGCACGAACAACAGAGTGCCATTTAGGCTTATTCTTACACACCTCACTTGCCTCTTTGACATTCATAACTCTTGTCATGCAAGCTCGTCTGTTCTTAAGGCTCTTTAAACTTTTTAAGCTTGGAAATCTGCTGTTTTAGATTTATCCTATATTTTATACTAATATATAAAGCTGAAGAGTTTGTTTGTTTGAACGCGCTAATCTCAGGAACTACTGGTCTGATTTGAAAAATTCTTTCAGTTTTAGATAGCCCATTTATTGAGGAAGGCTATAGGTTATATATCGTCACGCTAAGACCAATAGGAGCGGAGCACCAATGAAGAATGTTTCAAAATCGGGGGGGGTCTTGAAAACAAATTCCACGCGAATGACGTCGCGGGCACAGCTAGTCTATATATATATATATATATATATATATATATATATATATATATATATATAAATATATAAATATATATATATATATATATATATATATATAATAAGATAGATAAAACGAATGCAAGGATAATGGTCGATGATGTTATGCTGGAGCAAGTGAATGAGTTTGTATATCTTGGATGTGCTTTTAGCAGGGATGGAAGGTACACCGCTGATATAGAAAGAAGAGTGAATTTGGGGAATAGTTTGAACGGAGCGTTAGGTAAACTTCTAGGCGCTAAGAACCTCAGCCAGAAGGCCCAGCTCGCCGTACACAACGCGGTGCTGGTACCTACGCTCACGTATGGAAGCGAGAGTTGGGTATGGAAGAAAGAGCATGAAAGTAGAGTAAACGCGGTCGAGATGCGAGCACTGCGCAAAATCTGCGGAGTGACGCTCGCGGACCGCGTTCGTAATACCGAAGTAAGAAAGAGAGTTGGTCTGAAAGAGAGTGTCGGGGTGAAGGTAAGAAAAGGAATGCTCCGGTGGTTCGGGCATGTGGAAAGAATGCATGATGAAAGAATGACTAAACAGATATACAATGCAAAAGTGGATGGATGCAGAAGTCGTGGAAGGCCACGACACACCTTCCATGATCAAATTGATGGTGTACTAGCAGAAGGTGATGTCAGGAGCCTTAAGAACAGACGAGCTTGCATGACAAGAGTTATGAATGTCAAAGAGGCAAGTGAGGTGTGTAAGAATAAGCCTAAATGGCACTCTGTTGTTCGTGCCTACCCCGCGAGGGAACTGGCGTGAAGTTATGTATGTATGTATGTGTATGTATATAATAAAAGTGTAGAGGTCGAATTTCTGTACAATGAAAAATAATGCTTAAAACCGAGTCAGGGGATTGTAAGAAGTGAAATAGAACTAATTTAGATTTTTTTTCAATTTTTTTGTTTGTCTGTTTGTACTGGCCAATCTCCTAAACGACTGGACCGATTTAAATGAAATTTTGTATGGTGGTAGCTTATATCCCTGGTCAACATATAGGATACTTTTGATCCCGAAAAATTAGAGTTCCCGTGGGATAGTTTAAAAACCGCACCACGCGGACGAAATCGCGGGCATCAGCTAGTTTAACATAAAAACGTATTTAAAAAGTTGAATATATAATAACCAATTTGGAGTCACTTCAAAAAAAGTTTCATTAAAATTTCACTTATAGATTCAGATTTATATTCAGAATGAAATGCATTCCTACATATGTTACATGCATATATAGAACTTTATAATTATAGTAGTACAGGGAGTTTTTGGCGGGAACTGAAAGGAGATGTTGTGCTGTGCAGTTTTATTTTCTAAAAGTGTGTAAATTTACTCTAAAATGAACAATAGTTGTAGGATATTGATAGTTTTTGAGTAGTAATTATGTGTTTTTTGTGAAAAATGTGAACTGTATAGTCAAATGTGGCCTTTCGAGTTTTCACAAGAACTCCGTTGAATGGTGTGGATTGTAGCCTACAATACAATTGCGCCTGGCTTAAAGGCCTAGTTGCCAAGCCTTAAACATTAAAAAAAATATAGTAGTACAGAGCAGTTAGGGACGACTTGAAGTGTGTGATTTTAGGATATCATAAAAACAAACAAATACTGGATGATTTAAATGTTTATTTTAGTAACAATATTAACTTATATTCACTATTCTACTGTGTCTAAATATTTGCCTAGTAATTATACTATCCTACATAAGCTCGTTGAGATCACTGTACAATACTGATATGTTGTGATTTACTATAAGTACAATGTTCGTAAAAGATTAGTGTTTCCCTAACAAATGTTTTTATATTACAATTTATTATCCTTTATAAGGTTAATACTAGGAGATAAATGCTAACAGAAACATTCTTAGTACAATAATGTAATAGGTAAACAATACCTACTATTGTTGACGTTCTGTCAAATTATTCATTTTTTTTTTTAATAACCATTACATACAATGATATCATCATTGTCATTGTATGGTCACAAAATAAGGCTCTCACTAGGAAGCTGGGTGAAGGGCCAGATACAGAAGGCAGCACTCTTGTACATGGCACGCATTTGTGCGGAGGTTCCCGTCTCTGGAGCCCTAACCGCCAGTTTCAACCCCACACTCCGCTGCCGATGCACCTCAAGATTTAATTTTTAAAAAAATAATGAATATTTTATTTTAGATGTTTTTTTTTATAAAAGAATAATTGTATGTATTTTTATAAAAAAATATATTTGTGCCTTATTTAAAAAAAAACCCCTTTGAATAATTATAATAATAAAACAATTATTATATAATAAAAAGTATTAAGATTTTTTAATGTTTTTAATCATTTGATAAAGTGCCAACAATAGTATACTTTACTCTATGTAATAGTAGTTACGCTTTCTAAAATGTTTAAGAAATTCAATGCAGATATTGCACCCATAAATAATAAAGTAATTCACGTTTTCTTTAATGTTTGCAAGTAATATTGCAGAGATTACGCCGTAATAGTACACTTAATAAGCAAACTATTTATTTTATATTTAAATATACTTAACAAATGTTGTAAATTCGGTTTTCTGCCATCATTTTAGCACATAATGTCTTCTTATATTAAACTATATTTTCAACTACTATTGGATAAATTCAATTGATATTCATTAAGAAATAAATTCACTCATATACTTCATTAGACGCTTGACAAAAGAGATTGCTACACTTTGTTAGCATTAATGGAATCGGCCATGTTTGTGTGAAGATAATTCTTGATCCAATGTTGTCCATAAGAGCTTTAATGTTCTCTCCTCATCCCATCGCCATTCAGTTGGCTGCAGTGGAAGTGGATGGTTCAGGTTCGCCTTCCTTGCCCACGAGCTCTTCGGCGTGACAGCGCTTTCTGTGCTTATGTACGAAGTAGTAGGAGGGAAATTTGGAGCCGCACGTTTTACAAGGGTAGTAATGTATGGTTGTCCTCTGGCTCTTCCTGTGCCGACAGGGCCAGCTCCTCTCCGGGGAGGACTCGCGCCACGACGAGTTCAACACCCTTGTGAACCTCACAGGTCCGTCACACGACGCTATGTCTAGTACCGTGGTGGTTTGCTTCTTTGGCGGTTCCGGTGCCTCTATGCGCTCGACGTCCAATTCGCTGGATGTCGTCGATGACGGCGATGCCGGCGGCGGTGTCGGCGCCCGGGCCCTCCGTGGGACGGGCCGGTGAGCACCCGGCGGCGGTGCGGGCCTCGCGACGCAAGGACTCGGTCCGAGCCAGGCGCGGTATAGGGATAACATTGTCGGCGTATCGTCGGCGAACGACTAGCCGCGGGACGGTTAAACAGGAGTTTATATAGAGGGTTTCGGATGGGACGTTTGGATGATGTTATGCGCGATGAGATGAATATGATCTTTTGCTATATTATGAACACGTATGCCTTAATTTAAAATTATATTATACAAAAAAAAACAGTACAAATGTATTAATTAATTCCTATATTATGATAAGATTATAAAATAATATAGAGAGAAGATATCGCAATTACAGGAGAATTTAAGATTCAATGCATGTTTTATTCCATAAAATTTTCATCGGTTGAGTCATTTCGAAGCCAATTCGAGACAACGTTTTAAACTGAATGACAAACAAACATTCTAAAAAGGAATACTACATATAATTAGCAGGTTACACTACATTTTGGCGTTTACTTCAAAATCACAGATAGAAACATCAGTTTTATTTATTGATACTCATAGAATACATACAATGTAGAGTGTGTTTAAATAATAAAAAATTAATAATTCAAGTTCTATATGAAATAAGAAACTATATCATAATTATGTCTTATGTGCTACTCGAAAATAATTATTATAGTTGAAAATTAAATTTGTCACTTCAAACTTCTCATTTAAAATGTGAGTGTTATAATAAAATATGTATTTAGACTGAAAATCCAGTTCATCTTTTAACATTTGTAAAACAGTTGTTTCACAAATGATTAGTCCCACTGTGGGACCCTTCTAAGTGAATTAAATGTTTGCAAAGTCACAGCCGCGCTCCGGGGGGAGGCTCTTATTATCGGCGAGAAGATATTCCAAAAGATATTTTAGGAGTACTCGTGTTTTATTTGTCAAAACGTTGTTTTCAAATAGTGTGTAGTATAATTTTGAAATGGATTTGTAACTGATCAATTTTGATATTTAACACAGATAGCTAAATAATTATGAATTTTTAATATACAATTTCAAAATAACCCTGTAGGTATCCTGTGACCTTTTTTTATAATTTCCTTTAAATAAAAACAATTAGAATTTGTAATACTAATAAAAATAATATATGAGTTGTGATTTATCAAAGAATTCTATATGTTCAGAGAAAAATTCAAAGAGATTGAAATCACATCTGTTCGTTGTCGTTGTTCAGGGACTATGTATAAAAAAAAATAGATTATAGATTAAAAAACTTAAGATTTACGCAAACTAGATTTCGTACAGGCTAATTGATGTTTTTAATGAAAATTACCAAGATTCATTAACAACGGGTGTAGTTTTAAAACTGTCAACTATACCTTTTATTTATGAATATAGAAAAAAAAATAGTTTAAACCGCCTTACAAGACATTATAACAATACGATGAATTATGTATGGATTGTTTAACTACGCCCGAGACAGAGTTGTTCAAATATCAGTTAAAATACGTAAAGCCTTGTCCCTGGTGCATGCTCGCGGCAAGGATCGTAGGCTAGGGATGGTTTTATGCATTAGAGTAACGTTCAAAAATATAATATGTGCGTGTGAAAACATAATTATTACAAATTAGATTCGATGGTTTCAACGCGCTTTTTAGGCCAAATCAATCATAAATTGCAAGTAAATGGGGCAAAAGAAGTAAAAAACATCATCATCATAAGTGACATTTTTAACTGCCTTAATAAGCAGCTAAAAACGTCCCTTTGAAAATATTGTAACGATAAGATCTTTTATTTTTAACCTACTTATAAAAAATAGAGGTTATCAATTCTTATGTATGTTGTTACTCCATTTCTCCGTCAATTGTGGACCGATTTTCAAATATATTTTTAATCGAAATTCGCTAATTGGTCCCATAGTCATTATGTCAGGACCTGAGGAGTAGATCCTAGGGAAATAGAAAGTAACCCTGTTTGTAGAGCATATACACCGAAGAGTGAGATGGCAAACTTGTATACGCATGCCAGTAGTACAATTTCTATAAGTACTTAATATATTATTTCTAAAGCTATTCAAGTATTTGCGCAACTAAAAGTCAAAAATATTTTAAAAAAACAAAAGGACTTCAAAACTAAAAACCAAAATATATATATATTTAACCGACTTCTTTCTATAACATCTTGAAGTCGGTGTGAAGTAAAACAAAAAAAATACTATAGTTTGCAAATTTGTTGTTGTTGTTGTTTTTTAACTGACTTCAAGAAAGGAGGAGATTCTCAAGTCGTCGTCGTGTAATTTTTTTTGCGTGTAAGTCTGAAGTCGTTTTTGTTTTTGTAAAAAAAAACATCTTTCGCATCATTTCATATCGACAGGGACGTTTTAAACTGCTTATCTAAGCTATTCAAATGTTACTTATAATAAAAAGTTGTAACGATTAAGTTTGTTTATTTTTTGAAATTTATGTCTCATTTCTATGTAAATTGAAAGATAAAAAATAACGTTCTATTTTTGCCTTTATAAAATATTTACTTGTTACTCTTGCATAACTAAATCCGTCCTATCACTAGGGATCTGGCGAATAGATTTTATTCGAACAATTCCAAGAGTAGAAAATGATAATCATCCAGATTGTCTCGCGAGATAGGGAACGGAAAAATTATGTTTATTCTCTGTTTGCTTGTCTTCAGTAAGCCTATATTAATATAATATGAGTGGGCTCATCTATTTTCGTTATATTATTGAACAATATTTGAAAACTTGATCTGATTTCTCTATGAATCAACAAGTGTGTTTATATAGACACTGTGAATATTTTATATTTAAGACTGTGAGAGAAATTTGAAGTTTTTGACTTCAAATCCCAAGTCCCTTCAAGTCCCGCTCCCGTGGTATATATAGCATCATGTTATATGGCCTGTGACACTCCTTGTTAACGTAGCTTTCTAACACTAAAATAATTTTTTAAATCGGTTTAGTAGATCCAGAGATTACCCCCTACAACACCACAAACTTTTACCCGTTTATAATATTAGTATTAAAAAAAGATTTTTAAATACAAGCTTCTGAGATCCTGGATATCATGTAGCCGCAGAGTGCATATGTAGCTAGTCAAGACGAGTAAAACGGGCCCAAACACGACAGGTCTATCTTGTTTAGTACAGGAGGAGTTCCTATGGCCACCTTCCGACTCCATCATCAGATCAGCTCCATGGTACCATGTATTGCATTGTCACGCGATATACATATGCATGCAAAATTTCAGCTCAATCGGAAACCGGGAAGTTGGTCAAATTTAACTTGCAAGATTCCACCCGAACTTACATATTATATAGGTACATCCATTGCAAGTTAAATAAAAGCTTGTAATAATAAAATATTCACAGTCTCACACTCATGACTGTATTTGATATTTTTATGATGGTGTTTCATTATTAGTCAAATTCTCATATTAATCGTCTACAGATGCATTAATCTTACAAAAGAAACAGCCAAGCCACGTACCAGCGCTATTGATATAAAATTCCGTCTGTACTCGGATCACGGGCTTAGTCGACCATTGTCAGGATCAGTGAACACAAGCGTTGACATCTCACGGAGAAGTAGATTAAAACGACCCGACTTACTAATTTAATTGGAGAATAATAATTACTGTTTAATGTTGAAAATTTTTAGAAATTCTTACGGCGGCCTAGTCTACAACGTAGTTTGACGGCCTCTGTGGTTGAGCGGGCTAAGCCTTTGCCGGCCTACCTCACTGCAACGCAGAGGCTCCGGGTTCGATTCCTGGTATAGTAAATTTCGGAAACGTATTTTCTCCGTTATTTACTGTGGTCTGGGTGTCTGGGATCGGCCCCAGAGTAGTACGTTGTATATTACCCATAACACAAGCGTGACTTGCTTAATTTGGGGATATACAATATGTGTGTTTGTCTGCCGATTATTTATTTACAAGATCGAGTGTGGCAATCGTCCAGCGGCTGCGGCTTCTTTTGTCTTCTTTCTCCCTTCCTGCACAGGCCCCGTAGATGACAAGTGGCGTTAGCGCTAATACTACTAGTCTACAGGCCCAGATAAGAATTCACTGAATAGTTTTTTTTTTTTTTTTTTTTTATTGCAGGAGTTCAGCAGACAGGCAGACGGCCCACTTGGTGGAAAGCGGTTACCATCGCCTATGGACATTTGCAACACCAAAGGTGCTACAAATGCGCTGCTGCTCTCTTAAAGGAGACTGGAACCTGGTCATTAATGCCGGAACACAACACAAGGTTGTTATGGCGGCATACTCTAGACCAGGGGTGGTCGCCATCCAGTCGAGCAAATACTCTACCACCTGGCAAAATAGTATACTCGAACGGGGTTTATTGAGTTAGTATCGCATCCTCCCTTCACCGTTAGGCGCTTTGATACACCGGATGAGTGCAGCAATATAAAGCGAGTTAAACAAGCGGCCTCTCCGCACTCCGCACGTGGGGTGGCGTGTCTCCAATATTTGCGTACACATGTCCTCTGGAGCGTGATAATTTAACGAGTGCGGCTATCCGGCCGAGCTCGCTGTTTATTTGCAACGCAAACAAACCGACGGAGACATCTCGCAGATTAAATGACGTGATACATAATATGCGGATGGATGGATGTTATTTCGCGTGATTTACATTTCGTTTTGCTTATTTTCAGTATGAAGCTGGCAAACAGGTAGACGGCCCACGTAAAGGAAAGTGGTTAACATTACATATAGATGTATAGATGTTCAGAACACCAGAGGCGAAGCCAAAGCGTTGCCAGCGTTTAGGATGGGATAAAGAGGAGAGGATAGCTCGATGAGAAAGAGGGATCAGACAACAGGAATGGGAGTAGAAGGGAAGGGATATGGGATTATTATACATTTTATCCGTACAGGAACGGAGGAAGAATACAATTTCCTGCCGCCTGGCGGCCTGTCGTAAGTGGGGACTAAACAACCCACAGCCAGGTGGTAGGGTAGTTGCTCGACTGGATGGCGACCACCCCTGGTCTAGAGTATGCCGCCATAACAACCTTGTGTTGTGTTCCGGCATTAGTGACCAGGTTCCAGTCTCCCTTGAGAGAACAGCAGCGCATTTGTAGCACCTTTGGTGTTGCAAATGTCCATAGGCGATGGTAACCGCTTTCCATTAAGTGGGCCGTCTGCCTGTCTGCTGAACTCCTGCAATAAAAAAAAAACAACATATATTAAGTATGCGGTGGAATCGGGAAAATAGGATAGGGGAAGGAGTAAGTGGACCATCGGAACTCACATTTATGCCACGAAACATGATTAGCACAACCGTTTCACTCGGATATACTGTGAGAGCGTGGTATGACATCGATCGAGACTGTGCTTTTTATTAAGTTGCTTAAGTAAATAGTTTTTATAAGAGCAAAATTCGTTTTGTTTAATTAATTTAATGTCGGTTCTCTTAAGTAATGTGAAAGTAACTTATATTGATAAGTAAATAATATTTTTATTGATGCGGCAATTCCATCAGAATGTTTATACAACGGGCGCCGGCTTTAATAACCGTTTGGGAATGTATAAAACGGGAATCCAATTAGTTCTTGTTCAAATACGCGATAATTGGCACAGATTAATTGACACTGGATGTTAAATTAAGCTGAGTGTGCTGTTATAGTGTAGTATCGAATTTTAAGACATTTATCCACTCATCATAATGATAGATCTAGAATGCAAACTTTATATTTTAAGGCTCAGTCGTAGCCAATTTGGCAGAAACGTAATCCTTAGATTGTGAAGCTAAACCATCCCGGGACCTACATAAACACACACAAAAAAAATCATCGAAATCCAGGAACCCGATTCCAGCGCCGTCTACCTGATCCAATTGTGTATTTAAATCATCTCGGGACCTAAACGCATACAAAAAATATTCAAATCAGTAGAGCCATTCCTAGAGTTTTCGCGAGAGTTACGAATATCAATTATTTTTCATATAACTATATAGCTTATAAAATAATTGTATAACTGTATAGTTACAGAGCATAACAGAACAGTGTATGAAATCGTGAATAAAGTTAAATATTATGGAACTTGGGTTAATTAGGCATGCCTAATTAACTCAAATTCCATAATATTAACTAAATATATAATAAAAATATATAAACCTATAGGTTTATATGATGGCTAAATAAAGATATAAAAATGTAAATAATAAATACCTATTTTTTAAATATTACATACATACATAACTTCACGCTAGTTCCCTTGCGGGGTAGGCACGAACAACAGAGCGCCATTTAGGCTTATTCTTACATACCTCACTTGCTTCTTTGACATTCATAACTCTTGTCATGCACGCTCGTCTGTTCTTAAGGCTCCTGACTATTATATTACTAATATTACTATGATATAATTACGTTTTATTTTATATGACTTATATTCCGAGATTTGTGTCCGACCGTCTGGAGTCTTGAAGACAAATGTTTGAAATTGAGCGCGGTTTGCACTGGCTAATTAGGGGGAAGCAGATCTGCACTTGAAATTTATGCAGGCTGACAGCATGAAGGGAATCCCTACGGCTATGAGTTATTCGAAATATGAGCTACGAAATCTTATCTTATACTAATATATAAAACTGAAAAGTTTGTTTGATCGTTTGCTTGAACGCGCTAATCTAAGGAACTACTGGTCTGATTTGAAAAATTCGAGGAAGGTTATAGGCTATATATATCATTACGCTAAGGCCAATAGGAGCGGAGCACCAATGAAGAATGTTTCAAAATCGGGGGGCTTTTTAAGTTACTTTTTTTTTTAACTATTCCACGCGGACGCAGTCGCGGACAGATGCTAGTAAAATATATTTCATTATCATTTAGCTCGTCCCGTAATTTGTATGCTTGAAATTAAATTACGCTGCGAAAACTAAGCTATTTTTAGATTTATAAATATTAATAATAAATAATGTATTTTATTCGACCAAATAGTTAAAAATAGAAAAGGAACTTATTAATTAAGAAAAAAAGAAACAGTGCTTAAAATTGTAATGTAAAATACTAAATAATAAAAAAAAAATGGAGATGAAGTTCTAAATTTGAATTTGAATTTGATAAATAACACTTTCGACACAATTGTATCGGATGGTGCAGTTTACATGACATTAAACGCACTCGTAGTCTACGCGAGTAAAGTCGTATGAATATACTTAGTCTGGCCATAAATACTGTTACAATTAAAAAGAAACAAAATATTACATTTAATTTGGAATCTGTCATTTTTATATGATTGTTTATTGTGTTTTCTCATTTTGGCGCCAATACATTGTACAACATTTTGCGATATTAAAATGAAGTGGGGCGATAAAGAGAACCAAATCGCTGTGATTGCATTACACAAAGTATGGAGTCAAATGCAATTTTTAAAACTCTCCATACGCTTGTTACTAGTCAAATGTTTGTGTATCGGGCTATTAATAGGTACAATGAGACCTCCTCTGTTTGTGTCAGAAAAAGATCTGGCCGGCCACGTAGTGTTCGTACGAAAAAGGTGGTCAAATCATTAAGGGAAAGAATTCGAAGAAATCCTGTCCGAAAGCAAAAGATTTTATCTCGGAAAGTGAAGATATAACTTAGAACCATGTCGCGTATTTTAAAAGATGACTTAGGACTTGCAGCCTATAAGAGACGCACTGGTCATTTCTTAAGTCATAATTTTAAAAAGAATAGGGTGGTAAAATCGAAACATCTACTGAAGCGGTACGCAAAGGGAGGTCACAGAAAAAAATTGTTTACGGATGGGAAAATTTTTATAATTGAGCAACATTTTAACAAACATAATGACCGTATTTATGCTCAAAGCTCGTAAGGAAGCTTCTCAATTAGTCGACAAAATGCAACGTGGGCATTATCCGTCTTCAGTGATGGTTTGGTGAGGTGTTAGCTATGAAGGAGTGACTGAGCCATATTTTTGTGAAAAAGGTATCAAAACAATCGCCACAAGTGTATCAAGATACCATTCTTGAGAAGGTCCTTCGAGCAAGACTCGGCGCCGGGTCATAAAGCTCGGTCCACGCAGTCTTGGTTGGAAACGAACGTTTCGGACTTCATCAGAGCTGAAGGCTGGCCGTCGTCTAGTCCCGATCTTAATCCGCTGGATTATGATTTATGATCAGTTTTAGAGAGTACGGCTTGCTCTAAACGCCATGATAATTTGGAGTCCCTAAAACAATCCATACGATTGGCAGTGAAGAATTTTTCCATGGAAAGAGTGCGTGCTTCTATTGATAACTGGCCTCAACGTTTAAAGGACTGTATTGCAGCTAATGGAGACCACTTCGAATAAGCTTTTTACATTTTAAATTGTTTTATATTTGTATATTAAACTAACACACTGTAAAACTTATAAATGTTAGGCAATAGAAAAAAAATTCTTTGTTACAATATTTATGGCAAGACTAGGTATTTGGCCCAAAGGGGTATAGGAAATTATTTTTCCTAATACACATTATTAGAAATATTCGTTAGGTGTTTAAGCCTTATTTTTTCAACAGTAATTTAGTATGTCGGTGCATTTTTTACGTCAGCATGTTACTTTAAACTAATAGGTTAATCGTGAAATCCATCAATGGCTTTCTGTTGTTAATTTTTTGTTCAAAAGTATTTAGCTGGAGGTTTTCATAAATAAATAAATAATTTAAAATGCATGAACGTATTCCGCATAAACACGTCCACGGAACTCCCTGTCGGCGTCGCGCCGAAACAGCTGTTAAGTAAGTTAGTTGATTGCAGTGCATTTAACGCAAATCAGTGCACCTCATTCACTAACTTGTATTTAATTATTAAACTAACTTTGTTGCGAACTCAGTTTCAAATTTGTTTGCTTGTCAGGATTGTTTCATTTGTTGGTTCAGTTTAAAAAGTTGCCCGATTCAGCCTCCCAAGGCTCGAGGGGGTTTTACGCCTTTTTGTAATTGACATTGTTTGTTTTAATTTGTCTATGATAAGACTGAATAATAAAATCGGGTAAATGTGCAAGGTTATTTAGAAGTGACCATAAGTTCACTTTTTTCATCATTTGGCTGCGAAACCATAAGAAAAGCATTTAATTGAAGATATCCCATATTTCAAAAACTAATATAAAAACATCGTGATGAAACCTGCACATCGTGATAACTGATGTGTCAAAACCCGCCACACCGCCTTGGACAAGTGTGGAATATATACTGTTCGTTTCCTTATGAATGGGAGCCCAGCAGTGGGACGCTTATGTGCTGTTATTGTTGTTGTTCAAAAATTACTGAACGGTATGATCACATCAATTTTCTTCCTTTGTATTAGTATAGGGACCTAATGCATAAGTTTTGAAAAGAAAAAAAACAAAAGATAATAAGGCCGGATAACCATGTATGTCTGGCGAAGGAGAATTTAAAAAAAAATAAGTTTCTTCGAAGGTACCTACTTATGAGGATCTGTACCCTCAAAATTTAGTGGAATTTTCGACATCATAGTTTAAAAGTTATTGGGCACATTCCGCTATCTATTGGAATCATTAAAAAATGAATAAACATTGTTGTTTTCAATATTTGACTAATAATACCCCCCACGACATGTAATAACATAACATTATAAGGCATAAAAAATAAATTTTAAACAATGTTAAAAAGTACGCTTTTCGATTTGACCCGCTCTATAATACCGCCTACACCGTTTTTCCCCAGTCCGTCACATCGTGTACAGCTAATCCAGTTTCGGCCGTTGTAATTGCGCCCCGGACGGGATGTCCGATGAATATTCCATTGCGCTCACAACACGCCACTGGTTTACGGATTCAATCCGTTCAGTGAAACGTTAATATGCAATACGGGAACGGAGTCGATCCGTCCCGATGGATTTAGAGAATAATGAGATTTGGATACAAAAGGACGAGGAGTTTTTACGTCTCGTCGGTGAGAGAAATATTTTGAATGTGGCATTTTAGTTTTATGAGTATTTTCTAGGACAACCGTGTTCTTCGGGATCAAAAGTATCTTATGTTTATGAATATGAAATATTATCATATAACTAGAGTTTTCCTCGCGGTTACGCCGTGGGTCAAGCCTTGTACAACACATTATTTTACTTACATAAAAACTTAATTTGGTTCTATATATATATATATCGAGGGCTTCATAATATATTAGGCGTATACGCAAAAATGGCATTTTTTTGTTGTTTACTAAAAACTATGCATGTTACAATTTAGAAAGCCTTACCAGTATCCAAGTGTACCTATAAAGAAGGGTATTCTTAATTTCAGCCTTATACAATCAACTGGTTTTGTTTTATTCATAATTTTGCCTTTGTGTAAAACTGCACTATTGTCTGTACGCCCATTTGTTCTGAAGCCCTCGATATATATAAACCTTAACGAATATCTAAAAAAAAAAAACTGTCACAAACATATAATTTTATATTACACACACACACACACACATAACTTCACGCCAGTTCCCTTGCGGGGTAGGCACGAACAACAGAGTGCCATTTAGGCTTATTCTTACACACCTCACTTGCCTCTTTGACATTCATAACTCTTGTCATGCAAGCTCGTCTGTTCTTAAGGCTCCTGACATCACCTTCTGCTAGTACACGATCAATTTGATCATGGAAGTTCAGTAATTTTATATTGCCCCAAATTAAGCGTCAGTTACGCTTGTGTTATGCGTAATATACAACGGACTACTCTGAGGCCGATCCCAGGCATAAATAAACAAAATGCGTTTCCGAAATTTACCATGCCAGGAATCGAACCCGGATCCTCTGCGTTGTAGTGAGGTAAGCCGTGAAAGGCTTAGCCCGCTCAAGTACAGAGGCTGTCTCTTATGTATCTCGTTTGTCCGCAGCGGTAATAGAAAGAGCAGCGACGCCCTCGTCGACGGCGACGGTCACAACGACGACGGTGACCACGTCGGCGTCGTCGCCGCTGGACATGATATGCGCCGTTTGCAACATGTCGGGGGCGACCAGGACCGTTTCGAGGACGAGAGCTACCCATTACGGTCTGAAGGAGGACTCCGTAGGCGCCAGGGTCTGTGAGCCCTGCCATTGTAGATGTGTCAGGTGAGGGTTGATCCTTTTAGCCGTTTTGGGTTATCAGCAACTTCATTTTGGCAATACGAAAAAATAGATAAATAATGGATAGAAACTTTATAGTTTATCAGAAGAACGCGATTTAGCGATCCTTTCCTTTACCGCTCTTTTCCTTTAGCGATCTTTTTCGTTACCGGTCTTTTCCCTTAGCGATCTATTCCTTTACCGATCTTTTCCCTTAGCGATCTATTCCTTTACCGATCTTTTCCCTTAGCGATCTTTTCCTTTACCGATCTTTTCCCTTAGCGATCTTTTCCTTTACCGATCTTTTCTCTTAGCGATCTTTTCCTTTACCGATCTTTTCCCTTAGCGATCTTTTGCTTTACCGGTCTTTTCCCTTAGCGATCTATTCCTTTACCGATCTTTTCCCTTAGCGATCTATTCCTTTACCGATCTTTTCCCTTAGCGATCTTTTCCTTTACCGATCTTTTCCCTTAGCGATCTTTTCCTTTACCGATCTTTTCCCTTAGCGATCTTTTCCTTTACCGATCTTTTCCCTTAGCGATCTTTTGCTTTACCGGTCTTTTCCCTTAGCGATCTATTCCTTTACCGATCTTTTCCCTTAGCGATCTTTTCCTTTACCGATCTTTTCCCTTAGCGATCTTTTGCTTTACCGGTCTTTTCCCTTAGCGATCTATTCCTTTACCGATCTTTTCCCTTAGCGATCTATTCCTTTACCGATCTTTTCCCTTAGCGATCTTTTCCTTTACCGATCTTTTCCCTTAGCGATCTTTTCCTTTACCGATCTTTTCCCTTAGCGATCTTTTGCTTTACCGGTCTTTTCCCTTAGCGATCTATTCCTTTACCGATCTTTTCCCTTAGCGATCTTTTCCTTTACCGATCTTTTCCCTTAGCGATCTTTTCCTTTACCGATCTTTTCCCTTAGCGATCTTTTCCTTTACCGATCTTTTCCCTTAGCGATCTTTTCCTTTACCGATCTTTTCCCTTAGCGATCTTTCCTTTACCGATCTTTCCCCTTAGCGATCTTTTCCTTTACCGATCTTTTCCCTTAGCGATCTTTTGCTTTACCGGTCTTTTCCCTTAGCGATCTATTCCTTTACCGATCTTTTCCCTTAGCGATCTTTTCCTTGACCGATTTTTTCCCTTAGCGATCTTTCCTTTACCGATCTTTTCGTATTTCGAACCTATTACGTTCTATTTACATAAATCGTTTGCGCAAACAGACATAAATATTTTAATGAATTGTCATAAATAAAGATATTCCCACAGATTTCTGGTAATTGTTTATTTTATTCAGATCGAGATATACAAGGTGTCCGGTACCAACGTGTCCCGGGCCGAGGGTTAGAGCGAAACGGTTAAGGCATTTGCCCCCGAGATGGCACGACCTGTCAGCTGAACTGAAGAGGCCCCTAATGGAAGAGTTTCGTGAGTATTATTTTGTTATAACAAAAATCGAAATGTGTGCTGGTGCTATACCTAGTAGAAGTGAAACTTCAACGGACAAGTGGAAAAACGAATCGCAACAAAATTTTAACTTGAAGTTTTACGGGTAGATTTTCAAATTGGACAAGTACATTAAAAATACTACCACCGCGGTGTAGCCGCGGGGAAAACTCTAGTACAATATATACCTATGTATTGTTTACAGAAATACCAAGCGAGTTGAGCAAATGTTGCTTGGCGTGCTTCAAACGAATCACCCGGAGGCTGGAGACGGTCGGCGAGGGCGGCTCGGCGCCGGAGCCCACGGAGGAGGAGGCGGCCCGGTTCCGCAGCCTGCTCCGGGAGCACGGCACCGCCTGGGACCGGATAGCGGTCGTCAGTGGCCGGACGCCGGCCAGCCTGAAGGCCTTCTACTTCACCTACAGGTGAGTGCTCATTCCCAGGTAGCGGTCTACTCACTCTTCCCGAGTTATAGTCCCCTCAAAATTCTAAATTCAAAAGTTTGTGTTCTAAATAGCTGATACCCGCAACTTCGTCTATTTATAACAATCCTACGGGAACTCTTATATGTTGACCAGGGATATAAGCTACCACCATACAAAATTTCATTTAAATCGGTCCAGTCGTTTCGGAACTTAGCCCGTACAAACAGACAAACAGAGGAACGAAAAAATGGAAAAAAAAATCTAAATTAGTTCTATTTCACTTCTTACAATCCCCTGACTCGGTTTTCAGCATTTTTTTTTCACTGTACAGAAGTTCGACCTCTACAGTTTTATTATATGCATAGAAGGTAAGTTCCACTGGAGAACACTTTTTGAAGATCATACATATAAGTTAAAATTTAATTTTACTTCCTAGTCTATGTATACCGCTTTGTAACATGTTATTGCTGTTAAACAGAAGAAGCGGTTAGAAACTCTGCAGCAACACGTCTAGCTAAAAATTGATTAACTCGAAACTTGTTTTATGTAAGCTTTATACAGAAGTATGTTACACAATTACTTTCGAAGAATTAATGGAATTTTAGCAAACAGTGTATATTCAGTAAGACAAAGATATAATAAAAGGAAAGAAGAATATTATTGTCGTTATAATAATGACATGGCATAAATTCCTTACAAGCTTGGCAAGATAAAATTTTTGACAAAAAAAAACTTCATTTAAAAAAAAAAACATTTGAATTGTTTCACTTTTGAATTCACTCGGGTTATATAGTCTATTCGATCGATAGGTTTTATCTGATGATAGAAAAATCGGCTCTTATATTTCAGCCAGTCCTTGTCCACAATTTGCGTCATACATCCCGGACTCGCGTCTTCCTTATCCAGCCCTTCTCGGCGACCTTGCACAGATTGCCAGTCCGATAAATTGTAATGCGAATGAAGATTGCTAAATCGCAGTAATCGTGTTTGTTTAAGGAAAAAGCTCCAACTGGACCAGCTGGTGAGCGAGCGGCCCGCGCCGGCGAACCGGTGCACGTCGAGCGAGGAGAGCTGCGTGAGCTCCGGCGACACGGACACGGCGAGCGCGGGGTCGCCGGCGCGCGCGCAGCCGCCCGCCGCGCCGCCGCCGCCGCGCCCGCGCACCGACGCCGCCGCGCCGCGCCGCCACCGCCGCGACGAGTACGAGGACTCCTCCGCGACCGAGACCGCCGACGAGGAGAACGACGCGCCCAGCGCCAAGGTTAGCGCCCCTTACGGATAATATACTATTTTCCTTTTTAAACTTCTAAAAACATATTACCGAAAATTAGTTGAAAAATGAGTACACATTTATTTTTCACTATTTATTATATATTTTATTTATTTCATTACTTCATTTTCCATGTGTATTTATTACTACTTTTTGCTTTAGCCAGCAATGATTTATTATTTTTAAAATAATCATAAGCATTTAAACAAAAAGTGCGACAACTGAAATAACGATGAAAATATAGTACATTTTGTATTATGTAATTTTTCTGTAATATGTAGTTCAATTGGCTAAAATATAGAATAATACTATATATTATAATACGGCTGGCAACCCTAGCTCCCGTACCACCATACTAATACAAACTAAACCGTGGTTGAGCAAGCTAAGCCTTTACCGGCCTACTTCATTGCAACGCATAAGCTCTGGGTTCGATTTGTGATGCGGTAAATTTCGGAAACGAATTGTCACCGTTATTTACTATGGTCTAGGGGTCCGAGATTGGCCCCAGAGTAGTCCGTCGTATATTACCCATGACACAAGCGTAACAGGAAATTTTATTCTTTCTTCGTTCCTACAGAGATAAAAAATATTGTATTAAATGCATTCTTATTGAATAATTTATCTCAACAGCAAATCTTACCTCCGACATCCCTACCAACGACGTTGTCATCATCATCGTCAGCACCTGCGCCCAGTCCAACGCCAGCGACGGTCACCGTGTCCTCGATAAGCAGCGGGGTCACCGGCATACCCGGGGTCACCAGTGTCACCGGAGTCACGGGGGTCACCGGGGTCACGGGGGTCACCGGGGTCACGGGGGTCACAGGAGTCACGGGGATCACGGGAGTCACGAGCGGGGTGACGGGTACGAGTACTGTGAGCGTGCTGGGGACGAGGAACGGACCGGGGGCACCGCAGACCGTTAGGGATGTGGTGCTGAACATCATAGAGATTAGTCTGACGAGGGATCCTCAGCCGCCTAGTTTGAAACCTCAGCACCTAAAGGTATTTTTGCTTTAAAATTTTACCTATGTCAATTATATTTTTTTTCTAATTTTTAATACTGGCAACATTCATATTTGTCATATTATCAACTGAAAGACTCTGTATCTCTATGATCATGATTAAACTAAAAAAAAAAACATACTATCAAGGGCCTATATTGCATCAGAGATTGTGTCGCAGTCATTCTTGTTTTACTCATTGAAGTTTTATTTTTTAAAACATGTCGACACCAAGACAATCACAATTTGAAAAGAAACTTAATAAGACTTTACTCTCTTGCTGATTTTGTCTTTGCTCGTAAATCTTTCATCATTTGCTATTTCTATAACAAAGCTCAAAATAGCGTTGTTTTATAATCTTATATGGTTTATAGGTACTTTATATATTTATTTAGCATATAAATATTAAAAACTAGGATATGCCCGCGACTTCGTCCACGCATGACTTGAAATTCCTGCGTGATTCTGGGGTAAAATGTATTACACATTTTATTACATAAAATTTTTCAATGAGGCCATTTTCAATAATTCCCAAAAATTTTCCCGTGGGATTTCCTGGATAAAAAGTAGCGCAAATTTTAAGTCTAAGAATTTGCTGTTGATCAGCGAAAACTGCATCGAAATCGGCCGAGTAGTTTTTATGCAAATTCCGAAGAAACAGACAAGAAATCTAAAAAAATTTGCATCGTGTTCTCCGCCGTTTATGTAGTCTATTCCAGTTGTTTTCTTTAATAGCTTTAATATACATGTACAGACGCCATTTTTGAATTTATAATATTATAGATTATATTATCTGTAACAGTGTAACAGTGAAAGAGAGTGTCGGGGTGAAGGTAAGGAAAGGAATGCTCCGGTGGTTCGGGCATGTGGAAAGAATGCATGATGAAAGAATGACTAAACAGATATACAATGCAAAAGTGGATGGATGCAGAAGTCGTGGAAGGCCACGACACACCTTCCATGATCAAATTGATCGTGTACTAGCAGAAGGTGATGTCAGGAGCCTTAAGAACAGACGAGCTTGCATGACAAGAGTTATGAATGTCAAAGAAGCAAGTGTAAGAATAAGTCTAAATGGCACTCTGTTGTTCGTGCCTACCCCGCAAGGGAACGGTCGTGAAGTTATGTATGTATGTATGTATTATCTGTAACAGTTGAGTCAAATTGTATTTGACTAACGTGAAATAACTGCGTTATTGTAACAATTTGTAGAAGAAGAATTTCTAGAAGTATTATAATTTTTTTAATTAAAATTGCACATTGAAAAGTAAAACAGTCCAGTACAACATCAGTTTGTATGTTGCGTCGGCAGGTGTCCTCGACGACGTCCACCCGCGAATCGCTGGCGACGCTGAGCGTCGTGAACAACTCGCACCTGGTGTCGAGCTCGGCGGCGCCGGTGTCCCCGCAGCGGCCGGCCACCATCACCCCCGTGCCCCACCAGCCCGCCGCGCCCGCCGCCCCCGGGGCCCACGACAAGGACCCGCTCATGGGCCACGACCCCCGCCACGAGCCGCGCCAGGAGAGGCCCGAGCCCCTGCTCGACCTCAGGGTCAATAAGAGGCTATGCCACGAGCCGCCGTTCCCGCACCCCAATAAGCCGGTGAGTGAATCTCTATTGTTTAATTTTACCCGACTTAAAAAAAACGGTACTCAATTCGTCGCTTTTTTATATTGCTTGAGTTCAGCAGACGGCCCACTTGATGGAAAGCGGTTACCATCGCCTATGGATGTTTGCAACACCAAAGGTGTTACTAACTTTGTTATGGTGGCATACTCTAGACGAGATGTAGTAGCCATTCAGACGGGCAAATACCCTACCACCTGACTGTGAGTGAGATTTTGTCGCACCTTACGACACGTCACGCGGCCGCAGGAAATTGTATTCTTTCTCCGTTCTTGCACGGATAAAATGTCGTGTAAATATGTATTTTCCGTTGGATTCAGAACATCTTTAGGATGGGTTTATATGAATTGCATTGTTACTGAATACCCTTACGTAAAAATTTGCTTACAGAAAAAAAACCACTTTCACTAGTACCTAAAACGCACAAAATAAATATTTTCTACAACATCTTAAAATTGGAGAAAAGTAAAAAACTACAACAAATTTGCAAAATGCACTAACTTCAAGATGTTGTAGAAAATATTTATCAATTGAAGTCAGTTTCTTTTTTGTTGAATTTTTTATAGTCTTTGGAACTAATATTAGTACTGACAAAAGTAATTCGTTAGTTCATAGTGAAATGTGTATAAGTATATCAGTCATATGTATTCGTAACCTTTGCCTGTTTGCATATATGTCAGGCTGTATGGATCAAGTTCCTTTGCCTGCCATGATGAAAAATTGAAGTACTACTTGTTAGATGTCAAAAATGTCAATTTTCATGGCGATCAGGTGAGCGACATCATGTTCAGTTGAGTTGATGCGCTGCAACGTCCTTTTTTGGCGAATCAGCTGTACATTGGATATGGGGTGAACTTTTAGGACTGCTTTGGCCCACTGGAACGCAGAGGCTCTGGGTTCGATTCCTGATATGGTAAATTTCGTATAAACGTACTTTCGGCCCCAGAGGAATCCCACCCTAGGGGACACCAGCCGATGACCTTACCATGCTTAATGTGAAATACTAGGCGGCCTTATCGCTTATTAAAGCAATCTCTTCCAGGCAACCTAACTTAAGGAGTAGTCTAACCTAATCTGGCGATGTAGGTGGTGCGGATTATTAGATATATCATAAACAAACATACTTAAACTACATATTTTATAAATTAAATACATACAAACATATATTTATGTATTTAATTGTTGTAATGACTATATTGTTTTACCATATTTTTTTTTGGTATTTAAGTTTGGGTTTGCGTTTGGGCGTCCCATATGTTTAAGACGTGTCAGATGCTTAGCTTGAGAATATACAATGTGTGTGTTTGGCTGCCGGTTATTATAAAAAAGGCACTTAGTTTTGCCGACGTTTTTTATTTTATTTTTATTGCAGGAGTTCAGCAGACAGGCAGACTGCCCACTCGATGGAAAGCGGTTACCATCGCCTATGGATATTTGCAACACCAAAGGTGCTAGAAATGCGCTGCTGCTCTCTTAAAGGAGACTGGAACCTGGTCACTAATGCCGGAACACAACACAAGGTTGTTATGGCGGCATACTCTAGACCAGGGGTGGTCGCCATCCAGTCGAACAAATAACCTACCACCTGGCAAAACCTTTGTTGGTGATTGGTCATATCACAATAAACTTTGACAGTTTATAATATAATCATAACAGACCATAACTGTCCCAGTGCTGGGCTCGGGCCTCCCATTATAGGCGAACGGACAGTGTACCCGCCACACTTGTCCAAGGCGACTTGGCAGGTTTGACACATCGATTATCTTGATGTGCGGGTTGCATCACGATGTTTTCCTCCGCCGTTGTTAGCAAGCCATTATGCTACCACGACTTGATAGTTTATTGTAATGAAGTTCTAATCCGGTGGTGCATTGCAGATAATCCGCAACTCGACGGAGTCGCCGCACTACGCGTCGTACCGTCCGGCGCCGGAGCGCGAGTCCCCGAACCAGTACAACTGCAAGCCGAAGCCCCCCCAGCAGCCGCCGAGGGGGCCCCTCAAGCCGGCGCAAAACCCTAAAGGTTCGTCGACAGTTAATTGCGAGATGCGTTTCATTATCTTACAAAACCGCTGAAGCCTACACTTTGACCGAGCGTAGCAAGTTATGACGTCACACCTGCAACGAGTGAAATAGCACGTACTAATTAATTATTGTACAGACAGTAATTAAAATTATTATATTATGATATTTTAAAAGTATGATGATAATGCGGTATTTTAGTGCTTCCTCGTTTATATGAAAATTGTTTAAAAATTCGTTTTAATATGATATACTAGAATATGCCCGCGACCTCGTCTACGCTCGAGTTGAAATTACTGCGGGTACACAAAATACCGCAACATTAAAAAAAAGAATGTAAACTATCGATATAGTGGAAACTGTGCCGGAATAAGCTAATTTTTATGCATCCGAACAACTTCAAACCGCTTCCGGGAAAATTCACACATTTTATGACATAAAAAATATATGATATACATATGATAAAAAATCACACATTTTATGACATTAAATTTGCTATCAATCAGTAAAAAATCACATTGGAATTCGATTTTTTTTAATCTGGCCATTTTAAATCATTCCCAGAAAAAACCCCGCGGGATTCTCAGAATAAAAAGTGTCGCAGAGTTTAACTCTAAGAATCAGCTATCGATCATCGAAATTGGCCCAGTAGTTTTTACGTGAATCCCGAGCAAAACAGACAAGAAATCTAAAAAAAAAATACATCGTGTTCTCCATCGTTTATATAGTCTATTCCAGTTTTTTTTAATAGCTTCATATTACAGACGCGGCTTGTTTAGAATTTCGTAATATTGTAGATTGTAGTATAAAACGCGTAATGAACGAGAGTAGGTGAAGCAAAAGATGTATGGCAGGATCAAGTGGAGATCCAGTGTCCATGCCTGCTCCTATGGAAAACAGATGTTATAATATCTTTTAGAATTTATTCTTTTTGAGTTCAAATAGCCCACTTTCCTCTTTCCCTATCTCTTTATAATTATGATGAATTTTTTTTTTTTTAGCTAGACCTGTTGCTGAGGAGTTTCTCGCCTCTTCTTCCTCTTTAAACAGCGATAGCTTGTTGTGGAACGGTGTAAATAGAATAGAGGAAGTAGATTTAATTTTGACTTACATGTATGACCTCTAAAAAGTGTTCTCCAGTGGAACTTATTTTGAATAAAACTTTTGAATGTTGAATTTGTCCTAACACACATTTCGATTTTTTGCAGGTTTACTGCACATTATGATTTGGTTAGGTTAGGTACATTTTAATGAATGCATTTTTTATTTAAACAATGTATTTTATTAAACAAAAAACCTGAATTCGATCCGGAACCAAAAGAAAAATCCATAGTCTATTCTAATTATGCCGCCTCTCACCACGTCGACTCTAAAATTATGCCGCCATCTCACCACGCGATATACCTTCTACCCCCTCCACGCGGCCATAAAGCTTTTTCGTGACAGAAAAAATCCTAATACCCCCCGACTGTATAGAAGTTTTACTTCAAAACATAATCTGTCAAAAGTGAAAACTTTGTATCTCAGCGTGACGGTGAGGCGAGTTCCGTACTTTTTCCCCGTACCAAAAGTGCTTAAAGAAGTTTTCGCTTTAAAATTATATATCGCCTACTTAATTCCAGGGTCAATAATACTCGGTACGCCAGTGGAGGTGCGCGGTCAGACGAGGCGGACCCCAGAGCCGAAGGCGGGCTCCATAACGGCGGGCACGCCCCTCCACCACCTGCCCGACAAGAGGGCGTACGAGCCATACGCGCGGAGGAGCCCGGCGAGGACGTACTACGCGACGCCGACCACGCAGCCCAGGCCGCAGTCACCATCTTTCTCACCTGTGAGTTTCAATTCATTTCTATACTCTGATTTTTAATTTCCTAGACTAAAGTGACAGCTGTGATCGAGCTTTTTTTTTTAAATCACAAGCTAATTGTGTGATTTGAATCAACAACTCACCATTGTGAGTTGGATCCTACAGAATTTCTATAGAAGTGCGGTAGGGTTCAAGTAACAATGGTGAGTTGCTTTAAGCTTGCAGCATAAAAAAAGGTTGATCGCAGCTGTTATTTTAGTCCAGATAATTAAAAATCAGTGTATAGTGGCCGACCTTCGAGTAAAACATCGTAAAATTTTTATTAATCAAATTTCGCTGCTAGTTCTCGGAAGCCATTTATTTTGGATTAAGCTTATAAGTTCGAAAATTCCAATGAATAGTCTAAGCGTGTTTATTGAGAGGCAATGTATATTTTGCGAATATAAGATCTGCCAGTTGAGACCAAGTTAGTTGAGTTACAACTGCGATTGAGGCGTTATTAATTGTAATCCTACGTCAACGGTCTTTGCGCATTTTATGTTATTTCGACTTTCTGCCTTACGGCTTGGACTGGGCTTAGATTGCGCAGGACCCAAGTATAAGGTGCACAAGATGGTACAATCGGAGCCAAATGGGGAGATTGTTGCGCTATCGCTGGTTTGCTGTGCGTGCTGGCATTCACATCACACACTAGCAGGCTTAGGAAATGTTAACACTGGATTGAAGCCATGCAAACTCTCGGAGCTAACTTCAGTTACATTACTATTAACTACACAGACACCAACCATACACGATATTACACAAGTTTAAAAAATGTTTCACTTCATTTAATGCTTTTGTTTACATAGGCTCCGTCTATACTTTTTTTCGATTGAGCTAAAATTAACTACTCGTGTAGTAGTTTATAATAATTACGCTACTAATATTTACTTTGTTTGTCATGCAGACCGGTGGCGGCGCGTACTCGCGCAGCCCTTACGGCCTGGAGCAGCGGCAGATAATGCTCGCCGACTTCATCACCTCGCAGCAGATGCACGGCGGGGCGCGGCGCGAGCGCACCGAGCGCGCGTCGCCGCCCCAGTTCGGCTCGTTCCCGGGCCAGTTCTCGCCGGGCCGGCGCGACCGCGAGCCGGTCTCGGTCATTCAGAGGCACACGCCGCACGTCTACCCGCACCACCATCCGCCGCCGCCGCCCGGTGAGTCGATCAGGACACCCTTGACAGGCCTTTGAATCCGGTGAAAAAAAGTCGAACCGGCTACAGCCTAAATACATACATAGGAACTTTTAATATTATATATTTAAATAAAAATTAATCATAGAAATGTATGTACGGGCATAACTTGAGAACGACATTACCGATGTTGATGAATTTTTATGTCTGTGTTTGAGTGGCTCCCTGGATGGTTTATATTCACAATTGGAACCGGTAGGTGGCACTGGGACCGGGTCCTAAATTTTTATTTTTTCAGGGCAGAACAACGTCTGCCTGGACGTATTATTATATAAAATAATTAGAGCTAGGCATGTAGCCAAAGAGAGATTCTAGCGCCGCTTTTTCTCTTCAATCCACCACCAGTTGGGAAGCGGTTGTAAATTAGATTAGGCTCTCATACCGTAAATAATAACCATAAACAAAAAATAAAACTGAGTAATGAAAATGAACAAGTTGGGGTTGGGCTAAACTTTAACTATAAAATTTCTCATTGACACTGGGATTGGGAGTTTTTCTTTTTAATATAATTTCAGCCCAGTTGAAGCTAAACAATATGTTTTAAATAATAGACGGATCTGAGAAATGCCACACCTTACTATTGAGTGTAAATAAATTGTATCATAATATTGATAACTTTGGTCCTTCGACCCGGATGTTGATGTCATATTCTATAAAAAGTTATGTGTTTAATTTTATTAAAATACTAGCTGCACCCGCGATCGAATATGGAAAATTGTTGTGACATCCGTTAGATGGCAGTAATACTTGTATATCTGCTAGATGACAATTATACAATTTTTCTATTGCATGAGTTCAGCAGACAGGCAGACGGCCCACTTGATCGAAAGTCGTTACCATCGACTATAGACATTTGTAACACCAAAGAAGCTATCAATGTGCTGCCGCTCTCTAAAGGGTGACTGGAACCTGACCACTAATGCCAGAACAGAACTCAAGGTTGTTATGGCGGCATACTCTAGACTCGGGATAGTAGCAAATATTTCGCCTGAAGTACCTACACGAAAACTTAAGATATAATGTCGATAAACTTTCAGTAAAAGACAATAACTCTGTTTGTTTGTTGGTGTTTAATAATGAAATGTGACCTGTGTCAGGCCACGAGGCGTTCACGTCGCTGGTGGACGTGGCGTCGGCCGCGACCGCGCTGCCGGTGCCGTCGGGCGAGGCCAAGCCGGAGGGCAAGCACCACCTGCCGCACCCGCACCACCAGCACCATCCGCACCACCAGCAGCACCAGCACCAGCAGCATCAGCAGCAACACCAGCAGACGATGCACGGGATGCAGACGCACGACGTCAGGTACGCGGATTACCTTTACCTAATACTATGTCTCTGAGTGCTGAGACAGATAATGGCCTGTTTACATTACCAATAACTGAAAACTGATTTTTTAATCATAAATTAATATTTATACATACATACATACATAACTTCACGCCAGTTCCCAATTTATCCATTGACTAATTAGGTATTTTTTATTTTCATCGGATTTCAGGTTGTAACTTTATAACCCGAATAAATATAGTACGGAATGAATTGAACTATATTATTTATACAAATGATTTTTTAAATTTTCTGACTTATAAATTCAGTATACGTTATTTTTAAACTTTGGCGTTATTTAATAGCACTGATTACAATCACGCAAAACTTAAATGCGTCTCGAGTGAACTTAGCTTCGTTAATTCGTGCAACTCCTGTCAAGCGTGAACATTCATTATAACTGACGGTGTGTTGAGCGACAGAAATGGCATGCGAGTCCAAATAGCGGTCGAGCGAGAACGCAACATCCTTTGAGTCCTTTCCTCCTAATTCTATACGTACCGCTTTATTGAATCTTATAACTGTATAGCGCAATGATCTGGACGAACTTCATGAACGCATTTAAGTTTTGCTCGTACTGTATTGACTGCAACAATGAAAGACAGAGACATCGTATACTTACAATATAAGACAGTTTCGATTTTTATTATGGGTAATACAGTATACTGTGTAACACCATGCACGGTGCTTTCTGTTGGATTTGAACTCGTGTTCCGACTAGAGTTCAAGACTTCTACTTCGAAGGTGCCCACCTTAGAAATAAGGACGAGTCTATTATATATATTGATATGATTAAAATTTCTTACAGAATACGAGACTTGCCAACGAAATATCATCAAATACCACAATACCAGGTAAGTTGATATATTATGCTTTCACATAAAATTGTTGTTTAACCTTCTAGTCAAATCTATATATATCCAACAGTTTTTGAGATAAATTACTGTCATTCATTTAAATCAGTTAATTCTTGAATAGGGTAGTTCACAGTCTCCATCTGAGATACTTTTTATCGCCTTACGAGATACTACAGCCTCTTAGATTTTGCACTAGCATGGCAAGATGTGACATCATCACTTTAACCAACCAGTCGAGTAGAGTATTGTTTAAACAGTAATTATAATAATTTTTTTCCTGATATTATAAGCGTTATTTTAGACTTGACATGCCTATTAACTATATATTCTTGTAGAAAAGCTGGGATACTGCCAGGTGGGTGCTAGGTGGTAGGGTATTTTCCCGACTGGATGGCTACCACCCCTGGTCTAGAGTACGCCGCCATAACAACCTTGAGTTGTGTTCCGGCATTAGCGACCAGGTTCCAGTCTCCCTTACGAGAGCAGCAGGGCATTTGTAGCACCTTTAGTGTTGCAAATGTCTTTAGGCGATGGTAACCGCTTTCCATCAAGTGGGCCGTCTGCCTGTCTGCTGAACTTCTGCAATAAAAAATAAAAAAATACTGCGACTTTTTGTTTCGTGATAAAAAAGTGTTTCAATTGATTTGACTGCCATCTACCCTTGAATTGGGTTCTTCCATAATATTGTATTTGTCTGTTTGTCGACTAGGTGCTGGACAGGAGGGTACCGCAACACGCGCCGGCCTATATCGAAAGGGACAGGATAGCGATACAACAACGGCGGGATAAGTGAGTGTATTTTACATGCTCAATGTGCATTCGTTCTTTTATTTTCTCATTGTCCACCTGGGACAATGATGATGAGATGATGAGAAGGTGCGCTACCAGAACTTTCATTCGCCGCACGAAACTCGATTGGGTCAAAGCTAACAATTCTAAGCCGATATTCTGTGAGAGCAAGGTATTATGCCGGTCCAGGTCTCCGGATTGGGGAAAGAAAGAAAGAAAATATTTATTGTCGAGAATGGATGCACATTAAACTGAAAAACGTTATACTAACAGAACTTTTATACAGAAAACACAAACGTGTATATATATATATATATATATATATATATATATATATATATATATATATATATATATATATATATATATATATATATAAACTATTTTGAAAAATATCAAGAGAACCAAATATTCAAGTAGTTATTGATATTTAT